>CM048841.1:75594635-75917135 GCA_026545765.1 Plantago major
GTGAAAAGTACATTGAATATATATTAAAAGAATTAGACAAAAATGTGATGTACTATTATTTAGAAAAATAAGAGTAATGCCCTTTTATGTCATTTTATAAAATACCAACTAGCTTATCAGCTAATTTGCTAAACACCTACATTAAAATCAGCTAGCTTTTCAGCTACCTATTCAGCTACCAGCTAGTTAGGCTATGTTCTCTTCAACTGGAAACTCATTCGATTCGAAGAATTTCATTGAAGAGAACGAGCCTTTAATCACTTCACTAGCTTTCCAGCTACCAGCTAGCTTTTCAGCTAGTTTTGCTAAACAGGGCCCAAGTATACTGAAAGATGGTGCATGTATTGTCAGGCAAATCATCGATGTTATTAATCAAAACATTTATGTTCTCAGAATTGGTGTTTGTTCATACATAAAAAAATACATCTTATTGACAATATAGACTTTTTGATTAATAACATTGGTGATTTTCTTGATAACGTGGATCGGTCTCTTGATTAGTGTCTCTCTTTAAACTTTGTATAATTCATATCAATGACACTTTATGCTCTCCCAACAAAATAAATGAATAAAATAGAATTTTGTATATAGACATTTCAAGTTGAAAAACATAGGTATGCACTTGCAACCCCTCAGCCTAACATGTACTCGTCTAGGAACTAGAACCACATAAAAATTTTACGTAACGTAACTGTTTGTTATTGTCGATGTTGGGATAATCTCAATCGATCAATCAAACAACAATCAAACGAAGATCACTCAATCAACAACAATGAATAAACACACAGATAACGTGGTTCGGATTAATCAATCCTACATCCACGGAGAAACACTCGAGGATTTCATTCAAACCAATCGAGCAACGGTTACAATCAATCACAAGTGTATCTAGCTACACTCAGCTCACAACAATTAAAATTATCACTTGCAGTAACCGCTCTTCACTCAGAAAGGAATATTATGACTTGTTACAGAAGAAATCAGAAGAAATTTGGCAAAAGAAACTTATATACTCTGCAAATCCTAAAGAAACACCAGAAGCAACAGGAACCGTTCGATCTTAACTAAATCAGTTTTGATCTGACGATTGAGGCCTTAACGCGCCACAATAAAGAAAACCAATTTACAGAATAGTCCTTCAAAATTTGCCAAGTTTCATATTCACCCCAAAACTTCTGAAAACTTCACAAATCTCCAGCTTGAATAGAAACTTCTCTTGATCAAGCTTCCACAAATGTTTCTCAACACTGCCATTACCACAGCTCAAGACTTCTTCCTTTTACACTCCTTCCAGTAATCAAGAAAGTCTCCACCTTGATTACAAGAGTTTTCCAGGGATTATATGCTTCCCAACCCAAGAAGTTCACAACAGTAGTAGAACTTCTCTGATGGCAACACTTTGGTTAACATATCTGCATCATTCTCCTTAGTTGACACCTTCTGCATATGTATCCATCCCTTCTCAATTACATCTCTGACAAAATGTAACCGCACATCAATGTGTTTAGATCTCTCATGAAACACTTGATGTTTCACCAAATGTAGTGCACTTTGACTGTCACACAAAACTGGTACATGAGAAATTTCAACTCCAAACTCATTGACAATACCCTTCAGCCATATGCCTTCCTTCACAGATTCAGTCACTACTATGTACTCAGACTCAGTAGTTGATAGAGAGACCACTGACTGCAAACAGGATTTCCAACTAATGACTGAACCAAATAAGGTGAAAGCATAGCCTGTCTGTGACTTTCTATTGTCAATATTGGCTGCATAATCAGAATCAACAAAGCCAATCAAGGAGTCTTTCTCATCAATATCATTTCCACCATAAACAATACCTGTAAAGCTGCTCCCATTCAAGTATCTCAAGATCCATTTCACAGCTTCCCAGTGTTGCAAACCAGGATTAGACATATATCTACTGGCCACACTTATAGCATGAGCTATGTCAGGTCTGCTGCACACCATAATGTACATGATGCTTCCAATGGCATTTGCATATGGTACATTGCTCATGTGTGAAATGTCTTTACTAGATACAAGCCTCTGACTCTCAGAGAGTTTATGATGTCCAGATAAAGGAGTAACCTCTGGTGTAGATTGATGCATATTGAATTTATGCATAACCTTTTTGATATAGCTTTCTTGGTTTAACCACAGATGCCTGTGAGATCTGTTTCTCACTATATCCATCCCCAGTATCCTTTTAGCTTCTCCTAAATTCTTCATTTCAAATTTAGCACCCAAATCCAGCTTGATGGATTCTATCTCTTTCTTGCTAGAGCTAGCTATCAGCATATCATCAACATACAGTAGCAGATATGCCAATATCTCAGTATTTTCTTTCTTGAAATACACACAGCTGTCATAGCAAGATCTTTCAAATCCAATCTCATTCATATACTCATTGAACTTCTTATACCACTGTTTGGGGCTTTGTTTAAGGCCATAAAGAGATTTCTTTAGCAAACACACCTTATTATGATCTCCAGGCATAATAAAACCTTCAGGTTGTTGCATATAGATAGTCTCTTCTAACTCACCATGTAAGAATGCTGTCTTGACATCAAGTTGTTGTAATTCAAGATCCCTGTGAGCCACAATACTGAGCAGTATTCTGATATATGTGTGCTTCACAACTGGTGAGAAAATCTCATTATAATCAACTCCTTCTCTCTGAGTAAAACCTCTTGCTACCAGTCTAGCCTTCTGCCTCACATATTCTCCATGCTCAGTTACTTCAATCTTTCTCTTAAAGATCCATTTGCAGCTAACAATCTTCTGAGTAGCATGCTTAGGAACTAGAATCCAGGTTGAATTCTTGTCCAGTGATGCAAGTTCTTCCTGTATAGCTGTAATCCACATATCCTTCTCCTTGCATGTCACAGCCTCACTGTATGAACAAGGTTCTTCATACTCCACCTCTTCTGCAGTATTAAGTGCAAATGCAACTAACTGAGATTCTCCCATAGAGTAAGTAGACTTTGTGGATCTTCTAGTTCTGTCCCTAGCCAACTGGAAACCTTCCAAGTTATCATCACACAACTCAATGCCACCAGCTCTTCTTAAATTTCTTCTTCTCTGTGGTACATTCTGAGGCATCTCTTGTAACACAAGTGAATTTTCATTTTGAGTGGAATCTTCAGTGATCAGAGGATCGGGGATGTCCCTATCAACGTCTGTATCAGGTTGATTTACTAGTTTATCAAGCTCCACCTCAAAATGAGCATCCATCTCTTCAATTTCTTTAGTTGAAAGCTTAATGCCTTTCTTCTTCTCTAGAAATGGCATTCTCTCTTCATTAAACACCACACTTCTGCTAGTTATCACCTTTTCTCTTCCTGGTTCAATACACCATAGCCTGTAACCCTTGACACCAGGTGGATAACCCAAGGAAATGCATTTCAATGCTCTTGGTTCTAGCTTATCCTGTTTAATGTATGCATATGCCATGCAACCAAACACTTTCAACAAAGAGTAATTTTCAGGTTTGCCAAACCACTTCTCATCAGGTGTTAGAAATTGAATAGCTGAAGATGGACTCTTATTAATGAGAAAAGTAGCTGTCATAACAGCTTCTGCCCAAAACTGGTTTGATACCCCTGAGGTGAACAACATACACCTTACTCTCTCCATGATTGTCCTGTTCATTCTCTCAGCCAAACCATTTTGTTGAGGTGTTCCTGGTACAGTCCTGTGCCTTACTATACCATTGGATTTGCAGAAATCTTGAAATTCGCCAGATAGATATTCAAGACCATTGTCAGTCCTTAACACCTTAATACACTTTCCTTTCTCATTCTCCACTTGAATCAACCATTCCTTGAATTTACTGAATGCATCTGACTTGAACTTGAGTATATATGACCACACCTTTCTTGTATTATCATCTATGAAAGTGATGAAATACAAGCCACCACCATGTGACATCACCTTAGCAGGCCCCTAGATGCCTGAATGAATATACTCAAAAGGTTCACTAGTGACATGCTTCCCTGTGGTGTAACTCTGTTGCTTGGACTTACCTAGTATGCATTCTTCACATAATTGAAGTTTCTCCATATCAATGGTTTCTAGAAGTTTCTGTTTATGCAACTCCAACAAACCTTTCTCACTGATATGACCCAATCTCTTATGCCACAGTGACACACTAGGCTCACTCACAGACATGTCAATAGTACTAACTATAACATCACCGATAAGATAGTACAAGCTGTTTTCACCCTTCCTACCAATCATATAACTGGTTTTATTCTTAACAACATGTAGCATACCATCTTTAGATTTAAACTTGTATCCCTTATTTTCCATAGTACCAAGAGATATTAAGTTTCTCTTCAAACCAGGTATGTATCTCACATCAGTAAGCAACTTGATAGAATTATCATGCATCTTCAGTTCTGATGCAATGCCTTTAATAGTGCATACCTCATCATTTCCTAGCAGCACATTCCCAGCATTTGAAGGTTTGAGATCTGTGAACCAGCTCTTATGATGACACATGTGAAATGTGCATCCAGAATCCAGGATCCAACTGCCATAAGAGCTCTTTCCAGTGATAGTCAGCACTTCTGCACAATTGTTTCCAACTGCATTGTAATCAACATCTGAGCCAGGTCTGTCCCCTGAGAATTTGTTCTTCTTCTTCTTCTTTGGTGTAGGACAATCCTTCTTCAAGTGACCCTGAGTATGACAATTGTAGCATTTCATTGTTTCTGCACCATCACTGTGCTTCATTGGCTTAGCAGGTGGTCTCCATTCCTTCTTCTTCTTTCCTTTGTCAAAGCTTCTCTTAAATTTCACATTCATGCTCTCAGCATTAGGGTTAGAGGAATGACCTGCTACCTTCTAAAACTCCTTGGATCTGATAGATGTTTGAACTTCTTCATAGGAGATAGTTTGCTCTCTGCCAAACACCATAGCCTCCTTCATATTATCAAACGTTCTAGGCAGAGAATTCAATAGCATAATAGCTTTGTCTTCATCACCTATTTTGCTATCCTCAATGCTTTCCAGATCATCAACTAGCTTGTTGAATTCCTCCATCTGATCAAGTACACTCTTATCTTCCTGCATCCTATAAGAGTATACACGTTGCTTCATATACAAGCGATTTTCTAGTGACTTAGTCATGTACAGACTCTCAAGTTTCAACCAAATCGCAGCAGCTGTAGTTTCCTTCGACACCTCTCTCAAAGGTTTATCACCTAGACATAGGATCAGAGCACTATGTGCCTTTATGAGAATCTCATTCCTTTGAGGCTCCGTGAGACTAGTCGGCATCTTCTCAGCGCCTAACAATGCATCTGACAATCCTTGTTGAACTAGGATAGCTTGCATTTTCAGCTTCCACAGACCGAAATCATTCGATCCAGTAAACTTCTCTATATCGAAACGTGTCGCCATTTTTGCTCAGATTCAAGCAACAATCAACACCAGATTCAAACAGCAAACAACACCTCAGATCGGAGATTCAATTTAATCGAGTGATCTTTCCCACAGACGGCGCCACTTGTTGGGATAATCTCAATCGATCAATCAAACAACAATCAAACGAAGAACACTCGATCAACAACAATGAATAAACACACGGAGATAACGTGGTTCGGATTAATCAATCCTACATCCACGGAGAAACACTCAAGGATTTTATTCAAACCAATCGAGCAACGATTACAATCAATCACAAGTGTATCTAGCTAAACTCAGCTCACAACAATTAAAATTATCACTTGCAGTAACCGCTCTTCACTCCGAAAGGAATATTATGACTTGTTACAGAAGAAATCAGAAGAAATTTGGCAAAAGAAACTTATATACTCAGAAATCAAGAAACACTGTATAACAGGAACCGTTCGATCTTAACTAAATCAGTTTTGATCTGAAGGTTGAGGCCTTAACGCGCCACAATAAAGAAAACCAATTTACAGAATAGTCCTTCAAGAGTTGCCAAGTTTCATATTCACCCCAAAACTTCTGAAAACTTCACAGTCGATTTCAAATTTACACTTGAGAGCGACTCTTTCTCATATCTATAAGTTAAAAATCACTTTAAAATACAAAATCATTTGAAAATTGAACTTATTGAAATGGATGTTTCCTATAAAAAAAATCCCCCTTCCCTTTCCTCCCCCGAGTGTCATAAACATACCGTAACTATCCGACGAGTGTCGTAAACATATCGTAACCATCCGACTATAAATCGATCAAAACACATATTTTGCGGTTAATTTACTTAGAATGAATGAGGACAATTTAGACATGGATGAAACCGTACACGAAACCGCAAGGATAATATCACCCATACACTAGTGCAATAAAAATCGCCTAAAGAATTGCCCAAGCTATCAAGAAAAACGAGCTCATAGCTTCAAATCAATTACTGCCAAATCCAATTCACAAATCCGAAACTGCACTGATAATCAATCGACCATAAATGGCGTGCAGGAGTGTTTCGAGAACTGTTTTCTTAGCAGAAACATGGCTGCCTTTACCTTTCGTATGCCAAAAAAGATCCATTTTTACTCCTATTGTTTCCCACAAGAACACCGCCAAACTCTTCCGAAATTGTGGCTGTAGAATTTCAGTCACTGGTAAAAGTTACAATGTTGCAAGATTCTGCTCAACTAATGGAAACCCATCTTTATCTAGCGATGATTCTGAGCAGGGCCCACCTCAAGAAGCTGTTTTGAAGGCCATTTCAGGTCTATGTTTACACTGATTCTTCTTCATTTGCTTTGTTTCCGCGTTTATGTTAATGGTTTCATTAATAGTTTTAGCTTGATCCTGATACTTTACTGTTTTCATGGTTGGTTAAGTGATAATACTATCTAGTTTTGTGAATAAAGTTATCTACTTTAGTCTTACTGTGGCTTTATAAGTAGTATATATTTGAGTATTAATTATTTCATGTATAAGTGGATTAATTCCATGAGGTGTGGAATTAATCCACTCATATTAATTAATCTAACAGTATACTATTCATGTTTAGTTGAAGAATTGATCTGGTATGACTTTATATCATCTGTACAAGAATTTCAGTACAGCTTGAGCTTGTTACTTAGGTTGTTGTCAATACTGAATGATTTGCTAATCTGAAGTTAAGGTCTACTAAAGTATGTGCGGTGTAATTATGAGTTAGAAGGTCCTGAAAGAGTGCATTTATATGCTATGTTTTTCGGTTCTCCGTTCCGTGGTTACTGTGAGTGAACCTTTTGAAAATTACAGAACTCTCGAAGACAGAAGGAAGGGTGGGGCAGACGACAAATGTGGTCATTGGAGGTACAGTAACGGATGATTCGAGTAATGAATGGCTTACTCTCGATCAGAAGGTGTGCTTTCTGCTCTAGTGTCTAAATTCCTGCCTGTGATCAATAGGTTCAATTTTGGCTCAACATATTTATTTAAGTTGGTTTGCATTGTCTTTGAGGACTAGTTTCTCCTAAGTTGAATGATTATTGACTGGATAGCCATACCTGGTTACGTCACAGGTAAACTCTTATCCGACAGTTCGAGGATTTACGGCAATTGGAACTGGAGGTGATGATTTTGTGCAAGCCATGGTTGTTGCTGTGGAATCAGTACTTCATGAGTCAATCCCAGAAGTAAGCATATTTAGACATGCAGACTAACTAAAAAAGAGTGCTAAACGTGCCCCTTTATGGATCATATGCCAGTGTGGGTTTCGATGCATTTTTTGTTCATCGATCAATTCTCTATTTTTTGCTTCAATTTTTGCTTCATTTAAGTAGTTGGTAACTCGATTAGCTAACATTACCAATTTTTTAGTAAAAACCAGCTGAGCTGAGGAGTATATACACTTCCCAGTTCCCTCCCTGTAAAGATGGTCGTTTTTCAGTGGATACGTCTGCCTTTTGAGCAATTATACATGCCTAGTCCACTACTGTTTGGCAATAACTAATGATACTGCCTCAGTGCCCCTATTGCACAAAACACATTTACCACCCACGAAATTGCCACATTTACACGCCCTTAAACAAGGTCAATGTAATCTCTCAAACTCACAACAGTGTCCAGTGAAAGCCTACCTGTTTCAGAGGGAAGTAGGTGTAATTACTTGGGCCACTAATAATGGTTGGGCTTTTTTGAGAGGCGTCTAGTATATGTTTAATTTGAAAAACCTCAATAGAACCCTTGTTCATTTCATACTTACAATGGTAAAACCCCTAAAAGTAGGCCCTACTTGACACATAACTCACAATACATGTTAGTAGCCAGCTTCTCCTTGGGCTACTGATTAGTAGCCCATAGACATGGGCGCCTAGTTTGTAGCCCATGAAAAGCCTTCACTGGAAGTGCCCTTACAGATTAAATAAATCCCTGGTCCCCTTCTGAGTTTTCCAAGGAATTCAACAACGGTCATGTTGCACAGTGCTCCTCAGTTTGTCATGATAAAGCGGGGAAACAAATAGATTCATTTGAATGACAACTCTATGTCGAATTTATATTTCCCAACTGTGAATATGAGCATTCTACCATTGTGATTACCATGTTCTGGTCTAAATGTAGAGTTCCCCTTCCCAGATAACATCCTCTTTCATTCTGCATGATTACCAAATTCGTATTAGATGATATGAATCTAGGAGTTGAGTGAGTGGTAGTGGTAAAAATATAATAGAAGTAATGGGGAACATTAGCCACATGAAGTGGTGAATACCCACATCACATACTAGGTGGCGAATGGGTAATTGATATTACTAAGCTTCTACTGGCCCAAGACCTAACATGTTGAAGGGACTCAGAAGATAGGAAATAGAGATCCCTAATCCAGACCCTAAATTATATCCAGAATTTTCATTCTTTTATGCCTTTGTGTATGTAAGAATGATGAGAGTTGTATCTTTATCAAGCAACTGTAGTTTTGTACAGTGATAAAATATAAACACTGCGATGGCAAACCTCATATTGAACATGGTGGTGTTATTTTTCTATTTATCTGAGCAGTTTAGAAAATTCCAAGGCACTTCCTTAATTGTTTTTAATAGATTTCAATCTCTTATCAAAGATCCCATAGCCTCTGTATCAAACAGGCCGTGTTATAGTCCTAGAATGTATATTAAGTAAACAATTAGTAGGCAATAGTAATAATATGCGGCATTAACACATATTCAATTTTATTAATCTTCCTCCACCCAATTATTTTCAAGATTGCACTCCATCATAAGGAGCATGGATACATCATTGGTTTACCTTGCCCAGAAAAGTCACGCGCTCTTTGTAAGTGTGGCCGCACTGGGTTCCCCGGTACCATAGTTTAGACTTTAGAGAGGTAGTGCGCTGTGGACCCATCATTGCTATCAAGCCAAAAGACTGACCATTTTCTGCCTTCTGTGCTGCTATCTTCAATCCCTCCATACCAACCTAATTCAGGTTTGACAAGAACCAGTTTGATGGGGAATCTATCTCGGTCTCAGATCCCATACCCAATTTGTCTAATATTATGGAGATTAACGCATTTCTAATTGACATGTGTTGTCGTCTCTTCTCATTGTAGAAATTGTATTTGGCCAGTTTCTTGGCCAGGAATTTCTTTCTTGACTGGGAGTAAGAACGTTCTTAGAAGTTCTGAGTTTTAGAATTTAGACTTTAGAGTAATCAACTTTAAACATTTTAGAGGATTTATGGAGTGTCTGCAAAAGGAGAGATGAGGGTAAAATACTATTTGCAGGTGCAGGTGCTAAACGTATATATAAATGGAGAAGCTAGAAGTACCTCCCCCCCCCTGCCTTTTTATCTTCAAATAAATTAGTGCGTGTTTGCAAAAAAGTGCTTCAAACAGAAGTCATTCTGAGAATTATCTCTGTGAGCCATTTTCAGATTTCTTATCTTCTTTTAAGCTGGACAGTTGCAAAAGCTGTTTTATTCAAACAATTATTATCTGCTTCTGCTACAAAGAAGCAATAACCAGTTTTAAAATAGTTATTGCAAACAGTCACTAAATCCTGGGGAAGAAAAGCTGGAAGCTGGTGTTATAGACATGAGACTTGTTGCTTTTGCTGTAATTTGTTTCAGAAATTGTTTCGCGCAAGCAAACACTAACTAGATATTTAGCGGTCATTCTAGTGATTCCGAATGCCTCCTACCTTCCATTTCTTTTTTATGTTTAGGTTTTCTCTTATTTTGTTGCTATCCTGTTAATCTTATGTATTATCCTTAGCATCTGTACGATTTCCTTTGCTTTTCCAATCCAAGCAACTTTGTATCCCATATACTTGGAGCTTCGGCCAGACTTACTAAACTGATTTTCTGCTACAGGGACAAGTGAAACAGAAGATGTCCTCAGGTGGCAAATATGTATCAGTAAACATTGGGCCAGTTCATGTTGTTTCCAGTGAGCAGGTGCGATTCCCCTTTCTTTCTAGTCGACACAGCCCCTCTTCAACTTGTAACATCAAATTCGAAGGATTTTATGATAAAATCTGTAATGACGAACTGATTTAAGATGACCTTACTATCCTGGATAACGAAACACACATACCTTTGCAATGCATTAATTAATGAACAACTCAGTATACTCACCCGCAGTGATTAGCGGAAAACCACTGATGTCTGGAAAATCGCATGCATCCTTCTTGAAAAACTGTTACCAAAATATCTTTATGTCCCCCCCTTGAGTAAAAAGCATAAAAATTGTCGGATCAAGCTCAAGCTGAAGTTGGTATATACTTTCATATGAAATTAATCCAAGTTGGTAAAACCCAATTCAGCGACTTAAATTAATTCAAGGGGATGAAGCTATTGCAAACACTCTCATATGAAATACTTTTATGTGTGACATAGTTGAATTCTTTACTCAGGTCCAAGCGGTATACAACGCGATGAGAAGAGATAACAGGATGAAATACTTTCTGTAGATGGACACCAATTGGATTGGGGGAAATTCTGTATAAAGGGCTAGTCGCGTAGAGGAGCATGTTTGCCCCTAGTTTTCTCCTTTGCTTCATTTACTTAAATTTCCTTATTGTTCTTTAATTATCTATAATGGTTAATCTTAGCAGAGTTTATAATCAATCTTATACCAATTGACTGCTTATAGAATGTTCACCGAGTATGATTTTAATATGTGAACTCTAGAGTTATCGATGCCTTGACCTCTTGCTTATGTGTAGCACCCTGCCGTCTAAGAAACTAAACCAACCTCGCCGTAGGAGGTGTGATGCCATACTATGTTAAAAGGATTTGCGTAATTGTATGAGAAATGCTGGCTGAGTGTTGGTGATGTTATTTTAGGTGTTTTAAAATCGATATTGAAGTTTAATGGTGTTGTCAAACCTTTGTGGGTCGGCCCGGGTTAGCTGGTATTCGGTGATCTTACCAGGTCTAAATCCCCCAAGAACCAGTAAAAACCGGCAAAAATTGGTAAGTATTGCAGTATGTCGGAACACAGAATGGTGCAAATGTTGCCCTTAAGGAAACTTTGTTGGTGCAAGTAGAATCTTGTTATTTACACATAATGAAAGAAATGTCGTTCAAAACAGCATATGATATGCGTTTGCAAGACGATAGAATGAGATGCCATTGTAACAAAATTCCAAAGGGATGGGAGAAAAGTTACATACATCATTGTTTGACATACAATCTTGACTGACCCATTTAGTAACTTGACCAGACTTTTCACTCCACATTTTTCTTGATATCCCTCACATCATTCGTACCTAAATTGGAAAACCTTTCGCATATTTTTAACCTATTACACACTCTGTCTATTAAGTACAACAAAACACTATAGTAGAAGTGTCTTTTTGTTTGACGGAATACTTTAGAGTTTGTTTGCGGGTTCACTAATCAGTAGTTTTGATCAACAATTCACTAACTAGTGGTTTCGACTAATTCAAATCTCTCCTCTTTTAAACCTGAACCAAAGTCGATGTAAAGCATAAGAAATCGTCACCATATGCCTCCAATTTCCAAACTGTTCCTTAGACCCTTACCATAAATTAAGTCAACTAATTTAGCCTACATAACTAAATTATCCTAAGCTAAATGAGTTAATTACAGTTAAATGGCGGTTTGAAAATAGAATATTCGACCCATTAGGGAAAAGATGCTGCCTCTATACTTCCTATCGGCGTGCTAGACCATGTCTTTATTTTGAGTCTAAACAACTCCAAACATGTCAATTATTATTTTTTTTTTAAACAAAGACGATCAGTCATAAGACATTATCAAACTCGAAAAACGGTACTCCCTCCGTCCCGGAGAACTTCATACATTAGGGTTAGCGTGCAGTTTTATGCGAAAAGTTAAAGTAATGATAGAATATATAAAAAGTGGGAAGAGGTGGACTTTCAATGGCAAAAAGGTGTAATTTGAGTGTAAAGTTGAGATTGTTTATTATTTGTTGGGTGTGGGGTAGCTTCCTTTTTTGGTAATGTATGAAGTTCTGTGGGACAACTAAAAATGACAAATGTATGAAGTTTTGCGGGACGGAGGGAATACAACTTGGGGCAGAGGTATATCCCAATAGGTAACCTCGTCCAACTCAAAACAAGCTAATCTAGCTAAATTATCAGCTACTAAATTGGTCTTTCTATTAGACCATTTGAGAGCAATCTCCCAAGGTAAGTGTAAAAACTTCTTACACTCTAAAATCAAAGCCATTAGATCCGGTTCAGATGGCAAAGGCAGCTCACCTAAAATCATTCTCACTGACTCCATAGAATCCATTTCGAGTAAATTATGTTTCTGTAATACTTTATGCATTTTATATTTTCAGAAGTTTTATAGAAGTTCATAGTATATTATAGAAAGTGTAAGTCGTCTAACACATAACGAGTGATTTAAAATGTTAATTTTACATTAAAATTACAGGAATACGCATTTACCACTAAAAGTATACATTTAATATATTTTCATGCATTATTGTTTT
The DNA here is from genome assembly GCA_026545765.1 of Plantago major. Classification (NCBI taxonomy): domain Eukaryota; kingdom Viridiplantae; phylum Streptophyta; class Magnoliopsida; order Lamiales; family Plantaginaceae; genus Plantago; species Plantago major. The sequence continues at coordinate 75,607,531 of CM048841.1, forward strand.
TCTAAATTTTCATGTAAAATTATGTTATTTTATAAAGTATTTTGGGACGGATGAAGTATTGTAGCACAATTATAGGAAATATTATTATTCGGCATTATTGTTTGTAAGTGTATTTAAAAGGTTGATCAGAGGGAATAATTTCAACTATTGGTAGGCCCATTTGTTCACGGTCCTCATAGGCCAATCGGTCACTTTCTCTCCAAAAATTCAAGATTTCAAGTCATGACTCCGAATAGCTAGTATTCTTTATAAATTATCCTCCTAATTAAACAACTATTACCTCAAATTGCATTTTACTTAATCAAACTATTTCAAAAATGTTGAGCACGACCAATCATTTAGTTGGCATATTCTATATTTGAGATGTGTTTAGCATTTGATCCTAATAAATCTATTTTGTAAATATATAACATGTTAATTTATCAACTATCTTATTTATAAAGTTACCTAAGATGGTTAATTATAAACTAACTTATAATTTACTATTAATTGTTCAATCCGTTATCAGTTATCTTGTCACCTAATTTGATAAAAACAAACTCTAATTGAAGTTAGTAATATTGTTTCAAAATCTACAGACAAAAAATTTCAATCCACGGAACACGGTGATCATCGGACCAAAGTGACTTATATGCGTCGATGTTATACGAGTCGAATCTTAACGGAGGGTATGACTTGGCTTGAACTCGAGCTTAAAAATTTAGCTTGTTTTGTCGACGAATATGTGAGCTATTGGTTAGTTTAGCTTGACATCTTCAGCAAGAAATGTTGGGATAAATGTTGAGACAACAGGGAGTATGGAGTCGGGAAGGTGTGGTGTTATAAGATGATTGGCTCGGCAAATGGAAAGAGTTAGTTATTTGGAGAACTAGCTAATGTATTTCTGGTTCCGGTCTTGGATAATTGTTGCGGTTTTCTAGTTGTTTGTGTATATGAATAAATCTTGTATCATTTCAATTCTAATGCATTGATCAATTCACATTGATGTAGAACAATTTATAGAGAGAAAAAGAACACATGTAAATATAAAATAGAGAGGAGCTTCGAGCCTGAATGTCTCGTAGTTTATCTTGTAATCTGTGAAGTTCTTTGATCTAGTGAAAGCGTCTGATCTTCTTCGTGGATATGGAATTCCATGTTCAATTGAATTTTCCAGCGAGTTAGGGTTCTTGAGCAGGTGAATTGGGAATTTTTTGAATTCGATGTTGTTTGTAGATTACATTAACAAGACGAGTTCAAACTTAATTACAACTTGAGCCGAACTCGAAAAACAAGTTACGCGACTCAACTCGACTCTCGACTTCTATAAATAATTCATACTATAAGATATTAAACCAAAACTTTACAAGTTATATTACATCACTAATTGTTCCATCACTTCACATTACATCATCAGAGTTTTATTATTGTTATTTCCAAGTCTGTGGGTCATTTGCTGTTGTCAATGTCGGCGTTTCGCTATTTGTCTCATGGTCTTATAATCTGTATATATAAATTTTCTCTCCACCAGATCATATAGTATAACTAGTACCAAACTTCACTACTAGCAGAAATATTTATGCAAATTTAATTAATCATCTCGCTGATTAATCTTCTTTCTTCTTGTTTCATCTTCTGCAAAATCATGCTGCAAAACGCTGAAGAACAGGGAAGTCTACATGACTCAGACTCTAAGGTACAAATTTTGTTCACTTCTTTTTTTTTTTTTTTTTACTTCTGTACGTTCTCTATTTTGTTTCTTTTCTTTTTTTCATAATGTTACTTTATAAACAAAATTTCCCATCTGAATAGATTTTTGAAGAATCGATGTTATCGTCTATACCCAACTCACCCGGCCAAAACAGCAGACCAAGTAGCATGGTGATTAAGGCAAGTTCATCTTCGAACTTATTTTTGGAGAATTAATATGCCATTTTTGTAGTGTTAAGTAAACATGTTTATTGTCTTTTAATTGACATTTTATCAAATGTGTGCAATTCATTAGAAGCTGGTTAGAATGTGTTTGACTTTATGCGACCTGATTAATCACCATATTGTTCACTAAATGAATTGACTCCAGTATATCTATCAAGTCTATTTTGAAAAATTAGTGTTATAGTTTTCCAAACTATAAAATTTTATTGATTGATCAACTTTCAATCACGATATCACCTATCAGTTACTTGCCAATCAGATATAGAGTTGGGGTTGAAGACACTTGATCAATTAAGTGTCTCCAAGCCCCATCGATACCCAATTCCATTTATCTTACCCTACGACATGTTGTAAGGTCTACGTAAGTATGTTATACAATGCAACATATAATGCATATGGTACAACCATGATACAACATTCAAAACATCATGAGTTACTATAACATGTTGTAATATAGAGAAAACCTTCAATTCATTTATTTACCCTTATATTTATGGTATTTTTATCAAACAATCCCACTTAAATTTATATTTGTAGTATGCAAAATACTTAATTTCACTTTTAAGAAGTATATTTCAAATTTTGACTAGTAAAAGGTAAATTTTATGACCACGGTGTGTGGTATTTTAAGGTATAATTGTTGATTATTTCCAACGGAACTTGTCTCTTTTAATAGTAATTAATTAGTCAGGCGCTATTTCGATTTCTAGTTCCATCCCTACCCCTCTATGTGTCTCCAACATTTAGCTGGGTCTGATTCGGTTGTCTGGACTGTAAGAAATCTTGCATCATAATAAGAGTCAAGTATTCAATTCCAATATAAATTTGTACTAATATTTCTGTGAAATGATCAATTGAACAATTACAGAAAGCACATACAGTGATTCCAGCACACTTGATAGCAGAAGCCATATCAACACTACATGGACTTGACCTCAGATGGTCAGGTCCCATTACACCTAGTGAAATGCAATACGTTCAGCAATATGTCTTTGCCAAATATCCAGAGTACTGCAATGGCCTTGTTGACGAAGCCGAAAACACCGATCTCTACTCTCTCTGCAGCAGCAACGACGAATCCTCAGAATCCACACCCGACCACGACAAGAAGAAGTCCCCAAGGGAAATGTCCTTCATGGCTTCGTTCGGGAACAATAACACTTCAGACATGTGCCAAATCCAGCTAGAGCCGTCTAAATTACTAGACATCCTCGCGAAAAAGGCCTCTTTCCACGGCAACTTCATCTCTATCCCCGAGATCCAGGCAAGAAACCGGGCCTTGTCCAATTGTGGACTGGCCGAAGAGGACTACTTGGTCATTTTCACGTCCGGTATAAGAGAAGCGATGATGCTTGTTGGAGAATCGTACCCCTTCTTTAGAGGGAACTACTACATGACGATTCTTGGAGAAGAGTATGATGTGGTACGCGAATTTGTGACAAATAAGGAGTCTAAGTACATTGCTGCACCAGAGAGCTGGCTTGATCTTAGGATCAAGGGGTCTCAACTTAGTCAGTACTTCAGAAGGAAGTGTAAGCATAGCCCGAAAGGACTTTTCGCTTATCCAGCTTGCACGCATGGTGTCCGGTCCTCGATGCACTGGATTTCCGAAGCTCATAGAAACTCTTGGCATGTGCTGCTTGACGCGAGCGGGTTGGATGTCTGTAAGGACCGGCTTGCCCTTGCGTTGCATAGGCCGGATTTCGTCATGTGTACGGTTGATAACACACATGCTCAGCCCTCCAAAATTACTTGCCTTTTGGTCAGGAAAACATCGTTTCAGACCGCCACAACATCTGCTGCATAGTTTGGTGTTACATGAAGGACAATTCAATTTGCTGATTTGGTTGCATAAGTTTCGTTTCAATATTTTTGTGTTTATTTAATGAATCTATGATAAATGCCTACTTTTATAGTTTTAATGCATACAAACTTCGGGTTTTCTAGTTTCTACGGTCAGGTAGACTTTCACCCTACCTGACAACACACATCAAATTAGGACTTTCACCCTACCTGACAACACACATCAAATTAGTAATTGACATACAAAAGAAAAATTTAAGTTTCTACACATAGATCGCACGGTTTCCGTGGATCGAACACAGCTCGATTCCTTCGTGGAAACTGAGCAAATGCTCAATTTTTTCCATGGAAATCGAGCAGTGCCCAATCCCTCGTAGAATAAGCTCCCGTCTTCCATGGCAGAGGTGAAGTGAGAAATAAAATGGGGGGTTGAAAACCAAGATTGGAGACTTGGAGTTCCAATGTTCATCAACTCCCGTCACTACAGACCAAATTCTTAATCAGGGGACTCCCAAATTATTAATCTACATGGATTGGCATTTGACGGCTCAGATTAAACCAAGACGATTTTGAGGACTAGGATTGAATCCGGGAAACTCATAGGAAAAGTTAGTTACCCCAACTAATCTCATCAAGTTGATCAGCTGATCAATTCTATCCCAAATGTAATCAATCAGTTTAAAATACCTAACTTTTGCGAGACAGTTATCTCGCAAAAGTTTGTACACTCTAAATAGCTTCAGAATGTAAGTTACGCCAACGGACATAGCAACACATTTCCCCTATATCAATTATTGAGATTTCGCCTTGCGTTGAGAGTTGAGGCTGAGTTAGAGTTCTTAGGCTTGAGGGTTATCCCGTTCATAGTGAAAAGCATTCCATCTAGTCCCGTGCAAGTAGATCATTCAAGGTCAAAGCACATCAAATCTTGCGTTCCGTTCTATGTTTTCATACTTGTTGCATAATTGCTTGCTCTTGAGCCGTTATTTATATTTTCAATTCAAATTTCCACAACTAAAGGTGTACATAAGTATCAATGATAGGTAAAGATTAATGACCAGATCATATAAATATAAATTGATAGGTAATGATTAAAGACTGAATCATATAAATATAAATTGATAGGTAAAGATCAAAGACTGAACCACACATAATTAATTTGGTACTTTAAACTGGGTGGAATGCAATACTTGGCAACAAGATTGTCATTTACCACACATTGTAATGTTTCTTTGCATTGCATGTACTAGTTGGCTGGGAAACGTGAACAATAAAACGTTAGCCCAAAGCGAAACCTATTTGCTTTCACACCAAATACAAGAGGTGTGTATTGCGGTGAACTCTGCCTCCTTATATTACACGGCCCAAAACATGCCTGAAAATCCGCATCCACCACTAACAACGCACCTTAGCAGAAGTGGTTGCTCGTGTTAGTTGCGGGTGGGATCTCAAAATGCCATAACCTCCCCACATGCTTCACGCGATACTTGTTGCATAAGAACTTCTCGGCATACATTTTCTCCACCCTCCGGTCCACATCATGCAAGAAAACGTGTGTTAGTCCGGGTTTTCTCCGGTTTCTCGCCATGACAGCTGCAGAGTATATGGCAGCCATCCTCCCTGGTGCCTCCGCGAAGTAACCCCTTGGTGCATCCACCATTATCATGTCCCATTCTGTATCATAAACCTTGTTTGGTAGCATGTTTAATGCTAACCTGCAATGTCACATGCAACAATTCAAGTTTTAATACTCTAATGACTAATTAATGATAAAGATCAGATTTGTTAAGTTTCGTTAAAATAGTTACAAACAGCACGATTTGATTCTTGTAATTGTATTATCGACTGCCCCTACCAATTTAGGAAAATTGGTTCTTTTTAGCAAAAACAAATCACAGGAAAAACAAAAATACTCAATTTTAGCCTCATTTATAAATCTATCATATTGGTTTGTTAGACTGTGGTATCCACTGCTACAGTGAGAGAGTGAGACCACCGGAGGTAAGATCGGGGTCGAATTTTCCATCTCATATTTACCGAAATTACAGTTTGCAGTCCCAAGTAACATCACATTCTTTGAACTTTCTAAGAAACCGATTCAATATCAAATATATACTACCAAAATCACATAAATTTAGTTAAAAATATTTAAACACACCTATTTTAACATAATTTTTTAAATTTTAATCGATATCTAAACCGTATATAAGTAATTAACACCTGAAAATAAAAACTTGCTAACAAATCAAAATCAATCTTGTCAACCACGCATTTAGTAGATACTTATAATAAATGATACTAGTACTTTTGTCATATTCATGTTTTATACTATAGCTAGCAAACCAGTGATTCATATGGCTATAAGTATCCCAAACTGGATAATAATGTCATAAAATAATATCTCGTACTATCTTCACACATGTCACGTTTCTAACACCGCGGACCCGAACCATTAAATTCAAAAAAAAGGTTGTCGAAAGTCGGAAACGATTATCTTCCGATTTTCGAGTACTAATATTATGACAAACATTATTCATCACGTAATATTTGTAATTAATTAAAATGTCATGCCAATGTTTTATATTTACACCAACTTCAACAGCTAAACAGCTTAATTAAATAAGAATATCTTAAATTCAATTTAAAAATAAAATAAAATTATGTTATTAATCAAAACGTATAGTATATATGTTGTTAACGAAATGTATTGATTACCTGCATTTATCGTTGCCACGCAAGAAAGCATTCTTTGGCGAACAATCTGGCTCGGTCTGAAAATGCTGGAGCAGTTCATCAGCCTCCGACAGGTGGTTCCGGTATCGGACGGTCTCGGCATGAAGGGCAGGAGCGTCTTTTAACACGGTCTGGACCCACTTGGGATCCTCCTCAAGGAATAGCGTCGTGCCACGTGCATTAAACGAGGCCCACATCATGGAGTCATGGCCCAGCCCGAACACAAGGAAATTGCATGGCCCAATTGATTTCAAGACGTTAAATGACACCCTCACCTCACCGATGGACTGCTGTGGGACCACACGCGAAGTCGCATAATGTAGAATGGCGTCCATTTGGATGTCTGTGGGATTCACAGCCGCGCGTGAGAGGAAAGCGCCGCCGCAGAAGAGTGCGGAGGAGCTGGCGGAGTAGGACGTGATGATCAACGCGCCGGTGATTAGCCCCAACACCACAAGACCGATGAGGAACGGCTTTTCGGGCCGGTATGGGCTGTTTTGGTTGTGGACTTTCTGCATTTTGTGAGTTTGAATTGGATTGGGGAGAGTGTTGAGTTGCTATTGGGAGTCGTTTTTCTTGGTTTGTGATGGTTTTTGAAATGTGTTGTAGAACAGTGTCTGGATTAAATATATAGTACTGGTTCTTAAATTAAATGTTGGAATAAAGTTGGAAGAAAATAATAGATCTGGAAATTTTGACTTACTTGGGGAAATCTTTTATTCCAGTGAGAGAATGTACTAAATGTTCATGTAAAGTTGTATTTACATAATAATTTTAATATATCGACTTTAACTAACTTTTAGCTGATGAATATTACTTCAATTTTATGAGAGTATAATAGTTAATTAATATAGATTTTTTTTTTATGACAAACGTGAAAATTCGTGAATAGTTACGTAACATAGATTTAATCTTATGCCAATCAGTCTCGTCAAATCTAGATAAAATTGAAACCATTACTCCTTCCACCCCGAGCATAATGTTTCGGTTCATTTGTCTATATGACTTTGACCACAACTTTATGTTATATTACGCATAAAAACCATTTAATAAACTAATTTTCATAAATTTTTATTAAAGGTCTTTTATTATATTGGTTTACAAGTTATTTTGTAACCAATAGTGATATACAAAGTCAACCGGCACATTATTAGCAGGACCAGATAGTAATTTCAATCCCTAATTTACTCCAATTGTAGTTCCACCCAAATGAATTTACAATCAATCCCACTATACTACTACTGTTTTAGCAAAACTGAAAAATTTAGGTAGTTGGTTAGAATTAGGTAGTGGAAAATTTGGTTAGAAATTTAAAAGCTAATTTGGTTTTAAATGTAGGTGTTTAGCAAATTAGCTGAAAAGCTATCTGGTATTTTGTAAAATGACATAAAAATGCATTACTCTTATTTTTCTTTTCTTTAACCTTTCTTATCGTATTATTAGTCTATAATTTTTTAAATAATAATATATCATATTTTGTCCAATAATTATAATATATATTCAATGTACTTTACATCGCCACTTTAATAACATCATCAAAATTATCAGAAGTAGAAGAAATAATCGTTGAGCATTTTAACTTAGTAATGAAAAAAATCAGTAATTGATATGTACTACATGTATGCATTTTAAATAGGTGCGAATACATTAATCCTTATGCTAGTTGTAAAAAAGTACACAAAATGTATAACAAAGGATCTTTATGCTTATAACAATGGCTTCAGCACCTAAATTAAAACTAAATGTCATAACTTGTTGCGTGCTTGCAAGATGAATCTCAGGCTGATAATGTTGGGTGTATGATGTATAGAATTCGTTGCTTGGTAATATGGGTGTTTTTACTTCTTATTTTATTTAGTCTAATTTAGGTTAATTTGGGTAGGAATATTTTCGGAATAAAAATATAAGAAGCTCCTTCTTTTTCAAAAAAGCTACTCAAGGAAGCTTATTTTTCCAGCTAGCTTTTCAGCTAGCTGAAAACAGAAGCTGCGCGTTCACGTAACGAGCTTTTTATTAGTCAATGGTAAAAAAAAACTCATAGAGCTGAAAAGCTAGTTGGAAAGCTAGTGGTAAACAGAGCCTGCTTCCAGTGACTTGGAAAGGTAATATTGGCTTAGAGATATTATAAGTACTAGTACAGATAAGCACTAAGAACACCAGTAATGGTTAACCTTTTTGAGAGACTTCTAGATTTTCTTTTAATTTGAAAATCTTTCTCAGAATGCTTGCTAATATCATGTTCACAATGGTAAAAGTCTAAAAATGAATATCACATGATACAAAAGTACAAAACTTTGTTGTGAGTGAATCATAATGGTAACTCATCAAATTTTGTTAAATATGGAATTTTTATAGAGCGCAAGCCCATGGTTATTAAATTCGTAAAAAGATTTCCATTGGAATAGCTCTAACATTCACTTTAACCGATAATAAGTATATAGGAGTAGTATATTGTTAGTCATTGAAACATATAATTTACAATTTTACACATTAGTAAAAATGATATCACCAACCCACATCTCAGTGTTACTCTCACAATCAATTATAAATTTTAAGAGAGTTCAAAATAATTAATAATAAAATGCAAATCATACCAACAAATTATATATTTTCTTCCATAAATACTTCAATAATAACTATATAGTTTAGTATACTTGTTTTGATCATTTTTTAACAAAAATGTGATGTGAGTTGAATAGTGGTTTGGGGTTAAATAAGAACATAAGAACATGGAATGGGGAAATGGAATGCACGTCTTTTCCACAAACACAGATAACAATTCACCCCGTTCAGATTCATACACGTGTGTGGATTCAATTTGCATTCTACTATTATTATTCCACTTTTGAAAATTGAAATTAAAGAGAGAATTGACTTGATAGATATTATTTGAGATTAGAGCACTTTAATTAATGAGCAATTAGTGAGCTTGGGTGCTTGTCCACTTGCCCCGTTCTTAGTAAACTCTCATTGGAATCATATAAAGATCAATATTCCCTCCAATTTTTTTTATTTATAAGACGTTTAAATTCTGATCATTTACAAAAGGGGAAATTTATATAGGTCCCCTATAAATTTACTAATAACACTTTAATCCCTCTGATTCTAACAATAAATCATATGACAGAATTAACGAATTAATTACAACACAATCCAAAATTCAAATTGTTACCAAGCACATCCTTAATTTAAAATTCTAAAATATTTACTCCCTATTACTTTTTTTCTATTTTCAAACTTACCAACAAAAATTGCAAATAATCCTCTTAACAAATTTAATAATTATTTTAAATATAAAAGTTTATTATGAAATAACAAAAATTTATAAAACATAATTTAAAAAAATAGAAAATAAAGAAAATTGTAATATAAAATATTTATTTGTTAATAATTTTGAGATTTTGTTATAAGTTTTTGCTATTTCTTACTTCCTTCCTCGCGGGACAAGGTTACCACTTATTTTTAGGTCAATATAATAAGCACCAATTTTGTTTTAATAAAATAGTGTAGTGATTGCACTGTATTGGAAGTTAATATTGGTAAAAGTATTACTATTTTTTAGGTTACTGTTACTAAAAGTATTACTATTAGGCTAGTGATGCTTGTTGTGATTTATAACTTAGAATGATGTTTGTATTTGTATAGTTTGCATTCTGATGGATCGACTCTGTTTTGTTATTGTTTGAAAATGAGAAAAGTATGCTCTTTGTTCAAATAAAAGTATTTTTTTGAAAATTATGAATATTTTATATATTATGGTGGAAGAAACATTTGTAAAAATGGGAGATTATATTTGAAATATCATTTTATTTCTTTTTTGTAATCATTTTATGTTATTAGAACTAGTTTTAAAAATTATAATTTCATTTAATTTATTTAATTTTAAGGTTTAATGATTTGAAAATATTTTTTTTTATTTATAAATATTGCATATTGGACGCTCGTGAAAGGAAAGAGAATGAAACTAGAAAAATGTGAAGGTAAAAAATAAGGCCATGTTTGAAAGGCATATTTTGAAAGTAAAAAATGAACCAATCTATTATTGTTGAAATCAGAGGGACAAAAGTGTTATTACCCTATATATTGGGGGACCTGTGGTAATTTTCCCTTTACAAAATATAATACGCTTGGCACTTTGGCCTAGGGCTGTTCAAAAATACCGAAAAAACGAAAAAACTGAAAAATCGAACCGAAATACCGAATCGATAAGAAAGGGTTCGGTTTTCGGTTTGCTATTTTTAAGCAAATCGGTTTTCGGTAATTTTTGGTACAAAACCGAAAATTACCGAAACCGTACCGAAAATCAAAAATTTTAAAATGAATACATATCTATTAAATAATACTACAATAGTATAGCATAAATTTACAATTTACCAAACATTGTAGTATAAAGTTTTATATATTTAAAGGGTTTGCATGAAAATTTGAAATGATGTTACATATTAAAGGTTTTATCATCATTCTTATATACTGTCAGAAACTCAAGCATAAATAATTTAATCAAGAAGCCAAATATATACTAGTAATCTAGTAACAACAGTTGGAAGATAATATTTTATTAGAAGAGTATTCTAAAATTCGCCAAGGCATGCCATTAATTAGGATTAGGGATTATTTTTTTAATTTTATTTGATTTTTTACATTATTTTTCGGCCTTTTCGGTTTTTACCGAACCGTTACCGAAATTTTCGGTATGAAAACCGAACCGAAATATCGATTCTTATAATTTTTGTAATTTCGATTTTTGATTTTCGGTACGGTTTGGTATACCGTTACCGAAATGAACACCCCTACCTTGGCCAATCTTCTCCCATTTATGACCCTTCGTATTTAATGCTCATAAGTTACTTTTCGGGGAGCTCAAGCTCCAGTACAATGTCTGGTGAGAAATATATGAAACCACGTTGATTTTTGTTGCTCATTCTTTCAACTACAAAACCTTGTAAATATAGTCCATCCGTAGGTCGGCAATAGCTTGGAACACTGTTCCGGCGTGTGGCCACACCAGCTAGAAAGCTTATGTTCCCGATGCAATTTATTAGGAGCCCAAATTAGCTGCCCCATGCATTAGACGAGCTGCCACTTTTATTTTTTTTAAATTTTTTTTTAGTTTCGTCCAATTTCAAACGCGAATAACTCGAAAAATAAAAATGCAAAAAATAAATAAAAATCATCAACGACTTTGTCTTTTCGAGATCTACAAATAGAGACCACTATTAACTATGTTTGAATAATCACATCTCTAACTCATTTTTCTTTCTTAGTTAAACTTATAATTGCAAAACGACTTCTAAAAATGCAATTTTATTAATTTCAACTTCTAACCACTCTTATAATATTTTAAATATGTTTTTAAAAAAATTTTAAAAAAATTTGAATTTCATGACGGCACGATGACGCGTCACCAATGCAGCAAAATCTCGTCACGGATCCCGTCACCAGCCGATGATGCGTCACGGAGCCGTCAACATTGCAGGTAGTGTTATATCCACGCCACAGCTCCACGGTTTTTTCTAATATGCAGCATGTTGTACTACCTCCTGATGCTTTAGTGTGTTGTACTGTACAACATCTAATGCATATGGTACAATCGAGGTACAACCTTTAATGCTTTAGTTGTAGTTATGTTTCATTATTGTTTGTTTATGTCTAATTAATTGTGTTTAAATGTATTAACTGCCCATTGCTATTTTACCTTAATTCAATTCTAAGAATCAAATTGTTGCCCTTTTATATATTACTCCCAAACGTACATTTGTATGTATACTAAGTACCAAAACTTCAACAAAAAATTACTTACTAGTCTGATAAAATAGACATTGTTCAAGTATAAATATTAATTGAATTATTAGTTAGATGATACAGGGAATTATAAAATATAGTAGCTACTAAAGCCACGTATGGTGCCTGAGTGAAAATAGATTGCACATCCCATAGGATATCTTGAATTTGCAATTATGGGACGCGCAGTTTATCTCAAATCGACTTTAGTCGGGCTCACTTTGATATTTATTATTTTAATTTCATTGTTGCATTTTTTCTTTTACAATTTTTGAGATAGTGTCCGAGTGGAGATAGACTGCGCCCCCATATAAAAATATCAAATATTTTTAAAAATGTCAAAGAATATTTTACTTTCATTATTTAGGCGCATGTTATTTTACCCTACCAGGGTCATGCTTGCGGGCCACCGATTGGGCTTGTTTGTGCGATCGGGTTTGTTTGTGACGTTATAATTAAATTGTACACTAAATGTTATTTTGAGACCGTATGACGCCTAGGTGGACATAGATTACGCGCCCCAGAATTGCAAATTTAAAATAGCAAATATTTAACAATTTTTGAAAGATAAAAAATAACACTTAAATTATAATGTTAACTCTTTAAAATTGAGCTTGAGCGGTACCCGAGCCCAAGTGGAAATAAATTGCGCGTCCCATAATTGTAAATTTGAAAATATTAAATATCTACAAAAGTGTCAAAAAATATTTTTACTTTCATTATTTGGGCGCATGTTATTTTACCCCTACCGAGATCGGGCTTGATGGGTTACCGATCGAGCTCTTTTGTTACGTTGTAATTAAATTTAACATTAAATGTTATTTTGAGCATCCACGGTGTCCGGGTGGAAATAAACTTTGAGCCCCATAAGCTATCTTGAGTTTGAGATTCTGGGCCGCACAGTTTATAACCTTTTTTAGATATAAAAGTGCAAAACGAAAAAAAGTGACATCTCTTTCTTTTTGTCATTTTTTAATTCTTTAGCATATATCATTTGCCCTTTAAAAAAATCCCGATTGGAGACATAGAAGTCCAACTAGGTTGGGTAAAAAAATCGCGCCAAACAATTAAATTAAAGTATTAAATATGTAGAAGTGAGTTTGTTCAGTGTTCGAGTGGAAATAGACTGCGCACCCCTATGTGCATTTTGAGCATGTACGGAACGGGCTCACTTCTATTTCCACTTGGGCACCGGGAGGTTCGCGCCAAACAATGAAATTAAAGTGTTAAATCTATAGAACTGAGTCCGTTCGGTGCCCGTGGAAGTAGACTGCGCTTTGCGCACCTGTACGTGCATTTTGAGCATGTACGGTGCCAGACGGGCTCACTTCTATTTTCACTTGGGCACTGGGCAGGCACGCGCGCTGCTAAGATTTAATATATTTAATTTGATTAGGTACGTGGGTGGTGTTGCATTTAACTTTTATAGACCTAACTTTTATAAAAAGAAGATGCATACAAAATTACAAGCTCAACCTAAGAATGAGGGGTAAAAATAGAAATTTGTTGTACAAGTTAATTGCTAACGCCATATGCATAGCCCGATAAAAAATAACCTTTTTTTTTTTTTTTTTTAAATCTAGAGGTTGTAAACTTTACCATCTCTTTATTTGTGTCAATTTTTTTTTAATCTGCATCATAATTTATTTGCCCCTAAAAAGGCTGGTTGGAGACCTGCAAGCCCGACTCAGTAGAGTAAAAGAAAAAAAATTGCGCCAAACAATGAATTAAAGTATATCTATGGAAGTGAGTTACTTCAGTGCCCGAGTGAAAATAGACAGTGGACTTTCGTTCGATGCCCGAGTGAAAATAGACAGTGCACCCCTATGTGCGTTTTAAGCATGTACAGTGTCGGACGGGCTCACTTCTATTTTCATTTGCCCCCTAAAGCCCGATTGGAGACCCGCAAGCCCATTGAAACTAGCAAGCCCATACGGGCTCCCTTCTATTTACACTTGGAGACCGAACATACACACCTTCTATAAATTTAATTTGGCCAAGTCTGTGAGTGGCGTTGCACTTAACTTTCATGTACCTAACTTGTTACTAGTATGCAAGTTATAGGTTAAAATAGTCATTTGACTATTTAAAGAGCTCATTAACATTATATAAATGTAGGATAACTGTTTATAAATTAGGATTACTGAGCAGGGAAAAAAAGATTTAGGATAACTGGTTAAGAATTAGGATAACTGTTTATTTTGTCCAAATCCTGTATAGTTGCAATATGACCAGATGTTCTCGGATTGAGCCAATTTACCCATCCTTAGCATGTTGGTCACACGAGGAGCCAATTTACCATCATTAAGATAACTCTAATTTGCAATAATTAGAGTTAATGAGCATGTTTAATTGTGGAGAAACCCAATATTTATAGTCTAACACCTACTTTGAGCGAGTTGAAATCCTTTATCCTATAACTTGGGCTCAATGAATTGAGAATGTATGTGGATAAAATACATGGAAAAGGTGATGGGTTGGGGCAGATAAAAGCCCACATCTTGTACTGAAGATTAATTTACCCGTTACTTTTCTTCATTCTTCATTTTATTTTATTTATCTTATCTCTCCAACTTCCCCACTCACCATTTTCTTAACTCATTTGTTTTCATTTGACCAATAAAATGGCCTCTTTCAACTAAATTAATTACCAGGGAACATACATTAACATGAAACTCTTCTTGACTGCACATTAACCAATGAATAAAACTTTCTCCTTAATATGTGTGTATAGGCCAAAACGACTTATAAATAAAATTGAAGGGAGTATGATTTTATTGACTTATAACTTTATTTGGAAGTACAACTAAAATACTTTGGACATGAAAATAATAGGAGAAATTCAAATTATGTGCGTAAGCGTAGAATGCTGAAATTATATTACTTACCGTCTGACCCTATTAAAACGTTAAAGATTACTAATCACTAAGAATATTATTATTCGAAGTAGTTAATACATACAGTAAAACAAGACTTTAGCTTAAACCGTAGTTTTCGAAACCATAATCACACTATACTAGCTCGATTTTAGTACCCAACCTAAATCTAAACCTGAAAATTTTTTAATGTCAAACATAAACTGTTTTGGGACATCATAATCATTCTAGAGGCGTAGAGCAGCTCCACTTTCATATACCCAACCTAATTCCATCTAAAGCAGTTGCAACTCTCTGCAACCCACTATTTTTGCCACGTAGCATTGCACTCACTGAAACTCACTTTTCAACTCTTCACAATTATATACTCTAACAGTGAGGTCCAAAATCTATTTTATTTTAACATTTCTTTCAAACTTAATTATTCATTTCATTTTCTTTTCTCATTTCCTTTTAAACTTTATTCTTGACTTTATTTTAAATGTAGTTAATTAATTATAACAAAATCACATTAATTTTTTTAAAATACATTACTTGAAAATAAAAATTACATTACTTAAACAAAACTACAATACTTAAAATTGAAAATTACAATACTTGAAATTGAAAATTAAAATAATTAAAAATGAAAATTACAACAATTAAAATACTACATGTATTTTAAATTTTAGAAGTAATGTATGTATAAGTATTGCTACATATAATTATTATCGTATAGAAATATTTAAGAAAAATGAAAAATAATAAAAAAGATAAAAGTAGAAAAGGAATAGAAATAAAATAAATAAAAAGAGAAAATAAAAACAAATAATAAATAAAAAAACAAGAAAAGAAAAAATAAAAAAAGGGCCTTGCTTTGGAATTCTTTGGAGTCCCAAATCAAGGCCCATCACTGTTGCAAGTCGATGTTACAATGCCTAAATCTAAAAAGTTTTAATAGACATGTAGTACTAGTATAGCCCGTCTACCAAAGATAAATGTGATAAATTAAATTATTCGTTTTAGCTATAGTTGACGTTTGCATTAATTGTTGAAGTTCTCATCTGGCTGAGGGCAATTATGGAAGGACGTCTTTATTTAAATCAAAATTATAAAACGAAAAGAAGGGTGGAAAAGTTTACACTTTGCACATGTTCTATGTTTCCAAAAGGTTATTTACACCATCACATTTACCGAGTTGTTTTTAACGAAACTTTAACTGAGGTCATTTTTCTAGAACCACAAAAACTTTTTCTTACTCCAAAAAAAAAAAAAAAAAAATTACGTACAAAGATCGATCAAAAGGTCCATATCAACCCTTTCACCAAAAAAAAAAACAATAAAATCTATACAAGTCCCATCCCAACATTAACCTATCAATATGTATCTGTAATCTAGGATATAAGGAACTCCGACGTGACATATATATACCAAATACAATGTTCTTGTACCTCACGTAGAATAGCAGGCTTGGCTTGAAAGACGAACAAATTACGCGCCTGCCAGATCTCGTACACAGCCTGCAATCCCTGATTTCAATTTAGGACATTTTAATTGAGGTATAGTTGATGAATAATAATTAAATTTTTATTAAGTTGTGAAAATTATGTTTTGTATAGAGTTAAGATTTTATAGAACTTTGTGGATTTATTATGTAGGTTGTGAGTTAAATTGACTTTTAATTCAATTAAAATTTAATCAACTAAATGTCGTGGTAAATATTAAGTTGCCTAGTTACTCAATTAAGATAGACACTTTAAACTAAACAGGTTATACATTGGACTACCATTGGAGTAACATTTATTTTTCTGACATAAATTAAGACACAATATGAAATACTATATGGGAACAATTACACCTGATGTAAATTATTTTTCAAAAAGTACTACTCCATAAGATATGTACGATTTGATCGGAATGATATGATTACTCTGTAGTCCCTAGTCCGTATTGTTGGGTTTATATATGTATAGGACCTAAGTAATACAGCTCGATTGTTGTGACATGGAGAGGCTCATCCGAGAGACCATCTCCAAGAGGCACCTTCAGCCTGACCAGCTATACTTGACAAATCTTAGAGAATCATCTCTTGGAAAAGGACCGTTTCCCATGCCCGGCCTGCATAAGTCCGAAGAGCATGCTTCTGTACGCTCGGACCAATCAACAGTAGACAATTATTCCTGACAGTGACGTCTATCACTCAGATTCTATAAATAGGCTCACTTCTCAACGTGATCAGGTATGACGCACACTGACTTATTGTTCACTACATCTATCCGAGAACATAGAGCTCTACTGCTTGGACCTCTTAAGTTAAGTCTTCGGCCGGTCCGACCACATGCAAACCGGCAATCATAAATCAATAATCTTGATGATCTTGGACTCATGTTTGAGGTAGGAATATTAACAAATCAAACAGTTAACGCTTGTGAGAAAGCTTGGTCAGATTAGCCAGCAGGAGCTTAATTGCAATCAAATACAAGTTGATTTTTACCAAGCATCGAGCAGTCGAGCATTTTAATAAGAAACTCGACTACTAGTAAATAGCTCGCCAGCACATAAACAAATATATAGTACAACATGTGTTATATATTTATATACTTAATATACATTTATAATGATTTTTAATTAAAACCATATATATATATATATATATATATATATATATATATATATATATATATATATATATATATATATATATATATCAAGTAACATGCTAGCATTTGAAATTATTATTATTGTTCCACATATACTAAGTCATTAAACACTTTTAAAAAATAAGTATTAGTTTAACTTAACCGATGTGAGCGGACTAGAGACTCGTGAACTTCAGTTCAAACTCAAACTTTTGAAGCTCTAAGTCATTGTAAAACAGTAAAAGTCGTTGTTGATCAAGGGACGTGTACTAGAAACCGACACCAAGGGTACAAACAAAGGCCATAAAAGATTCCTCAACCAAACTAATCTGATCGATCCAAGTGATTAGTAATTTAACAATTTTCATAATACTAGACCAACTTGAATATGGTCAAATTGTCTTATCTCTGTGACATCTAATTCTTGGTGGAGTTTTTCTCTCTCCAGCCTAAAAGAAATAACTGGTGCCGTTATTCCCTACCCGAAGGTTCTCTACAGTGTGTTTAGGGTGCTCGTAGTAGTCCATTAGAGTGCCAAGGGAACCCGAAAGGGAGAGGGAAGGAAGGGGTTATACCATTTTATTACCGGTTTATCGACAAACCAAGGAGTGGATTTAACAAGTTGTATTGAGGCTCGTACCTCTCAACTCTCAAGTTCAAGTTTGGCATTTCGAGTGCAATCAATGAATTAATATTAAATGAGGAGGTGAGTGTTACTTATAGATGTTGGTTAGGTGCCAGCTTTCAAAAAAATGGGGGAATGTCTTTTTTGTAACAAGTGTACCACATGGATGGGCCTATGTGGACTTGACCCAGCCCAATAGTCACTAGGCTCACACCCTTTTTCGAAAGGGAGTTCCAGTCAAGATGCAATTCGGAGCCCGTCCGATCATATACAAGGTCTATGTGTGAATTGTAGGTACCTTGTAACTGAGAATAGAACATTACTTGGAAAATTAGTTTAATTGAATATATAAAACAATTATTTAAGGCATATTTTTAACCTGGACCATAGAAGAGATTTCCCGTATTATATGGTGTGGGCTTGGACCCCATTGGTCCGAGGTTGAAGGTTTAAAATGCCATATTGATATTCATTCATCTAAGTTCGTCTAATTTATTTCGCGTTAGCTTGATCGCTCCGTTCTGCCCGAGCCAATCAGATTACATAGGACTTCATTATGCTTAGCAGTTAGCACAGACAGCACAAAAAAATCTGCTGCTTGAATTCAGAACTCAGGAAGTTACCTGGCTCACAGAAAGTTAAACATCTTCCCAATGATTTGGAACCAAACGATCATGGATACATATTCCAACCAAGGCATGTACTAAATCATTTAAACAATTGCATTTAATAAATTAAATCACCATAATTCTTCAAACTTCCATAAAAGATGAATGTACTTCTAGGTTGTTGCAGCAATAAATAACCTCGTTGAACCAGGAACTACAGCTCAATGAGCATTCCCGTAAACAACACATTTTCCGATGAATCGATGAAAAATTTACCCAAGTTGAGAGAAGTGCAAGTCAGCTATTCAAATGTGAACACATTCTATGAACCCGTGTGGCATGAACAGATCAGATCATTTACTAAACAGATGTCAGTTTAATATGTTGGAATAGAAGTCAGGCACATCCAAAAGCTGGAATTCCTGAAAATTGCTGTTTGTGGCCATCGACTGAATAGGTGGATGGTTCAAATGCTGACCAGCTGGCCAGAGATCGGAACAAGAGAGGGGCATGCCTTCTGGTATTAAGTTGATCATAGGCTGAGTGGTGTACATATCCTTTTCAGGGCTTTGTACTGGAGCAGATTCTTGTGCACATGAACCCCATGAATTGTTTGACAGAAGAGAGAGAGCACGACGATATGCCGGTGCTGCTTCTAAGTGAGAAGAAATCATCAAGGAACCCTTGGTACCTGGGGAGTCATATAAACACAACTTTTTAGATCACCATTTCAAATGCCAAAACAAGAAATTGAGACATTCATGCTCAGAAGACAGTACCACTATACATGCACCTTTCGTATTACACCAAACCTACATTAAAGCGTAAATTTAGATGTGTAATATTTTGAACAGTAGATACGTGGCTTTTAGGCAGTAGCAGAGGATGCGTGTAATCATGGCCAGAAGACAAAAGGGTCGAGGTGAAATGTCTCAAAATGAGTGGACGGTGCATGTAAAAGTAGATCTTTTAAAGATTCTGAGCACAGTTATTACAAAAAAATCACATCAAATTTCATATCAACATTGAGGGAAAGTATTATGTTGCATGTTAATAATGGATGCTGATTTGAAACAATGGAACCATATGTTATGTGTTCCAGTGCAGAAGCTTTTGTTTCAATTCAAATTAAAGTAAGTTTAGTAAAGCATTTAGCTCACAACTATTTATTTTCAACTACATGAATCCCCAAGTGAGTCTGCAATACTCCATCAGATTCAAAAAGCTCACATTCATTTTCTTAAAACCACACCACCCCATATACATTCAATAACTAGGTCCTTGTTTATCATTAGCATACAGCCAGCTCAAATCTCAGAAATATATCCCTGTAACAACGTCAGGAATAAGGAGCGTGTAAAAGACTGTTGCTTAAGAGTGTCTAGACTACCCCTAACTTCCAAATCTTTAAACAATGGTCACCCCTAGGCTTTTAGAGGGGCCGGTCCAACCTGAACCTGTTAAAAACCCAATGGGTTGATACCCGTTAAATTTTAACAGGCCATCTACACATACCTGACACGTACCCGTTAAAATATTAACAGGCCATCTACACATACCCAACTCGTACCTGTTAGTAATTAACGGGTACAAGTTTAGGAAAATCAACCCGTCCAACCCCTTCGAAATAAAACACTTAAACTCAACGAAATAAGACAACACTGAAATGCTGAATGAATACCTAATCCAACCGTCTGAGACTTTGTATTTGAAGGCAAATTTATGAGGTATTGCATTTAGCTTGTATTACTTCTTATGTTCTATCAGATCATATTCCCATGAAAGGACTCAAGTAACCAGCACGTATCTTCCCTGTTGTTCAATTCTGAATTCATCTCACTAGTTAACTAGTTAAAGCAGCTTTCTAAACAACGTTATTCACTAGATTATGACAGCATACTCCTTAGAATATAAATCTTCTTACTGATAAATCTCCATAAGAAATTTTCTACCTATAAGATGTGTAGCATATACTTTTTCACATCTTGCCCAAGTGCTTCTACTTTCAAGCTTATAAATCATCATATAATTGTTAAGAGCACGTGCAGCATGTGTTTTTTTTAAATAGTCAAGTCTTCAGCTTATATTCTCTATAGGAGTATTACATAAGAGCAATAAGTCTTGTTTCAGAATCGACGCCTCCACAATAAATTTTATTGCTAGTAACGTGTACTATATGTATAGCATGCAATTGTTAACATCTAATCCAAGTGCTTTCCTTTTATATTAATTTTCCTCCTCTCTGGCAGGTAATTTTTCTCCATATGACTTATTAGAATATCCACAATTGTAAAAATAAGTTCAGTTGTTTAGATAACCTTGGGAACAAACTGACCGACCTGGACTCAGAACATCAGTTCTGAAGGTCTTGGATGGAAAAAGTCCATTGGCTGGATTGCCCTGCGTATTAGTCACATGCTGAAACTGTACTCCAGACATATGCAACTGCTTGTCAGTACCTCCATTGTTGTATGACTTCAAAGGATACTCTTTCGTAAGAGTGAACTTGGAGTTGCAAGCACTATCCCACGTGGAACTGGCTGGAGATGCAGAGTGAGCGAGTGGCGAATTGTTTAAGAGAAAACTCAATTGTTGTCTTCCATCTGTGTGTGTCAAACATCACAAAACAAAATCATCAAAACATTGATATAGCCACACTCCACAACATATAAGCATGGAATTTTTGCTCCATGCTTGGTTCTTTTTCATTTATTGTTCTCTACTGGCCCAGACGAATGGAGAACAAAACGATAACAGGGGACTTGAAATGCTAGGGTACGGGCCAGCTACAAGTGAATATTGTAACTAATGAAACAGGTTTTTGAAGACAGGGTAAGTGCGTGGGCCATTTGTTTGTTACTTAATTTTCAGATATAACATAAGAACGTGTTTGTGGTTGTGGGGATATACCGAAAAGTCATCATATAACATAGCACATCACTAGATTTTGCAAGTATTTCTAAAAAAAGTTTTATACCAAAAAAAGTCATGGTTGGCCTGATTCGATCCCTATTATCCAGGAAAAATGAAATATCAAAACCTTCAAAAGAACTTAATTGACCAACAAATATTTAAACAGGTAGCAACAGTCATTATGTGAAACTCCATATTTAAGTTGCAGATATAGAGAGATATACATGGTGACAGTAAAATTGTAAAACATAGAACACAGTCAATTCAATACATACCATAAAATGGTGATGAGATCCTTGACGAGTTGAAGTCTATAGTTTCATGCGGAGGCTTGCGGCGCCTTGCATTGTGGTCTGAAAGCCTTCTTCTGCAACTACGCTTTTTCTCATCAAATTCTGCCAAACTATGGAACCTGTGGAAAGAGAAAAACTGTTAAAAACTCTTTGGAATATTAAATCTGAGAGAGAAATGGCATGCAATAGAACTACAACGGCCAAACATATCTGTCTAAGTTGGTGTCGAGTTCTAGATATAACTCCATTCAGATGAACTTACAAATTTCCAACTAGTAGCAGTATGTTCATTATAAATACGAATAAGATCTACATGAGCTCTTTGACTACTTAATATCAAGTGTGTAAAAAGATCTTAAAAAGTCATGAGTATTTATATTCGAGAGGATTAAAGTTGAGCTGGATGCATATAGATGGGAATATACCTGCTACACTGCTGACAAAACCTGCGTTCATGACCTCCAATAATAACTTTAGGGCATTTGGAATGAGTGTCACAAACTCTATGCTTCTGATGATATTCTTTAAATGTGGAAAGGTCAATGCTGCACCCCTCAACTTGACAGCGTGGTATATTTGCAACTTTACCTGATGATTTCGGTTTCTTCTGTGGGACAGTGGATGGAGTAGGCATCACAGGGAGAGAAGCACTCTTGACATTTCCACTATTCTCGAAATACGTCCTCTTTCCCAGTTTCAGACCAATCACCGGCTCAAAAGACCCGACAGAAGCTTCGAGTGGTGGAGAGGTTCCAGAAACTTCATACCCTTTCATTTTGCTAAAGTCTAACATGGAGCCGTTGAATCCCATGAAGCTGAATTTCTGGTTTTGCATTCCATCCTTGGTGGAAGAGTCGGTTGAAGCTGATGCTGAGCTCTTCCCAGAAGAACCATTCCCACCATCTGTACCAGAAGCACCACTGTTATTACCACCTCCAGACAAATTAAATGATCCAGCCTCTATTTCTCCTTCATCAACCAGCATCCAGCCAGCTAACTGCATCTTCTTAGCACTTTCAATTGCTTTAGAACCATAGGCATCGAGGTTTTCCCATTCCCACTTTGAACTCCACTCCATCTCAGGGAAGTAACTCATTTAACAGACTTGCTTATTGCTAGTACGTGGAATGCAAGATAAACAGGAAAATGGATCTGTAACCAACATAAAAGCTAAAGATTACCCAGAGAAGAGCAGAACAGAATAACATCAAGAAACATCCCACATGACAAGCAAAATATCATGATAGGAGCTTGTAATTAAGTGTCATTTCATCTGCAGTCCGTGGCCCATTGAACAGACTTGCTAAGCTGTAATTATGCCTCAAAGGTAACTTCTAACATGCTCAAGTAGATTGGAATTTCAGAACTATTCCTACAAGGGCCAAATCATGAAAAAGTGCAAATAAGAGTTTCCAAGAAGTTCTTGAGAATCATTACCACAGATTTAAGGCCTAATCAACCATAGAAAAGCTTCAGTGCCCTGCTTCATAAAAAAAAAAAAAAAAGCAAGAGATGAAATCAGTAGAGTTAATTTCACCACAAGTGCACAACTCAGACTTAAATTTCAAAGCTCAAAGTAAACAGAACAACAGCTAAGACTTTTTTCCCAATCATCTTCGTCAAGAACCAAAGAGAATGAAAACACCCTTTTACTCAAAATCCCAAGTCAAGCTTCACTGTCAAAACAGCAACTAACATGAACTAGCTAAATCACCTAAAAAACTAGTTAAAAAAGGGAAAGTAACTTAACAACCACATCAGCTAAAATATGAACCATACCAATATTAGTGAAAAGCAAGGACGAGAGATTAATCAGTGACAGAGACAAGGAACTGAAGTGAAGAAAACACATTCTCCAGATCAGAAAAGGAAAAGAAAGATCTTATCATTTCTTATTCCCACATACTACTATTTAACTACCTTCTTTTTCCCCTTTTTACCACACTACAAAAAAGTAGTACAACAACTCACTCACTCGATCACTATAAAAGTATATAAAGCCTTCTTTTCACTTTTCCAGTTTACATTCACCACCTCCTTTTTCAACTCACGGGATCCTTATGGATTAATAAGAGCCACTAAAACAAGAAAAACGTTGCTCTACCTATAGGAGAAGAAGAAGAAGAAGAAGAAAAAGAATACAAGTACAATATTGTAATCCAAAAACACATACAGTCATTTCTCATTTTCCACAAATACTAATAGGTTGTTTGGTATAGAACTTAAAGTTCAAAAAACCGGATTAAAATCACCTAAATTTTTACAAGACTCAAGGTTTTAGTTCTATACCAATCAGTTAGTGTTTGGCAAGCGATTAAAATCAAGGAAACCAGTCTAAAAAAATAGGTGTTTTTAACAGGTTTTGGTAATTTCAGTGGGATGACAAACAAGCTCTAAACAATTAAGGGTGGTTGATGAGTTAGTTTATGGTCCCCATCTAGGGTTTTATTTTCATTTTTCTCCTACTGCAATTAACAATGGAAACTAATACTCCTACTAAGCAGAATCAGAATCAAAATCTCTGTTTCTTAGAAAAAATTGAAAAGAATTAACACAGAGCAGCTTTAGTTCCACAATTTCCAAAGCTGGGTGGTTTTTCCCCAAATCTTCAAACAGTTCAGGAAAGTCTGCACTGTGTCTCCTCAAAAAATAGCAAGTTTGTACTGTAAAATTCCAGCTTCATTAATTGCCTATAACGAAACGGAAACAAATTCTGATCGGAAAAAGAAAAAACAAAACTTATTTGAAAAAATCATCACTTTAATCAATCCTCTAAAAATGATTTATGGTGGTATTGATTGATTGTAATACAAGCAAGAAAGCAGATGAAAATCGAAAAGAGTGAAGAAATGAAAGTTAAGCAGAATTGAGAGTGAGCTTACCAAGTGTAGAGAGAGAGAGTAAAGGAGGAGTATGAGAGAAAAAGGTTTAACTTTACCAAATGTAGAAAGTTATAGTGAGAGAGAAATATGAATGAAACGATAGGACTGTGTGTGAGCTGTTTTTTCACTGGATGAATGAGTTAGTGGGTCACACTCACACTGCATTCATTTATCAATGACTCCGAACCTGAATAATACCAGTCTTTGTCGTGTGATTTTTCAATCAAACGGGTTCATCGTCATTCAATCTTATCATACTAATGGTTAAAGGGGGAAATTGAAGGACATTTTAGAACACTTTAGCCTTTTAAAATGGAGTTCGTAAAAATCAGATTACTATTCACAATCTACATTTTTTAACAATTCCTTTAAAATTCAGTTTCTGCTGCAAGTACCTTTCCATCGATCTGACTAACGAGTTCATAACAAGTTTAATATCGAAATTAAATCCTACATAACCTAGGGTTAGAGGGGAAAATATCTCTTTACATCTGCCTAACTAGTCTTGATTAACCAACTTCAAGGCTTAATGAGTTTTTAATGCGTTTAGTACTACTCAAAGCTCTAGTTTGACTCGTAGGGAAATGGGAGGAGGAGTAATAGTACTAGTAATTAACTTACTGTTTGACATTTGAAGAGAAATAAAAGGGATTTTGAATGTGGCAATATTTTACAGGTTGTTTGGATTTCTTGTAGTGATGGTCGGACAAATCTCAAAATATACCCTTAATTTATTATAAATGTACGCAAAACCCGCTTAAGTTAACAAATTAGTATCAAAACCCCCTGAGTTATTAAAAAATGTGCGCGAAACCCCCGCTGAGTTAATAAATTAGTCCCTGAGGTATGAAAAATGTGCGCGAAACCCCCTTAAGTTATTAAAACATTTATGGAACCCAGCACTTTTTTTTTACTAGCTGCGTGACAACGAACGTTTAGGTTTGCTTACTCCAAATTAACCGAACTGGACATTCATAGTTTCAGTTTATTATCTTTTGCCTTCACTTTTTTCCGTTTACATGACTAATAATGAATTGGTATATGTTGTTGATATGTAGTGACAATTTTAATTAGTGTTATTTATGGTTGTTATTTATATATTTTAGTGCTATATAACCAGTAGTGTGTGATCGATTTTTGTTGTTCATTAATCAGGAAAAAAGTAAAGTTTTACTATTTTAAATAGCTCAAATTTAAGTAATTTTTATATTTTCGAAAATTTGGACTAACGAGTCAAACTGCACACAATACGAATTCATCATGTATATGTAGTATTCATGTAAAAGGGTATTACAATGACTTTATAAGAATTTAATGGGATTTTGCGCATATTTTTAATAACTATGTTTTTTTTTGTTGCATTGATTTGGTGTAAGATAACATAAACAAATATCTACAGTCGTCCCTAATGAGAGTGTACCTCACACATTTTAAAAATAAAGGGTGGGGGGTTTTGTGCCCATTTTTAATAACTCAATGGGGTTTGGTACTAATTCGTTAATTCAGGAAGGTTTCGCCCACATTATTAATAACTCAGGGGGTGTTATGCATTTAACTCAGTGATGGTCACCACAAGTTTATCAACTAGATTATAAACAAGTTATTAGATTTATCAGGTTTGTAATAGCATTTTTCAACTGGCCTTTCTTTGATTTCATTCTTCCACCAATCCGTCTAGAGCAGTTCATACTTTAATATGTTTAGAATTCTCTAAAAGGAAAAGGTATTATAAATTTCGGAATTTTCAACAACTACTCATGATATATAAAAACAAATGACAAAATAATTTTAAGTACAAACTGTTTTAAATTAATTTTTTATTATGAGTACATTTTATCGCACTAAATTTAAAATCTAAGATGTTTCTGGAATCTTCGATTCGTTTCGGTGATATTTCAAAATAGCGTTGACATTATAAAAATTAGAAAGTACTCCCTCTATCTCTTAAAATCTGTTCAATTTAATGTTCATGCACATAAATTAAGGAGAGTAAATTAATAACACTATATAGTACATGTGGGTATTCCTTTATAACTTTATTACTAGCTTGTTTGAGTTTTTAAGTTATTGTTTAACTTATTATTAGTAGTGTAGAATATAAAATTATAAAATGTCAATGAAATGAAATTTAACAAAGTATAACCAGATGTGCAAAATACCGTTTGTATGGGACGACGTGTATGGGGGGCTAAGGATAATTAACGGCTGGGCAGAAGGGGAGGCAGATGGGCGGTAGGGATTGGTTAATTGGTAACAGTAAAAGGGCAATAGTTTCAGTGGAGACTAATAAACAAACAGACAAAATAGCCAGAAGTGGAATTGAGAGGTACAGCCAGCCCATTTCTTTTGCATTTTCAGGAGAAGAAGAAGAAGAGATGGTTGCATGGCTTTTGTACTTCTTTTGTCCACTTATGATTCAATTTGTTTCTCAAAACATTTTAATTGTTATCTAATTTCAAAGGTTATGATTATCATTTATCATCATGCCAGAACTAATTTCATCTATGTAGGAAAAATTACATTTGGTCCCCTGCAATTGGCCTCCGAAACAGATTAGTCCTCGAATTTAAAATAATTATACATTCCCCCCTTCCGTTGACCAGAGCATCCACATCATATCTCTCTCTCCAGGTGGATATTTCAAGAGATGATTAATAAGTAAAAGGTAAAATAAATTAAAATTCAAAACTTTAATAAAGAAAAAGATGAAGAAAAAAAAGAATAGATAAAATAGCAACGAAACCTTTCTCTTCTCCTTCTCCTCTTCTTCTTCCTTTCTTCTTCCGGTGAATCGATCCCTCTTCTTCCGGTGTAGACAACAAAACACACAAAGAAGCTGAATTGATCCGGTGAATCGATCCCTCTTTCATTTGAGCAGTATGAGGTTTTAAGTGATAGGGATGTTGAATTGATGTTTGAGAGAAACAAAACACACAAAGAAGTTGAATTGCATATAAAAACTGATGATGTTGAGCCCTTGGCTATTGATTTTTCTGGACATAAGGCTAGTAAATGTGATGATGATGTTGATCAATTGTATCACCCTCCAGTTAACACTCAAATACTAACTGAGAGAACTAGGCCTTTTAGGTACAGAACAACTAAGCCAAAACCTTTTCCTCAAAATGTTTATGTTGATTTAACCAACTTGTCAACTGATGATGATAGTGAAAAACCTCCAACCCCAATGCATGAAACTGAGAAACCTCCCATCCCTATGCATGAAAATCCTGTTTCTCCTCCTACCGTGCAAACCAATACTCCAGTTGCTTCTCCCCCAACTGGCCATACAAAAACTCCACCTGTTTCTCCTTCTACTGTTCCTAAACAAAGTCCACCAGTAACTCCTTATGTGCCTGAATTTGTACTTGAAACTAAAACCATGATAGATCAGGAAGACAATGGATTAGACATGAATGACTTATCCTTTGATGATCTTCTCAACTCTGTTCTACACCCTCATACCAGTCCCAAAGCTTCAAACCATGACACAAATGTTCCTGAAAATGATAATGTGGTTCCAGATGAAGTTTATTCACCAGAAAAGGTTTCAAAAAAGGAC
Source organism: Plantago major (assembly GCA_026545765.1). NCBI lineage: Eukaryota > Viridiplantae > Streptophyta > Magnoliopsida > Lamiales > Plantaginaceae > Plantago > Plantago major. The sequence continues at coordinate 75,636,139 of CM048841.1, forward strand.
AAGGGCAAGGGGAAGATGGTAGATTCTGACAGTGAGTATGGTGATTATGAGGAGGATTGTCCTCCTTTTGAGTACTTGTATGATTCAGAAGATGATGCCATAGGTTTCAAAAGATGTGTGAAGACCAAAAAATATGAGAATGATGATGATGGAAGTAATAGTAGTTCCAGTACTGAACTTGATGAGGATGAGGATGAGGTATCTGGTGATGATGTACCTGAGAATGATGGAAAAACTGAGACTATCAGAAAACCTGAGAATGTTGATGCACCTGAGAATGAGATAGGGAGTGATGGGGATTATGCTTATGAGGCATCTGATAAGTGTGATGATGGAATTGAAGATGAATTTGATGCAGCAAATGAACAATGGGATAAAGAGTTCAAAGTGGGTGATTTATTTTCAAATAAGAAGGAGTTGTTGAGAAGGGTCAAAGAATATGCACTCAAGGTGGGGTTTCACATGAAGAGACTGAAGAATGATTCAACTAGGTATACAGTTTGTTGTGCTGGAACTGGTTGTAAATGGAGGCTTCATGCCTCAACTTTGGATCAGAAATATTTTGCAGTTTAGTCATACACTGGGATGCATAGATGTCTGAGAAAAGTGAACAATAAGGAGGCAGATTCAAACTGGTTGGCAGATAAGGTGTGTGTTGAATTGAAGAAGAATCCCAAGACTGAGGCTAAAGTTCTAGTTCAGTGGGCTACTAATGAGCTAGGTGTTACAGTCCCATACATGAGGATGTATAGGGCCAAACAAAAAGCATTGGAGATTCTTGGAGGTGATCCTGTGCAAGCATACATGCTAATGCACAAGTATGAAGAGATGATACTTAGAACCAATCCAGCCAGTACAGTTGGGTTTGTGAAGACTCCAGTTTTTGGGAGGGAACCACAATTCAAGAGATTCTTTGTTAGGCTTGATGCACAAAAAAGAGTCTTTTTGAATGGATGCAGTCCATTTCTCTTTTTTTATGTAAGCCATCTAAAGGTAAAGAACATTGGTGTTTGCTTGAGTTGTGTTGGTGTTGATCCTGATGGAGGTAAAATGCTATGTTTATATATGTCATGTCCTTACATGTATTTGTTATTTGCATGCTTTAACATATCTATTTGCTTGAACTGTGTAGGCATGTTTCCAGTTGCATATGTTATTACTGAAAGTGAATGCAAGGACAGTTGGGGATTCTTCTTCACTTGTTTAGAACACATGATAGGACCATTTACTGCAGACAAACATTGGCATTTCATGACTGATAGGCAAAAGGTAGTAGATATAACAAATGTCATTTGCCAGTCTCAACCATGAGTTCTTAATATTTCTTCATTTTGTTATGACAGGGAATGGTGGAGATCATCAAAGAATGTGCACCAGTAGTTATCAACAGAAAATGTGCAAAGCACATTTATGATAACTTCAAGCAGAAATGGAGAAGTCAAGACTTGAGAAGATACTTGTGGATGGCTGTCACAGCATATACTAATTATGGATTTAACAAAGCAATGACCAACATGAAGATAGGTAAATACAACATACTAACTCTTAATCTACATCTTACTGGATATGTAGAATTCATACATAATTATAACTTAGGTATTTTTTGTGATTTATATTACATTCTCAGGTAATCCTGCAACATATGATTATCTTATGGGTATTGAAACTTCTTTGTGGGCTAGGCATGCCTATGATACAACTCCTAAGATATATCATTGCACAAAAAAATGCTCTGAGTCTTTCAACTCTTGGATTGATCCTATTAGGGGTTACTCTGTCCTTAATATACTTGAAGAAATTATAACTCAGATTATGAAAAGAATAACTGTTAGGAGAGCCAAAGGGATGAGAAATAAAGCAGTTGCAATGCCTAGGGTTATGTTTAAGTTGAATGAGTCATTACAACAGTCAAGGAGATGTTCTTTACTGTCAGAGGCTGGCATGGCATTTGAAATCCAATATATTACCTTCAGGTTTGTTGTAGATCTTGAGAATAGAAGATGTGACTGTAGGAGATGGGATGTAACAGGGATACCTTGTAGGCATGCCTGGGTAGCTATAAATCATATGAGGATGGAATGTGAGAACTTCATATCTGATAACCACACAAAGGCAGCCTACATGAGATGTTATGACATGATGATCAATCCAATTCCTCATCATAATTTCTGGCCAACTGACTTGAATGATGATGAATGTGGACCACCTGCTGAGAAAAGACTCCCTGGGAGGCCTAGTGTGGCAAGGAAAAGAAATGTTGCTGAGCATGACACCAAAAAGAAAGTGAAGACTGGATTGAGAAAGACATACAAGTGCAGGAGTTGTAATCAAACTAGACACACCAAGGCAAAGTGTCCATTGTTGAAGAAAGCAAAACAATCTACTGATGTATGTTTCTTGATTTATTTGTAATCTTTTGCACATTTTCAATGATCTATACATGTCCTAATTACTGTTATATTGCTTCTATAGGCACCACAATAATCCAATGCAGGAAAAGGGAAAAGGAAGGCAACTGAGAAGAAAGGAAATAAGAAAAAAAGGAGTAAAGAAACAACAAGGAAGAATGCTCACTGCTCTCAAGATATTCCTTACTCCCAGTTTAGTACTCAAGAGTAAGGTTGCATTTCTCAAACTCATTTGAATCTTTTGATTATGGTTGAGCCTTGTGTGGCCACATTTTGGATACTATGTTTGGTTTGTACCGTATTATGTACTCTAGTTCCTCTGGATTATTCTGCTTTGCAAGTGTGACTACTTGAAATTGCTACTACTTAAATTTGCAACTTGAATGGAAGGGAAATGTTCAGTTCATTTCATTTCATCATACTTGCATAGATTTTGATTTCATTACATATACATCACATTTCCTACTCCTTAATAATTGCCTTAACAAGTAGGCATAGACATAGCTTGTTCATTACATTTTGCTCTTCTTGAAGCCTTGCTTGATGTTGGTTAGTAGCTACCATTTCTCTTAGCAACATGTTGGTATTCATCTGTTCTTGTTGTAGTGCTTGGTTTGACTGAATCAAGTTGTTTAGTAGCATGCTTGTATCTTCAACCCTTGATTAGCTTCATCTTCACCTTCATGTTGCATTGTTTCTTCTTGATACCAATGTGAGAAGTTATGCACAACACACCGGTTGTATTTTCTACCGGAATTTTTATCGGAACGAGACTTCCACACAACAGTTTTCTTCCCACATTTCACACAAAATTCATCTCTTCCATCTGCCTCATGTATTGCTCCAGAACGTTCACTTGAAGAAGCCATAACCAAAATCACAATCAAAGTAAAAAAGAGTACAATTTTCAGACAAGAAGAGAATGAATGTCATCAAAAGATCAAAAAATGACTTACATATAAGGAAAAACAAAGCCTCTAACGGCTATTTTTTTCAAAAAATCAGCACATTTTTATTACATAATGATCCCCTATAAACGATATTACAAGACAGTCCAACAGTTGAATCAAACGGCTAGTACACAGAACATTTTAATTACATAACAATCCAACTGCCAGATTAATTAGTAAGGCAGAAATTCAGAAAAAAGAAAGAAAAAGGAGGAAATTCACTTTATTAATATCCACGTCATTTCTGGCATGACAGGGTGGAAATTGCAGTTGACTTTTGGGCCATTTTGTTATTGATTCATCAAACATTTTAAGAATTGTTATTGTTGAAATGTCAGGGCCCTCGATGTTATTAGAAAATTTATTAGGGGAGGCAAATGTAATTTTTCCTAAAATAAATGTTTTTAAATATTTTTAATCAGGTTTGTTTTACTTTAACCGCTTGTGAAGCATGTGTATGGCGTTGCACATGAATGTATCACGTATGTATGAGAATTTTTTGGCCGCACATGTATTGTGATATAATATATCAAAAGTTGTTGGACTAACATTTGGAACCGAAAAACTTTTATTTCATTCCAATACGTTAAATACAAAACCGATCCGAAGATCCAGGCAAAATCTAGATGACCAACTAAAGCTAGTTAAGCATAAGCGTAGCAACATGCGTACGCAGCTTCCTATCCTGCCAGCACCTATGTATCACATCATTAATAATTCTCTCATCTAGTCTAGTATCAATCGATTTCTGGTCGAAGATCACCTTGTTTCGTTCCATCCAGATAGCATAGAAAGTCTCCGTGAAGGTGCACCGAAGGAGTCTCTTTCGCCATCCTTTGCCACGGAACTGCAAGCTCACCCATGTCACTTCAGCGTCCCATCTCTCAGGAACCCGCTGGATACACATCCATTGGAGCACCCGTCTCCACACCTGTTTCGCATAAGGACAATCAAAAAACAGGTGTTGCATCGATTCGTCTGCAGGGCAGAATGCACAAGCAGGAAGGATGGATTGGTTCCATCTGCAAATTATGTCCTTGGTTGCGAGTCTACCACTCAGTCCCATCCATGTACAAAATTGTGCCCTCGGTTGGGCCTTATTATCAAACCAAAACTTTTTCCAGCTAACCTCAGATCGTTGGCCACGGAGTTCCTTATATAGATCCCTCGTACAGAACTTCCCCGCCGCCCCCATTCTGTCCCATGCTTCCGAGCCTTGTATCAAGTGTCGACTCTTCATAATGGCCTTCATAATCCAGGACGAGTCGTTAGGTATTCGTGCAGTCATAACCTCCTGGTCCTTTATATAGTAGCAATGTACCCATTTCACCCAAAGCTTGTCAGCTTTACAACATATATTCCAGAGTACTTTTGTAATACTACACGTATTCCACTCGATCAGCGAGGTAAGATGCAAACCCCCTGAATTCTTTGTATCACACACCTTGTCCCAGGAGATAGGTGCCTTTCTAGTAATTTCTGCTGTACCACTCCACAAGAAGGTTCGACAGAGGGCCTCAATGTGTCGAACCACCTTCTTTGGCAGCGGAAAAACCTGCATCCAATAACTTGTCATAGCCTGTAAGACACTCCGGATAAGCTGCATCTTTCCTGCATAGCTCAATAACTTCGAACTCCAGTGCTATATCCGTGCCATTATCCGATCAATAAGTGGTTGACACTGCCTCACATCCAACGTACGAGACGCAAGCGGTACCCCAAGATACTTTACCGGGAGTTGCCCCTCCCCGAACTCCGTAATCCGTAGCAGCTGCTGCCTCACGTGTCTACCGATGCCCCCACCAAACAACTTACATTTCCGGCGGTTCATGGTCAAACCCGTAGCCTTTGAAAAATCATCCACCTGGTCCATGAGCAGCTGGACCGAATGTACGTCTCCTCTGGTAAATAGAAGCACATTGTTGGACTAACATTAGTTTAATATATCACTCATTTGTATGATGGTAATGTACAGTTAACTTAACTCTAAGGGCTAGTCCGGATGGTTTATGTATTGGATTACTTTGGATAAATTATACTCCAGGTTGTACATTATACAGTTTATATAATCAACATTGACACCGTATAAAGTTTATACCTTAAATCAATCATCCGTTTAAACATTATACTCCGACCAATTTTGTCATCAGAAAATGGAGCGTGTTGTTCAAACGCCGGCACCATTTACGCGCTAGACACGTGTCACTTGCAGAAATAATCTCGAGGTAAAATAGATAGATTATACTCCAGGTTGTACATTATATAGTTTATATACTCAACATTGCCACCGTATAAAATTTAAACTTTAAATCAACCATCTCTTTAAACATTATACTCCGGCCAATTTTGTCATTAGAACATGGAAAAATAAATTTAAAACTCCATAAAAAATTTATAAAACTATGAAAGTTTGATTTAATAAAGATGAAAAAAAAATATATTAATCAAATATAAAATTAAAAAAAATTAAAATTAAAAATTAAAAAAAATATTAAAAACTTATAACGTCAAATTTAATTGATTTTAGCCCTCAATCCTCAATTATTATAATTTTTTAATTATTTTCTTCTATGGAAAGCATGGCGGGAAGCTCCATCATTTTATGAAGTTATACATTCATTTTCCTTTGTTTAGTAATACACCCAAATTAAACGTACATGATGAAGGTAAAAACATGTTGAAAAAGTAAAAATAAGTCTATGGAAAGCCTAGATAATAGTAGCTCCTCTGAAAGATTGGTCTTCTGTTCAGGTTCCTCGGAAAGTGTTCCTTGAATCCTGCACAATTAATTTAAGAGGGGGGTTAGTCTGTTAAGCTGGCCTGCCTTGGATCGACCAATCTTAGACTTAACTGATGGGGGTCCGAGCAGTATGCTCTGGGTTCCTTGGAGGTAAATATTGAAAAGTAAGCATGCAACTAAGTAACCTGGTCACCTTGATAAGTGAGCCTAGATGTCCCCTGGTTGGGGTCTCTGCCCTAGATAGTAAGACGTCCACGTGTCAACCGTAGAGTCCTTGTGTTGGGTCCTCGGACCGTAGCTGCATGCAGATGGAAAGTCGCCCTTTCCCAAGATGTGATTCTCTGAGCATTATAAACTGTAGCGGGTTGAACTCAAGATGCCTCTCGGAAGAAGCTCCTCGGACGGAGCTATCTCGGATATTTTTTTTCTAAAGCACATACTTTATTTCGTGGTAATTCATACTAATTTTGAAGAGATATATTTACTCCCAACATTACATCTCACACATGTCCAGTCAATTGATTGAATGTACAGCTGACATTTTTGCTAATCTTTGTTTTTTTTTTTAATTTGTCAAGCTTCCATATTTTTTTTTCATTTTTTAATTAGTGGAAGTATATATTAATTAATACTATTTTTTATACAGTTTAAAAAATTATTTTACATTTCTTAAAAATAAAATGTTACAGATTTAACCACAACTCGACACGTGTCGCCATTTTTTTAATGCCAAAACTGGCTGGAGTATAATGTTTAAACGGGTGGTTGATTTATGGTGTAAATTTTATAAGGTGGCAATGTTGAGTATATAAACTATATCAGGTATAACCTGGAGTATAATTTATCTATTTTGCCCATCTATCGTGTGAACAGTGCCGGCGTTTGAACAACACGCGCCATTTTCTGATGACAAAATTGGTCGGAGTATAATATTTAAACGGATGGTTGATTTAAGGTATAAATTTTATACGGTGCCAATGTTGAGTATATAAACTGTATAAGGTACAACCTGAAGTATAATTTATCTATTTTACTCTTCCAAAAGACTTTATACGTTGATACAATGTTTCAATATATATAGTGTTTTGGTTTTAAAGGCGGGACTGGCTCTGTCGGTGACCTTCATCGGAAACCCATTATACCATAAGTTTTTATTTTCGAACACGTTGATAAGATGATTGTATCGCTTCCTTCACCAAACTAGAAGCTAGATGTGATCTTATATCATTTTCACATTTATGCAGAATGGATTATGCTTGATCTAAGAGTGCTTTTTTCTTCTTTATAATGGCTAATTCTTACAAGCACGTATGTCTTTTTTTTTTTGGAACGAAAGAACATGTCTTATTGATACCAAAAAACAGTGTACGTACATTTAGGGGCCGACTAGTACCGTCCAGGCCCAAAACTATAACATGACGAAGCAAACAAGAGGACAAAAGAATCTAAACTAGGAACTGATCTAGGCTAATCGAAAGTTCAGATAAGTTCATGGCTTTTCTGCATGGCATCTCAAAGGTCGTGATATGAATGATCGATCTAATTGTTTCCTGGATATCTAGATCTTTGCTTTTGAAAATCTTCTCATTTCTTATCTGCCAAACATGGTATATGGACTCAGCCAACAATACACGGAACACAACAACTCTTCCATCCTTTCCTCGGGCAAGTCAGCGTAGCCAAGTAAGTAGCAATGGCCAAGTCGTGAGTGGTGGATGTTGGATCCGCATCCAAGTCAAACCAATCCAGAAGATTTCATAGGTTACAGGGCATTGGAACATCAAGTGGTCAATTGACTCCATACCCGAACATAAGCTGCAACATTCGTCCGTATAAATACCAAAGAAAGCCAATCTGTCTTTTGTCGTAAGCCGACGATGTAAGGCCAGCCATAGGATGAACACGGCCTTCGGTCGAGCACGGTCATGGATAACTGTGTCACACCATCCAATGAGGGTGGGGACCCCGAAGATATTTGTAGATCTCCCGAATAGAGTACCTCGGGGCCCCCAATTGGGCATTCCAGCACGGCGATCCATGGAGTAACTCACGAACTCGGAGGACTGCCTTGATCACCGTTGAGCAACTCATCGGAGCTACCCAATCCACCACATCTTGAGTCTTTGTGTAGTAGCTATGTATCCAACGGACCCACAGCGAATCCGCCTTGGTTTGGATTTTCCACAGGAGTTTCGATATAAGAGCCAGATTCCAAACCTGCAAGTCAATAATGTTCAAACCACCGCAACATCGGGGAGTGAAAACCTGTTTCCAAGATACAAGCGCCTTTTGGTAATTTCCGTCCTTACCACTCCATAAGAAGCTACTACAGATACGCTGGATATGGTCCAAAACTGCTTTTGGGAAAGGAAACACCTGAAGCCAATAAGCAGTAATGGAAGTAATAACACTCTTGATCAGTTGCTCTCTACCAGCATAGCTAAGAAGTCTCGTCGACCAATGCTTAATACGACTAAGAATACGATCCAGAAGAGGTTGGTATTGCACAATGGTGAGCCGACGATGGGAGAGCGGGACTCCCAAATAGCGCACTGGGAGGGTACCAATCCCGAAACCCGTGGTCACGAGTAGGCGTCATGCTCGTGACAGGCCCCCAAAATACACTTTGGTTTTTGCTCGGTTGGCTTGTAGTCCACATGCCTCAGAAAAGTGGTGGAGTTGTTGCATCATTAAATGGACCGAGCGTTCATCTCCACGCATAAAAAGCATCAAGTCATCCGCAAAGCATAGATTGGTAATGGATAATTTCTCACACTTCGGGTGGAAATTGAAATCCGGGCAATTCCTCAGCTGCTGTAAACACCGATGTAGATACTCCATGACAAGTACAAATAGGAAAGGAGAAAGGGGATATCCCTGACGCAATCCCCTTCGTGCTTTCAGAAGCTTGGATGGAGATCCATTAAGCACATATCTGTAAGACACCGTTGTGACACAACACATAATCCAGTTGACGAAAAGTGTGGGAAATCCAAACTCCTTCATGATAACCTCAAGAGCGCTCCAATCTACTGTATCATAAGCCTTGTGTAAATCCATCTGCACCATACATCGAGGAGAGATTCCTTTGCGATTATATCCCCTCACAAGTTCTTGCGCAAGGAGGATGTTATCTTGAATAACTTTCCTAGGGAGGAAAGCAGATTGGCTCTCATCAACAATGCTATTAATGTCCTTTCCGATACGGTTTGTGAGGATTTTCGAGATGATCTTGTAAACAGTCGTACAACATGCAATCGGTCGCATCTCTCGAAACCTATTAGCCGTAGGGGTTTTAGGAATCAAAGTAACCAGTGTGCAATTCAAAGCAGGATAGAGTGAAGCAGTGTCGAAGAAGTCAACCACCTCACAGATACATCACCAGACGAGCTGCCAAGCTTTCTTGAAAAAGCATGCATTGAATCCATCTATCCCGGGGGCTTTAAGATCCCCAATATCTTTTAAAGCCGCATCAATCTCTCGATGTGTGACCGGTTCAAGCAGGAGCATGCGATCACCATGGGTTAGGCGAGGACCGGATCGAAGAATCCCAATGTCGATCCCCGCCTGATGTGAAGGAGTCATACCTACGAGGCCAGTATAGAAGTCAAGGACTTCCTGCTCGATATCCGCAGCTCGTTGTAATATGCGACCATCCTCCGCAAGGAGTCAATAAATCCCAGCTCTCCGATTCTTTTCCCTCACCTGTGCATGGAAAAGGGCGGTATTACCATCTCCAAGCTTTATCCAATCCATCTTCGACTTCTGTCGTAACACCTGTTCTTCAATATCCAGCCACTTTTCCAGGTTCAGGGTGGCATCTTTTATCTCACGAATAAGGTTTGGGTAGAAACGGTTGAGACGAATCTCATCCTGCAGATTCGACAGCCGAGTTCGAGCCTTAGTAATGTGGTGGTCGAATCGTCTAATTTCCCGGCTCAAGTTTCTCATAACCGGTTGTAGGCGTTTCAACCTATGCCAAATCCTTTCCTGTGGTCAGAGCTGCCCCGAACCACGCCAGCAGCCCTCCACCGCCGGGAGAAAATCCTCCAGAGAAGCCGTGGCATTTATGAATTTGAAACCCGTCTTCCGTGCTCGATGAGGAAGATAATTTTTAAATAGCAATGGGGAGTGATCCGAAATTCCCGGGGCAATTACTTCCAGTTCAACTTGATCATTCGCTTGGAACCACTCAACATTACCAATAGCTCTATCAATACGTGAGTAGATGATGCAAGTCTCGTGCTTGTTTGACCACATAAAATGATCTCCCAAAGTAGGAAGTTCAAATAGGCCCACCTCATCCATCAGTTCCGCTATGTCCTTATATTCATGCTCCGTGACAGGGTTTCCACCAATACGATCACCACCTGTTAGCACATTGTTGAAATCCCCCACACAGATCCACGGGTCTTGGATTCCACTTGCTAGTTGACGAAGATCCTGCCAAAGCTGGAGCCGAATATGCAAATGATTATGGGCATAAATAAATGTGACTAGTCCTCTATCAATTCCCTGTGAGTCAAACCATCGGCAATGCAGTAACTGATCAGTACAACTCACAAAATCTACTCGAACACAAGAGGGGTCCCACAGAACCCAGATACATCCCAGCACGTGAGAGGAGTAGTTATCCAGATGATTCCAACGAGTACCCAACCGTCGTCGGATGCGATCCTTATTTTCCTCTTTAACTCTAGTTTCTAAAAGGCTTGCTATGCTAATATTCAAATCCAGGAGACGGGAGCCAATCTCTTTATGTTTAGCAAGCTTGTTAAGCCCCCTGACATTCCAGGCTAATATCTGGCGCGGTCCTGGCCTTCGCCAGAATCAAACTCCAAAGCAGCAAACCCATTCCGTGTTTCAAGAGGTTCATCCGATGAGCTCCGACCTCTGTCACTTTCCATTTACTTCCGTGGTGAGCCTTGACGACTTTGAACCGGAGACCATTCACCATCATCACCCGTAGGGGCAGCCGATTTTCCTACCCGGGCCGATTGAGCATTGTCCAGGTGCAAATTTGCAGGAGGAGCTGCATTGGATGCGGCATTAGCCGAGTCCTGAGGAGGAGGCTGGTTCGAGGCTGGCTGTTTAGCAGCTCCAATAGCAGTAGCCGTGGAGGGCCCAGTTAACTGTGTCCATGGGTACCCAGATCCGTGCAGTTCCATATTTCATCCCCGGTTGCTGTCCATGGGTCTCTGATCTCCTGATTGTTGCGCAACCTTCTTCCCAGCTCCACAAGAATGTCCAACTTTCTGACACTTCTGACAAAATAATGGCATCCACTCATATTCAACCGCTTGTTTAATCATGTTCCCTTGGCGATCCTTTATCAAAATCGAACATCTAAGTTCCTGGGTAATATCTACCTCAATCAGGATCCGAGCATAGGTGATCCGGAGTTTCCTAGCAGTGCACTCATCCGTAAACATTGGTGTTCCAATAACACTAGCAATCTTTCCAAGGCTCTTTGCACCCCATAGATATAAAGGAAGTTGGGGGAATTTAACCCAAATCTGTGCAATCCGAAGCATATCCTCTTTTAATTCAAAATTCCTAGTCCAGGGTCGTAGGATCATCGGTCTCCCGAATATGTAATAGGGACCACCCGCATCAACCAATTCCTTGTCCTCCTCTGTCTGAAATCGAATAATGAAAAATCCTTCTTCATTGTAATACAATTCCGGCAAGGTCACAAAATTCCAAACCTTTTGCATAAAATTTTTCACAGCGTTCATGGATAGGGAATTGTCGGCGACGTACATAATTAATGAGTTTTTCCAGAAATTAAGCTCTTCCGCAATATCCTCATCCTCGATTTCGACTACCAAATCACCCTCAACCGCCGGAGGGGAGGAATAAGCAATTGTCATACCACGAGCCGGTGCACGGTTGCCCCTTATAATATCGACCCACGGTATCGTAGGGGGTGAAATCGATTGAATTTTGTCCTGTCCATTGTCCTGTTTCTGTTCATCATCCTTGCTCAAGCGCTGTGACCGATCCGAGTTTACAGATCGAATCTCTGTAGGATTAGGGTTTTTCGAATTCCCATCCTTCGAAACCTGACGTCCCTCATCAGCCAATGCAACACGATCGGTGGCAGACAGGTTCAAAACCGGCGGCGGTGTCGCCACAGGAAGAGAGTCAGAGCGCTCCTGTGAAGTTGCAGGGTTTAAATCGGTGTTTGATTCCGGCAGAATCGCCGGAGATTCTTTCGAATTGGCCGGGGGATCTATCAACGCCGAGGGAGAGGAATCATGGTGAGTAGTGGCGGGCGCCAAAGCCTTCCGTGGCCGCCCAACCGGTCTTCTTGCCGGAGTATTCGTCTCCAGCCCCGTCCTCTTTTGTCGCGGCATGATTGACTTACAAGCACGTATGTCGTATCGACCAAAAGAAGATGTAGGAGATCAATGCCCAGTCCAGTCCAGTCCACACTCCATGCGTATTAACATTTGGACACCACAATGTAATTTAACATATAGTATCAAAATTTTCCAGTTTATCAGTATGGGCTGTGGCCCAGTCCAGTCCACACATGCATGTTGCATATCTGTAGCCCAAACTGATAACACTTCAGAGATGGCAAACTATAAGATGAGAAGAGAAGTCCAAAATCAAGACCTAAATTGGACAATGGTTTTTTTTTAGTAAGCAAATTGGACAATGGTTGGTAGAGTTCTAATTCAACAGATAAAGCAAAGTTATCGCTATGGAAAAATAATTGCTCAAACAGCCATATGCACATCGAATAAACTATAAAAATGGCCAAAACAATGGTATTATGACATACTCTCACCGTCCAATTGTTCATTTTAACTTTTATAACCTGAATTACAAACTAATCTTAAACTATAATCTAAAATGTTTGATAAGATTTCACTAAAAAATTCTACTTCCTAGATCTTCATTATATGAATCTAGTGGGCATTTACATTAATAGTTAAGATTAACTCATACTCAATGTTCAGATATGTTCAACATAAAAAAACGTTACATCGTAATAATTATTTCATAGGGGTACACACACATACTAGAACATGATAACACGCTACGCGTGTTATTATAGCACCCAGTTCAAATAATGTAAGAAGTACATAAAGGTAAGTAATATCATTGGTTTTTATAATTATTGTCTTTTTTCGAGTCGAATTACAAATTGAATTAGTGCGAATTGATTTGTTTTAGTTTAATTGAAGAAGATGGAGAAGTAAGATTAGTTATCGTTGTGGTGAATTAATTTTCTTGGGATGATTTAGGGATTGAAATTTAATTGGATGGGACATATTGAATATTTTTCTAATGACGAATTGATCTTGTTAGGGACGAATTGATTTGTTGGAGTTGAATTAAGCTTGAATATCAATTGGAGAAAATGGGCTAGTTTTTGTAATTAAAATCCAACTAACATACATATTTGTAATATGTGTTCAATTTAATTAATTTAAATTAACTACTAAATTTCACAACGTTGATATTTGTTAATTATACTCATTGCACACTTTGATGGTTGTCCATTGATATATAGTGTAATACACACAAACACATAATTATATTTATATTTACTAATGAATCTTATTGAATTAGTTGATTTACGATGTCCATAAGGTTCAATTTCCATTGATTGTAAATAATAATAAAAGGAATTATATCCATCCATCCATATATATTATGTAAAGCACAAGAGCTAAACCCCACCAGATTAATTCAATCCTACGTGAAATTTTGTGGAATTAATTGTATTTTAGCAAGTATATATTTCATTGTTATTTTTGGTATGTTGTCTACATATATAGTTTTTATTAAATCTCATATAACTTTATCTACAAAAATTCGAAAAATATTTTGAACATATATTTGAATTCGTCGTGACAAGACGAATCCATAGACACCAATCTTGAGTAGTATTATTTCAAGAAATCATTTTATTCATTAAAATAAAATATAAATTTATTAAATAAGATAAAATGAATTAATGGAAATTTAAAAATAGAGTATTTATTAAATAACTTCAATCTACGTTAATTTTTTTTGGAATTACTTGCATTTTCAACCACTATATTTTCCAATTTATATTTTTTGTATGTTGGTTGCATATATAGTTTTTATTAAATCTAATATAAATTTATTCTACAACACTCCGAAAAATATTGTGAACATATATTTGAATTCACCGTGACAAGACGTATTAATTAAATAAATTATTTTATTCACTAAAATAAAATATATATTTATTAAAGAAGATAAAATGAAATAATGGAATTTAAAAAATAGAGCATTTATTAAATATTTAATACTCCACCCATCTATTTAACAAGAAATTAATAGATATTTAGATTTTTAATTATAAATTTTGATTCTACGGTTGAGCAAAAATTAATGGAAATTTAAAAATAGAGTATTTATTAAATAAATTCAATCTACGTGAAATTTTTTTGGAATTACTTGCATTTTCAACCAATATATCTTTCACTATTAATTTTTTGTACGTTGGTTGCATATATAGTTTTTATTAAATCTAATATAAATTTATTCTACAAAACTTCGAAAAATATTGTGAAAATATATTTGAATTCACCGTGACAAGACGAATCTATAGACACCAATCTAGATGATTATTATTAATTAAATAAATTATTTTATTCACTAAAATAAAATATATATTTATTAAAGAAGATAAAATGAAATAATGGAATTTAAAAAATAGAGCATTGATTAAATATTTAATACTCCACCCATCTATTTAACAAGAAATTAATAGATCTTTAGATTTTCAATTATAAATTTTGATTCTACGGTTGAGCAAAAATTAATGGAAATTTAAAAATAGAGTATTTATTAAATAAGTTCAATCTACGTGAAATTTTTTTGGAATTACTTGCATTTTCAACCAATATATCTTCCACTATTTATTTTTTGTATGTTGGTTGCATATATAGTTTTTATTAAATCTAATATAAATTTATTCTACAAAACTCCGAAAAATATTGTGAAAATATATTTGAATTCACCGTGAAAAGACGAATCTATAAATTATTTTATTCACTAAAATAAAATATATATTTATTAAAGAAGACAAAATGAAACAATGGAATTTAAAAAATAGAGTATTTATTAAATATTTAATACTCCACCCATCTATTTAACAAGAAATTAATAGATATTTAGATTTTCAATTATAAATTTTGATTCTACGGTTGAACAAAGTCCGAATAGGGGGGCGAGAATTTTGTTCCATGATGTTTTGCCAGGTTAAACGTGAGGCTAATGTTTTAGCGCTCAGATTATCAGTTGGGTGTTCTTATATAATATAACTAGAACGTGAGCGTGTCATTGTGGCATCTAATTACAAATAATAATAAAAGTATATGAAGGTAAGTACAATCGTTGTTTCTGATAACGAATTGTCTTTTTTAGTTGAATTAAGATTTTGAATAGTGCGAATTAATTGTTCCAATTTGATTAAAGAAGATGGAGAAGAAATATTGGTTATCATTGTTTTTTTTTTTCTTCAATGATGAATTGATTTTGTTGGAGTTCGATTAGGGTTTTGAATTTATTGGAGATGACATATTGAGATTTTTTAATGATGAATTGATTCTGTTGGGGTTGATTTAGGGCTTGAAATTTAATTAGAGAGGACAAATTGAGTTTTTTTAATGATGAATTTATTTTGTTGGAGTTGCGTTAGGGCTTAGAATTAGAATGAATAAAACATATTGGTTTTTTTTGTATATTAAAGTCTAATTTACATGCGTATCACAAATCGGTTCAATTTAACTTAAATTAAGTATTCAATATATAAATAAATACTAGCATTTACGTAACACACTACGTGTGTTAAGGGTTTTTATACCAATGAATCTGTGATTGAAAAAAAAAAGAGAAAATATTGAAAAATAATAAATAAAAGGGAGAAACTTACGCCAATGGGATTCGAACCCTGCACCTTCTACTGAAACAATCACACATGTACGTATCAAATTCAAATTGAATTAGTAGGATTTTAAATTGAATTACAAATTTAGTGAAACATTTTGAATTATTATACTAGCTACTTTGAATATACTGTAATATATAAAGTCGATGGGCTGAATCCACCAGATTCATTTAAATTCCAGCCATCCTACATGAAATGTTGATACGGTTGAGCAGAGTCCGAATGGGGGGACGTATTAGTGTTGTTGCTATGGATCATGAGGGCAATGTTTTTGCTTGGTGATTTTTTTTTTTTTTTTTTTTTATGTCTTATGGTTGCTGAAAATGCGGAAGGTTGGCCAGCTAAATTAAGAACAAAATTTGTTCGAGATTTTGAGTGGCAACATGTAGTAATTGAAAGGGATTGTTCTTTGGTGATTAGATCTCTTAAATCGACAAATTTTAACTTTGCCCCATTATTTCACTTTTCAAAGAAATTCAGGTATTTGATAGAGAATTAAACTTTGTCAAGTTAAACGTGAGGGTAACGTTTTAGCACATATATTATCGGTGTTCTTATGATGATGTTGGTTTGGTATATTTGTATTATCCACACCAAGGTCGTTTTAGCATATATTGTTATAGCGGTATATATGTTACTAGACATGCTTTTTTCAGTTCCAGGATATAAAAGAGATACGCATGAGCTAATTGGTGGTGTGTTGATCTTTACATGTCTATCAACAACATTTTACACGTGAAGACTTTCAAGTTCCTTTTTTTATGTATAAGATATGATCAGGGCCGGCCCGGGGATTTAGATGGCCCTGTGCGAAATTTTAATTGGGGCCCTAAAAATAATATAATGAAAAAAAAAACATTCAAAGATAAATAAAATAAAAATATTTACACCTTCATGAATTGAACACAAGACCTTTTGTAGAAGAGATATAGACATAACCACTTGGAGTCATGGATTTTAATGCTTAATTATTGTTTGAAAATGGATATATACATAATCTCAAATTTAAAATGGGGGCCCTTCAAAATAGGGGGCCTTGAGCGGACGGGCTGCCCGCGCATGCTCAGGGCCGGGCCTGGATATGATTGGTAGTATGAGGTATAAGGGTTCACTTCTCTACGGTCTCTGTCCGGAAGGGCTGGTTCTATCCAACCCGAATTCAACCCCATGCGAAATAATGATGTTCAGATCCGGTCTAGCATATACTCGAACCCGTTCCACACCTTTGTTACAAGACCCGAGCGCAATATTTTATGATTAAGTTAATAAAAAGTACATTTTTCTCCGGCGCCGGGGGGGGGGGGGGGGGGGGGGGATATGCATAGAAACTCACGTCTATCTTCACTCTACTTTCTTGATCCATAATGTGTCTGGGGATCTAATACTCTCTAGGTGGGGAAACTCAATTCGATCTTCTCTTTACTTTATTGATTTCAGTTTTTTAGATTATAAAATTACAAAACAATATATAATCAGGGTAAATTTATTTTTGATGCCAAGTTAATGCGTATCAAGGTTGTGTTACCTGCGCATGAATTATATAGGAGGACCTTTGGATCTATGCTTGACATAGTACCTTCAACTGATCTTATAAGAATGTTCTATGAATCGTGTACTAGACGTGCTCTTTTCAGTTCCAGAAGATAGAAGAGATACACGTGAGCTAATTTATTGGTGTGTTGATCTTTACATGTCTATCAACAACATTTTACATGTGAAGACTTTCAATTTCATTTTCTTTATGTATAAGATTCGATCGGTAGGATGAGGTATAAGGTTTCTCTTATCTACAATCGAAATAATGATGTTGAGGTCCAGTCTGGTATATACTCGAACCCGTTCCATACCTTTGTTATAAGACTCAACCGCAACATTTTATGATTAAGTTAGTAAAAACTACATTTTTTTCCGGAGCGGGGTGCATATACTCTCTAGGCGGGGAAACTCTATTCGATCTTATTTCTACTTTCTTGATACATAACGGGCCTGGGATCTGATACTCTCTAGGTGGGGAAACTCTCTTAGATTTTATCTCTACTTTCCTAACCTCAATAACGAAAGGCCTTGTGGGGATATCACCGATACTCTAGGGGGAAAATGTCTTCGATCTTCTTTGTACTTTCTCGATCTCTATGACGGGCCGGGATTTGGGGGAGGCTTACTCTCTAAGCGGGAAAACTCTCTTCTATCTTCTCTTTACTTTCTTCATCCATAACGGGTGATTTTTGTGTCTTTAGTGGGGTGACGCATGCCACCGCGGGGTTGCTAGGAACCGGTGGGTTAACATGTAAAATTATGTTTGTATAATATTTGTGTGTGTGTGGTGGGGTGACTACATATCACCGCGAGATTGTTGGGAGCAACCCTATTGATTGTCTTGTATACTTTTGTATTTTATTTTGATTCCGTTTGAGGGATAGATTTTTTTGTAAAAAAACATGTACATGTTACTAATTAACAAGTCGGGTACGCTAGGACCCTATTTTTACATTCTCTATAGTTAACATAAATAAACACTCAATGATATAATATTGGATGAAGATGACTACCGACTGACACCACGACCAACATTGTCTACAAGGAATTTTGACTATTATCTTATTTTCTCGATTAATTTATTTAATGGTCACATATTTATTTCTTATTAAAAGTAAACTATCGCCACGGATTATTACTAGTTTGATAGTATTTCACACAGGAATAAAATAAGTAAAAAGCTGCACGCGTAAAAGAAGGTTTCTATGATGATGACATGAATTCATAAATCTACTAATACAATGAAGATAATAATGGACGCTAAATGATAATTTGCAGCACATCTATTTCGTGGATGCAGCTGCTTTTTTTTTTTTTTTTTGGAAGAATTAAAATTTATTACTCTGATGTTCTGCCAAAGAACACCAGAAAAGTACAAGAAGAACCATTACAATGCCTCAAACAAAACTAACAGCCAAACAAAATAAAGTCCACCAAAACATTACTCACCTCAACTATAACTCATTTTTACGGTAACTTTTTAGTCAGGTCACTTTGATCTTGTATAAATCGATCATTGTACTACATATTGTAAAGATATACGGGCTATTTGACACGGAACTTTGATTGAAAGAGTTTTAACTGAAGTATAACTAAAGAATAATAGTAAATAAATTTTATGAAAATTTGTATTTGGTATAGAAGAAAATTTTAATATGTGTTTTTGTAAGTTTATATGTAGGCTTTGAATTGTGTTTGAATTATAAGATAGCAATGTTATCTCAATTATAATTCGATGACTAAATACCGAAGTAAGGTCCGATTCAATTAAAATAAGACATTAATTCTAAAACAACCCGATAAACTCTCCATCATCATTCTCATTTTCTCTCTGGCTCTGTTTAGCACAAGCTTATCAGCTCGATGAGCTTATTTTCATAATAAACATGTTATTTGAAAGTTTAGCTGGTAGATGATGAACTACTTGATTTGATAAGTTTATAAAAAATGGAAAAAAAAAAAAAAAAGAAGAAGGAAGCGTAGTGGTTCATGTTCATCTTTATAATTATGTCATTGTAGTTACCAATGCTTATAGGCATTAGTTTCAAACTTTCAATTCACCATCATCACCAATTATGGAAATCAAGTATGGCTCATCATTGCGTTGCGGTTAGGATACACTCCAGGTTGCTTTTGGTTGGTACGTACATTTTTAAAATGTTGGTTCTGAATTATATACTGACCTTGACCTGATGAATCAAAAATCATGTCATTCAATTTCCTGGATGGTTAATTCAAAGATTGTGGTATCAAATTGCTCACGAGAAATTATAAATGGCTTTTTTACGGAACAGTACAGGTTGAGGGTTGCTTTTTCATTAAACAATCAATACATTTCATTCTTACCAACAGGTCACTATTGCTGGGCATGGCAATTGGAACAGTGTTTTTGGGCTGGAAATCGGAATGGATCTGAAACCGCTGTGTATATTTCTAAAGATTTGCCTCCTAACCTCTTTCTTAAATAATTTCATACATGATATAGTTCACCGTCTGCAAACTTCAAATTTGTATCCGCCACACATAACCGCAGTGTATATTTCTAAATATGTGCAAGAGTGGATTTTGATTTTTTAACTTGTAAGCTGGGAAGTGGAAGTAGTATTCGATTGCAATAATTCGGAAATCGAAAAGGTGGTTGCCCAATGATTTTGTTTGCGTGGAAAGAAGGGAAAATTCATAATGAAGCTTATATGGTGGAGAAATCGGAGCCGTTCGTTGTTGATGGTGATAGATCACAGCCGTTGATATACATAGGAAAAGTTTATCTTGATTTCATTTACCATTGACCAACGAATGCGGACCGGGAAATACTCTCGAAGTCTCGATGCCGCGGGATAAATTATGCCTCTACTTTTTTTTTTACATTTTTACCCTTGATCCTTGTTTGATATGTCATATTGAATCTAAATATTATATTATATATATAATACTAGAAGTTGCGTCACAGCGTGTGATGCGTTATCATTTACTCACGTGTATATTCTTTTCATCCAATTGACTGAACTTTCCATTGAACAAGAGTTTTTAGAGTAAACTATATAAATAATAGAACAATTCGTAAAATTTAAGATATAGGAGTAATGAATAAACTTGTGAGATAGTGATTAAAGTAGAAGTTAGGTTTTCATTAAAACCATGTAAAGTTGGGATCGGATCGAACATAACAATCAAAGGCATTTAAACCAACGGCAACCGGGCGACTTGGGCACATTTGGGGGGGCAACCGCTCCGACCGCCCTAAAGGCGGTCATGTCATGAGCGGTTGCTCCGCGACCGACCGCCCATAGTGGGCGGTCTAAGGCCTGGGAAAGTTCATCATCATCTTCCTCTCTAAATCCATAATTTCATTATCTTCCTCAGTTTTCATTATTCTCCCTGCAACAGTACATAACAAAAAACATAAGTATTGACTAATCATGATTAAAAAGATTGTCCTCCAGCCAAACAGGCAAATTACTCCCTTAAGGGTTGCTTTATGCATTGTACACGAATTCAATGGGGGTAGACCTTGGACTCATCTTATCAATGAGAGCCATTCTATTTTTTTCCTGTAAGTAATTAGTATAGTCAAACGCTGAATTAAGAATGAGAAGCAGAAAACTCGCTTCACTTTGTACACTGATAATCAATCTTTGTATTCGTCATCTAGATTTGGGGTCAGAACCATATTCCATCAACGCACAACCTAGATCCCAATTGAAAATTAACACAAACACACCAGATCGGAAGGGAGAAGAGTAGCATCACGGAAATATTCCAAAAGAAAATCATACATTATCTTATAAAAAGTTAGTTTTAGAGAGATGAGACGATTGTAGGGGAAAGTTTCCTTAGATCCGAAGAGGACGAAATCCGTAAAGAATCATAGCAAGGGAAAAAGACAAAATAATTAGATCCTAACACTTAATACTCAGCTCACAACACATGATTATACTCAGCTCACAATAAACTCGTAACACAGAATGATCAACTCACAATTCGAATTACAACTCCAAATAAACTCGAAGCTAGAAGATAATCTATTAGGTTATTACAGTCATTATAGACCATAGTAATAATAATTTAGTCATACTATTTGATAACCCTTAAATCAAAACGTCTATCGATCCAATTTGCCAGTGCCTGGCCGATGAAGAATTGCAGTCAAGTTACAATATAAATCACAGATAAAATCGAGTTGAATGAACATTGAAGTGAATTAACAACATATCGATGTTTAGGACGAAAAACCAATTGCTTACAAGCAGCTCAAGCCAAATGTAAATAATAGAGAGATCAAATTGCACACCTTCACGAGACCGAACTGAGCTTCAAACCTCCTTGCTTATGACATCATCTTAAGCTCGATTCCCCAAATTAATGGCAGATCCAAACAAAACTTATACCTTCATGAACCTGGGATTAAAACCAATAAATTGATAACGATGAATCATCGAAAGAATTTGTTAAACGGATGGATCGATGGAAATTGAATTTGGGAGATAATAAAGGTGAATAGAAGGAGAGATGTGGAGAAGTCTGTGGAGTGATAGAAGGTCGTTCGTGTATCTCACGATATAACATGTGAGACTGGGCTTGTATTCCAGAAAGATGCGTTTTACGAATGAAAAGACAAAATCGAGAAATAATCGTCACTTCTCCACGCGCCTGTTTGTAAAGTATTATACTAATAATAATTTAAAAAGTGGTGACCTATCTCAATAAAGAGGCATGCCACATGTGCAAAATCCTATGTGGCATGTCTCTTTGAATTTCATTGAGTTTTATTTACAAAATTAATTCAAAAAGAAAATAATAATTTAGAAGTGTAATATATATTTTTGGTATGTTAACTGTATACATAGTTTTTATTAAATCACATATAACTTTATCTGCGAAATTCAGAAAAATATTCTGAACATATATTTAGATTCACCGCGACAAGACGAATCCATAGACATCAATCTTATATATTATTATTAATTAAATAAAATTAAAATAAAAAATTAAATTGTTAAATGAGATCTATTTATTTTGTAAATTCTAAATTTGAAAAATAAGTCATGGAACATTTTAGTTTTGACAGTGCAATGTACCTTATAACTTCCACTATTTATATTCTTAGTATGTTCACTACATATGTAGTTTTTATTAAATCTCATATAACTTTATCTACAAAACTTCGAAAAATATTTTGAACATATGTTTTTGGATTCATCGCGATGAAACGAATCCATAGACACCAATTATAAGATATAAATTGAAAAAAAAAAGTGTTGAATATTTGAGTAGCATAAAATAGAAAAAAGTGTTGAATATTTGAAATTATAGGAGAAGACTAAAAGAAAAGTTAAAATAGAAAAACTCATTATAAAATTAAATGAAATTAGATAATCTTTGACTTTTTGGGTTTGTTGCATTATAAATTTGGAATCATTTGTAATTGTTTGAACTGTGAGTACTAATCTAAACAAAAGACCATTTAGCAGGGGTCTGTTTTGAAAAATCTGATACAACTAAGTAAAAGATAATTTCAATTTAGGAACTCAATTCGAGGCGTAAACGAACTTTATGAATGGGATAATCCAAACTTGGAAACTCAACTCGAAAAGTAAAATTCAACTTTATGAATGAAATAATTCGAACGTGGGAACTCAATTCCAAGGTCAAATAAACTATAAGAATGAGATAATTACAACTTGGAAACTCTATTCGGATAATAAACCACATTATATGGGAAAAATACTCTAATGAAGGATGATTCAAGCACAGGAACTTAATTCGAAAGTAAACTCAACTAAAAAAATGGGATAATTCTAACTAGGGAAATCAATTCGTATGACAAATCAACTATAACAATGAGATAAAAAAAAACTTGAAAACTTAGTTCGAATGGTAAGCTCAAATTTTAGAATTAGATAGTTCCTACATGGGAGCTCAACGTGAAAGCAAACAAAATTCTAAGAATGGGATCATTGCAATTTGAAAACTCAATTTGAAGTTAAAAGTGTTAGGAATATCTGTTTAGATTTTGATCAGCAACCTAATGACTTATCTTAGCTCAGAAAGGTGATTAGTACTCTTAGTTCACTTGAACACTGTAAAAGAGGAAACTCACTTAGTATGATAGTCTAGCAAATCTTGTATAGGATGTTAGGTCTCAAAATGTAATTTTCATTTTCTGAAGAAGACCAAGAAGAAGGCATCCAGCAGGAAAAGATCAACAGTTTTGAAGATTTGAAGACTGCACAAGATTGCTGAAGACAAGGGTTTTCCAGAAACCTATGTCCAGATATCTTGAAGAAACAAGTGTTTCGAAACATACAATGTTGCAAAAGATATCTGAGCGTAAGAGGTTTCTGAGACAAGGAAAGTGCCCACAGATATCTACACTCAGATACCTTGGACATAAAATATGCTTCTGAAAAAGAAACATATTATAACAAGTTATTTAAACAAATGGTATCTGGAGCTATGATGATCTCTAGAAAAGAACATGCAAAGTTTCAGAAAACTCTGATTATATAAAGATCTCTGATACCATGCATAGTTCCGTTGGCACTACAAGATAAAATATAGTACAGTGCATTAAATGCGCATGTAAATGTACGAACAAAAGCGGTAGCTCAAGAAGAAGACAAACTGCTCTGATTACTATATTCAGATATCAATAGTTTGAATTTGATTTAAGCCTAACGGATACTATTCAAACGGCACTCAAATTCATCTATAAATATCAACACTTAGACTGCTTGAGAACACACACAGAACTTACACCTTAGAACACACTGAACATTGAATACTCACACAAGCGCTCTCAAGCAAACTACTTACCTTCAAGCTTTCTGTTGCGACCAAAGCTCTTGATTCTAAGTAGCACAAAAGTTCTAAGTGTCCTGATCCTTAACGAGCATTGTTATTTGTGAAAGAGTTGAACTAAGATTTCTTATCTAAGTTTCACTCTATTGAACACTTACCATAGACTTGGGTCAGTAGAGAACAAGATACCATACATTGCAAAGTGTATTAAGTATACTTGATTCACAGAGCTATCTGAATAACTGAACAAGTTATTAAAGAAGCTCACCTGACAAACAAACCTAAAACCAACACCATATACGGCGTGGAGTACAGGAAGTACTTAGTTTGGGAAACTAAGGAATAACTCCAACGTTCTTTGAAAGCAGAAGTACTTAGCTTGGTAAGCTAAGGAATAGCTCAAAAAGGTTTCTGAGTACAGGAAGTACTTGGCTGAGAAAGCCGGGGAATAACTCAGGGGGAACACTTGGTTGGGAACCTAGTGTATTTAGGAATCAAGAAAAGATATCTGTAAGGTTACCTCATTTATCTTAGTGGATTCTAGGTCTGAGAAAGACCGAAGTGGATTAGTTGAAGGATTACGCCACCTTCAGATACCACTATAAAAAGACTTGTGTTATTTACTTTCTGCAGTTTATTACTTGTTTTACTTATATTGCAAAGTACTTACACTTATCTTGCTGAACACGTGCACTTATTTCAGAAGTCTTCTGCTCTCTGAAATTAAGTATCAGATATCTTCACAGATATCTGAGAATTTCGACAAAAGTTTCAAAAGACTATTCACCCCCCCCCCCCTCTAGTTTTTTACTTTGCCGTTATCTGGACCATCAAGTGGTATCAGAGCGGGAGGTTCCCAAGCCTTCTGCACTGAACCTAGATCCCAGATAAGTGCCCACTAACTGCTTTTTACCTACACTTGATTCGTTTGTTTAGTGTGTTTGCTGCAGGATGTCTTTAAGTGACGCCCCAATTCTCAAGCCAGAGAATTACGAGAAATGGAAGAACAACATGATGCTCCACCTAGAAGCCATCAGTGACGAAATGATCGAAGTTATAAAGAATGGCCCAATAGTCATTCAACAATTCAAGCAAGTCATACAGGTTTCTAATGGTAGAGACAGAGAACAAAGTGATGGGTCTTCACAGACAGATGCATCAACCAGTGGGAGAGCTGCTAGTCAAGTTATTTACGAACCAAAGCCCAGAGAACTCTGGACATCAGACGATGCCAAGAGAAATAGATTGGATGGACAGGCTCGTAATATCATCATACGTTCTACTCCAGAGCACATACAGTGTAAACTGTGGGGTGCAAAAGCAATGAAAGTGGCACGCAACCGATTGAAGAAATACGCTAGCCTTTGAAAAACAAAGGAAAATAAGTTCAAGTTTTGAAGCTAAAATTCCAAAACTTTAAACAAGGTCCCACAGAGACTCTTGAAGAACTAGATTTCCATAACACTTATGAGTGACATGGCTGCACTTGGTGAAAGTAATAGATATACCCAGTCAGAAAAGATTAAAACCATTGTGAGAAGTCTGAATCATAACTGGGAACACACAAAGTTTTTCTACTTTAACCAAGGAATGCCAGATATCACTCCTGTGGAAATTTTCTTTCATCTTGCCACTGTTGATTATGAGACAACTCAAAGGGAACAATCAACTGAGAAGTTGCAGAATGTTGCTCTAGTTGCTCAAGGAACTTCTGAAAAGAAGAAAGGCAAGGATGTGACTGAGGATGCTCTTGCTGTAAAGCAAATGGGAAAATATGTCAGTCGAGAAATTGAGAGAAGAAAAGCCAAAGAGAAGCTGAAAAAGCATCTAGGCTCAAACTATCACCAGTACAAAAATATGCAAAGCTCGTTGAACAAGACGGCTCAGAAAGCATCAAGTACTGAGGAAGCAGAAATCGGAAATGATATTTGTTTCTATTGTCAAAAACCTGGTCATTTCAAGAAGGATTGTCCTTCCTTCAACAAACTTAAGACAGGTGACAAGAAGGATAGAAGAATCTTCAAAAGAAGTCAAAGAGCTATGCTCACTGAAGAAAGGAAAAAGATTCAACTCCAACTGGATGCTCTAGATATTGAGTCTGATTCTGAGGATAAGGATTCAGATGATTCCACACTGCCTTCCCCAGAAATATGCGGTGTTTCTCATGAAGTAATTGACTTTGGTCAAAAGAAGAAAGAAGTGTGTGGAATGGCTGAAGAAATCTTCCCAGATATCTCCAACATTGAACCTTGTCTAATGGCTGATGAGGTAACACATACTTCCTGTTATACTTATGAAAGTGATGACGAAGGAATCACAGAACTAGAAAATCTCAGAAAAGAAATTGATCTTTACAAAAGAGAATTTCTAATGTTCAGAGCTAGAGCCGAAAATTTCGAAGAAGAAAAGAATTCTATTGCAAAGGAAAATTCTAAATTAATCAAGATATTTGAGAAAAAGGATGCTGAAAATGCATTTCTCAAGGCTCAGATATCTGAGACCGAAAAGTCACATAAAGAAGCAATGGCAAATCTTCAAAAGAAATGTGAAGGTCTTCTTCCTGAGAATAAGGAACTCAAAAAGAAAGAACTATCCTTTCAATCTTATGCCAAAGCTAGTGACACTCTTACTGAAGTACAATCTTATTTAAGAGATCCTTCAGAAAAGAGAGGACTTGGACCTTTACACACGCAGTTCCACCACTCTGAATAAGAGTAATGAAGGACTAACTTTCGTCGCTTCGGCAAGGTGATTCCCAAACAATCTCTGACGTCGAAAGCTAAGATTGTTGACAAAGGAAAGGCAGTTGCGACCAAGCCTTTGTGGGAAAAACAAGTCCAAAAGAAAACTGTGGGAAATGTCTTTGAAAAGAAACATAACTTTGAGAAGTGCAATCACCCACAGTGCTATGTCTCTCAAAAAGGAAAAATTGCAGGAGCTGGCAAATTTTCTTATGTCACGTTTTCTGGAAAGAAAATTGATCATCCAGAGACTAGCAAAGCTGCTGAGAAGAGATCTCAGACAGCATCAGGTGCTCGGAATGGTATTGGCTATAAACCCATTGGGAAACAACTTGCTCGCGAATACAAACAAGAGCAAGAACGATGGTTAAAGGCTAGAATTGCTCACAATAATTATCCGAAGTGGAAGATAAATCAAGCCACTGAAAATCTGAATGCTAGGGCTAGAAGAAATCTGGCTAGGAAAGCTATTGCTGAAAAGCAGACTCAAAAATCTGACAGGTATCTGAAAGCACCAAATGGAGCACTTAGGAACACACCAAGGAAGAAAATAGTTCTTAACAACAATGATACTAATCATTTAACTAAGATTCCTCCTTATGTTCCTGTTAGACAAAAGAATGTTCCTAAGAAATTCATTCAAAAATGGATTCCTACTGGAAGATTCTTTAATCCAAATGGTTCCATTGTTGGTATGAGAACCTAATCTCCTGTTTCCTGTTTTGTGCAGAACACTCTAAAGACTAACTCAAAGTGGCATTTTGATAGTGGATGTGGGAAGCACATGACAGGAGACAAAGCAAATCTGATTAACTACAAAAAATGCAATGATGGACCAATTATCAGGTTTGCTGGAGGAGATGAAAATCCAACCATAGGTTTTGGCAATTTGAAGTTCGGCGCCCTCACAATCTCTGAAGTACTTCATGTAAAGGGATTGAAATATAATCTCCTAAGCATGAGTCAACTAGTAGACAAAGGGTACACTGTCAAGATAAAGTCAAAACTATGTAAAGTGATTGACAATGAGTCAAAGCAGACAGTCTTGGTTGCAAGGCGTAAAGGAAATCTTTATGTTGCTGATTGGGCATCCGCCACAACCGAAGAATGTCTCATGGTGAGTCAATCTGGCCACACTGAAGAAAACTGGCTATGGCATAAAAGAATGAGTCACTTGAATTTTAAAACTCTGAATAAACTAGCCAAGAAAGAGTTGGTGGTTGGTTTACCCAAAATAGCATATAGAAAAGAAGGTGTATGCTCAGCTTGCCAAATGGGAAAACAATCCAAAACATCTTTCAAGTCTAAAACTAGACATTCCAGTGAGAGGCCACTGCAAATGTTACATATGGATCTGTTTGAATCCTCGAACTAGTTATGCAGAAAGAAGTATGAACGTGCAGTTGTTGTTGATGATTACTCAAGATTCACTTGGGTTGTCTTTCTCAAACACAAATCTGATGCAAGGATTGAGATACCTGACTTGTTGAATAAGCTCGAAGTCATGAAAAATGACAAGGTATCTGTAATCAGAACAGACCATGGTACTGAGTTTGTAAACCAGTACAAAAAAGAGTTTTGTACCTGCAAAGGTATACAACATCAACTATCTTCAGTAAGGACACCACAACAAAATGGTGTTGCTGAAAGAAAGAATAGGACCCTGAAAGAAGCAGCAAGAACAATGCTTGCTGACACTGAAATAAGTGAGATCTATTGGGTTGAAGTTGTAAACACAACATGCTACACACAAAATAGATGTCTGATTAACAAACACCATGACAAAACTCCGTACGAGCTTTTCATTGGTAGACCCCCTAGTATCAAACATCTAAGGGTGTTTGGTTGCAGATGTTTCGTTCTTAACAATGGAAAAGAATACTTGAGAACATTTCAACCAAAGGCAGATGGAGGAGTATTTCTTGGTTATTCTCTGAATAGCAAGGCCTACAGAATCTACAACAAAAGAACGCAAAAGATCGAAGAATCTATTCACGTAGTATTCTATGAAGGAAACAAGAAATTACTCTTAAATGATGATCTCTCAGATAGGTTCAAAGAACTAATGATTAAAGATTCTGAAAAAGGATCCTCAGAAGGAAACAATTCTATCATTCAAATAGAGGATGAGTCTGACGATGAAAAGCAACCTATGCTTAGTAACAACCAGATGACTCTAAGACATGATGAAGAATTTCCTATGAGAATTCCAGAAATGGAACAGGCTACTGAGAACCTTCATCATGAAAAGGTATCTGAAAATGAGATTGCTGAAATGCAAGATCCAGATATCTCTAACACTGAAAAAGTGTCAGATATCCATGACATTTTCCATGTGTCAGATATCCCAGATACTGCACAAATATATCACATCAAGATCATATTGATTCACAATCAAATCAAATTGATACTGATCCTACTAGTTCAAAACCCATTATGAAATGGATAAGAAATCATCCTTCAAAAGATGTGATTGGTCCCATAGACCAAGGAGTTAGAACTAGAAGAGCAATCGCTGAAAAAGCAAGTTGTCTCTATGGATGTTTCCTCTCAAAAATTGAACCAAAGACTATAGAAGAAGCATTAAAAGATCAAAATTGGATCTCTGCAATGCAAGAAGAGTTGGATCAATTTGAGAGAAACAAAGTCTGGAAACTGGTTCCATTTGTTGACGGAATATCTGTAATAGGAACTAAGTGGGTTTTCAGAAACAAAATGAATGAGTCTGGTGAAATAACCAGAAACAAAGCCAGGTTGGTTGCCAAGGGATTCACCCAGACTGAAGGACTAGATTTTGATGAATCTTATGCACCAGTTGCAAGATTGGATGCAATAAGACTCTTTCTAGCCTTTGCAGCTCATAATGACTTTGATTTATCAGATGATGTCAAGAGTGCATTTCTAAATGGTGAACTGGCTGAGGAAGTTTATGTTGAGCAACCACCAGGTTTTGAAGTTTCCTCAGAAAGTAGGATGGTCTATAAGCTTCAGAAAGCTCTGTATGGGCTGAAACAAGCTCCAAGAGCATGGTATGATACATTGGCCAGATACCTACTAGAAAGTGGCTTCAAGAAAGGAGATGTTGACAAAACACTCTTCACACTGAACCATGACGGGAAACTACTTTTAGTTCAAGTATATGTTGATGACATTATATTTGGATCTAAAGACAAGCAACTTTGTGAAGATTTTGCTGAACTCGTGAAATGTAAATTTGAGATGAGCATGATGGGAGAATTGAATTACTTCCTAGGGCTGCAAGTCAAGCAACTCAATGATGGAATATTCATTAGTCAAACAAAGTATGCAAATGATATGCTCAATAAGTTCAATCTAAAGCCTTTTGAAAAGAATGCTAAGATACCAATGAGCATTGGAACCAAAATGACCTATATTGAATCTGACAAGAGTGTTGAAGAACACAAGTATATGAAATTGATTGGATCACTACTATACCTCACTGCAAGTAGACCTGATATTCAATATGCAGTTGGAGTGTGTGCTAGATTTCAGACAAATCCAATGCAAATACACAACATTGCTATGAAAATATTAAGGTATGTAAAAGAATCTTGTAGAAGTTGGATTGTGGTATCCAAAAGAGAGTGGATTGAGTTTGGTTGGCTATACGGATGCCGACTATGCTGGATCATTGCTTGATAGAAAAAGCACCTCAGGAACTTGTCAATTTCTTGGTGCTAGATTAATATCATGGTTCAGTAAGAAACAAAATTCAATTGCCACATCCACCACAGAGGCTGAATATATTGCTGCTGGGTGTTGTGCTTCACAAATATTGTGGATACAACAACAACTCAAAGACTATGGACTCAATGAAGAGAAAACTCCCATTTTATGTGACAACACAAGTGCCATTGCCATAACTCAGAATCCTAAGTTTCATGCAAGAACAAAGCACATTGATGTTAGACACCACTTCATCAGAGACCATGTTGAAAAAGGCAATATAGAGATACTCAAGATTGGCACTGAAGACCAACTTGCAGATATCTTCACTAAGCCACTACAAGAAAGTAGATTCTTAGCCTTAAGACACAGTCTTGGACTAATGGAGCTACCAAAGAACTGAAAAAGTTCAGAGAAGAGATATCTGAAAAAGATATCAAAGGAGACAGAGAAGAGGTATCTGGAACGAGTATCCAGAGAAGAGGAATCTGGAACGGGTATCCAGAAACTAAAGGCTAAAGGGTGAAACGGCTGTTCAAAGATTTCTGAAACGGGTACTCAGATATCTGGATCACTCAGTGAGGGGGAACACAAAAGAGAATAGTACAACTGTCTGCATTCAACTACTCTCTTGGAATTTGTATTATTTCTATCTCTGTGTAAAACTTGGACAAATACCAAATGTGGATAAATTCAGATGCAAACAGTGTTCTTGGTCATACAGAAACGTGATTCAGAAAGCTAATAGCCAATATTCATTAAACGGGCACAATTACATTTGTTGATTGTGATCATTGCTGAAGAAGCAATGGTGACCCTTGATGAATTGGGCGATTGATCTTTACGGCAGAGATTAACTCTCAGTAAATAGTGGACTATTGAAATTTCGACAGGGCCCACTATGCATTTAATGCCGAACAAGCTTTTACTCACGCCTGCCTGCAATTCACAGATACTTACACACAAAATCAATTTGTATGTATATGTCTGTGGAGATTACATTGCTATATATATGGGATTTTGGCAAAAGAAATTACTTTCGCCTAATCCAACATACAGACTTGCACAAGAATAGCAAAATTATCTTCTTCTATTTCTCTGCAAATTTCTTCAACCTCTGCAAATCTCTATTAGTTTTTATGCAAAGAATCACTAATCTCTAACCCAAACTTCTTTCAAACTTCGAAAAAAACTTACACTATATAAAGAGATGGCTCCTAAGCATTCGTCTACACAGAAACCCCAATCTTCTATCATTGGTACTGCTGAAAAGCAAGCACCAGAGTTGGTGATAGTAAACAATCGATTGGTAGGAAACTTTAATCCCGATCATTGGACTTCAAATCACAGGATGATTTGGGGTGGTGCCATGATTGAGGAATACCTCACGGTTGCTGTTGAAAACCAAGCTGATAGGAAACTGATCCTTGACATGCTTGAAAAGGCACAAATCAAGGGTTTTCTATCTGCTCTTCCTAGTGGAATCTCTTCACTAGATGTGTTATAATTCTACAATAACTTAAATACTCAAACCAGAGCTGCTCAACTCAAACAACTGTTGGAAGAAGAGCAACAGCTCCATCTTCAACTTGAAGAAGAGCTAGTTAAATCCAGAGATAAGCTCAATCAACTACAAGATCAATACTTACAAGAGACAATAGCTTACTCTGAGATTAAAGAGCTCCAGGATGCTGTAAATGCTATTGCTAAGGAGCTAGATACTGAAGAAGTATCTAAAGAAAAGCATGATGCTAAGGCTGCATCACCATCAAAAGAAAAACCATCCTCCTCTCAGAAAGGAAAGAAGCCCATCTCTGAGATGGTTGCCAGACTGGAAAATCTTGAAAATGTCCAAGAGGATGAAGATCACTGGGCTGATGACTCAGATGATGAAGAAGACAAGACTTTGGCAGAACACCGCAATGAACACTTAGCGGTTTCTCATCTGAAAAGGAAGCTAATTGCTCCTGAAATTTTCAACAAACTCCCAAATGTCCACTCCCATGAATATATGAATAGATATCAAGTTTTGGCACATCTTAAAAGGGAGATGTCTTCACAAAACAAAGAAGTAATTGCCTCCGTCCCCTCAGATATGCAGAAATTCACTGAGCTCATCACTCAGAGAACAACCAGTATGATCATTGTTCAGAAGGATCTGGGAATGGTAAGGGACGATGATGTATCGTTAGCTGAAAAAGCTTTTCACGAGGCAAGTTACACTGCTGGAAAAGCAGATGCCATACTAGGCCCATTGGCAAAGCTCACTGATAAGGAAAAGGGACTTATCAAACAAAATCAGGAGCTCAAGGCTGAACTTCAGAAGTTGGTCACTGCCTACAACTACTTGAAAAGAATTTTGAGTCCCTCTCAGATTCTTTTGTGGTACTTAGTCAGTCAACAATGACTAAGGGGGAAGAATTTGGATCTGATCAAGGGAAAGGAAAGAAGAAATCTAGAGTTGGTGCCGCTCAGAAAGGAAGAGGAAACAAGAAAACTTCCCATCCACCACTCAGAATAGATGATCCCTCATCAAATCAAGCTGCTTTGCAAATAGTAGCTACTTCCCAGCAGCCAACTGAAGAAACTACAATGGTAACAAGGGCCATGGCAAAAAGACCTCCAAGGAGTACCAAGGCTCCAAGGAGAAGACAAGTAAGAGGGATTGATGAATCTTCTGAAGAAGAAGAAGAAGAAGAAAGCCAAATCAAATCCCTGGGCAATGAAGAAGGCTGCAAAAGTCTCACAAGAATTAATCTTGATGATGATGAAGAGACTGATGAAGATGAAGCTCCTCTTCACAGAAAAAGGAAAATTGATAGCCTAACTGAGTCCATAGCTGCAAAGCCTTTAGCAGCTAAAACACCCTCTGGAAATACCAAGTCAATCCAGGGTGGTTCTTCAAGCAATCCCCCAAAGGAGAATTCTAGACAAAGAAGGAACAGGCTGAGAGCTGAACAAAGAAAACTTCAACTACCACTCATGCCTGAAGAAGCCAAGATTGAGTATGTGAAGACCAACAATGATTCCTCTGTCTACAGGTGAATTAATCAGAAGAATGGCTACTGGATTCTGGAACTCAAGCACTTACTGGTAAATTCAAGGTTTCCAGAACCAATCCATAAACAGCTCATGGCATGGAGAAAAGATATGCCAATCTTGATTAACACCAACCACATCAAAGCATGGTTGGATTTTGAAGTAATCAAGAGAACAGAAGCCATGAAGAAGGACCTCTCTGATGAATGTCCTTATGGAAAGCCAGATGATGTGCACAGAATTCCCAACCCATCGAACAGCACAAGAGCAAGACTTGCGGTGGAACCCTATGAGTCCTTCTACTTAACTGAAGATCAATACAAGGGTGACATCAGATATCTGAAGATCATTTATGAATACTTCAAGCTATCAGATATCAGAATCGAGCATGCCTGGAAGTGGGGAAATTATCTGTGGGTCAAGCATTTTGTCAAGAGATATCCCACCAAAACCTACAAGGAAGTCTGTGGATTTGCCAGAGACACAGAGATGATTGTCAGAATTCTTCTCTATGACTACTCTGATGACATCAAAAGGTTTGGTGATAGGAAATTTGCAGACTGATCCATGGAACTGTTTTGAAGACTTGAAGATTTTTTTTTGAAGACTTGAAGACTTGTCATTTAGATTGTTCACTTGGAGCTTGGTTACTCCTGTTGTTCTATTTGACAAAGTAGTTTCTGTGATTTTGCTGATTGATCTTTTCTGTTAAATCTTGAAAAAGTTATCTGTAAGCTTTCTCTGTATCATATTTGATGAACTTACTCTCAGATATCTTTCTCTATAAAAGATAACTTGTCAGCAAAGATCACACCTTGTGATTTGGTTGATGTTTACTTTCTGCACTTAATTATATAAATTAAAAGATCATAAGAAATAATTAAGTGGTGGATTGTTTCCTCATCCAAATTTGTAATAGGTCAGATAGTCATCGTTGACTGATCAAAATGGGGTAAATTTGTTAGGAATATCTGTTTAGATTTTGATCAGCAACCTAATGACTTATCTTAGCTCAGAAAGGTGATTAGTACTCTTAGTTCACTTGAACACTGTAAAAGAGGAAACTCACTTAGTATGATAGTCTAGCAAATCTTGTATAGGATGTTAGGTCTCAAAATGTAATTTTCATTTTCTGAAGAAGACCAAGATATCAATAGTTTGAATTTGATTTAAGCCTAACGGATACTATTCAAACGGCACTCAAATTCATCTATAAATATCAACACTTAGACTGCTTGAGAACACACACAGAACTTACACCTTAGAACACACTGAACATTGAATACTCACACAAGCGCTCTCAAGCAAACTACTTACCTTCAAGCTTTCTGTTGCGACCAAAGCTCTTGATTCTAAGTAGCACAAAAGTTCTAAATGTCCTGATCCTTAACGAGCATTGTTATTTGTGAAAGAGTTGAACTGAGATTTCTTATCTAAGTTTCATTCTCTTGAACACTTACCATAGACTTGGGCCAGTAGAGAACAAGATACCATACATTGCAAAGTGTATTAAGTATACTTGATTCACAGAGCTATCTGAATAACTGAACAAGTTATTAAAGAAGCTCACCTGACAAACAAACCTAAAACCAACACCATATACGGCGTGGAGTACAGGAAGTACTTAGTTTGGGAAACTAAGGAATAACTCCAACGTTGCTGAGCACAGGAAGTACTTAGCTTGGGAAGCTAAGGAATAGCTCAAAAAGGTTTTTGAGTAGAGGAAGTACTTGGCTGAGAAAGCCGGGGAATAACTCAGGGGGAACACTTGGTTGGTAACCTAGTGTATTTAGGAATCAAGAAAAGATATCTGTAAGGTTACCTCATTTATCTTAGTGGATTCTAGGTCTGAGAAAGACCGAAGTGGATTAGTTGAAGGATTGCGCCACCTTCATATACCACTATAAAAAGACTTGTGTTATTTACTTTCTGCAGTTTATTACTTGTTTTACTTATATTGCAAAGTACTTACACTTATCTTGCTGAACACGTGCACTTATCTCAGAAGTCTTCCGCTCTCTGAAATTAAGTATCAGATATCTTCACAGATATCTGAGAATTTCGACAAAAGTTTCAAAAGACTATTCACCCCCCCCCCCTCTAGTCTTTTACTTTGTCGTTATCTGGACCAACAAAAAGCAACTCTTAAAAAGGGATAAATCCAACTTGAGAACTCTATTTGAATAGTAAACCACACTATATGAAAAAAATATTGGAAGAAATACATAAATTCCTCAGGAACTCAATTCAAAGGGTAAACACACTTTAACAATGAGATAATTTTAACTTGGAAATTCAATTCAAAGGTTTATCTCATCTTTAAGAATGAAGTAATTCTTAATTGAGAACTCCATTTGAAGGGCAAAACAACTATAAGAATAATATAATTCAACATGGGAACTCTAATGCAAGGATGATCCATGCTATTTGAAAATAATCTAACAATGAGATAATTCCGAATTAGGAATTTTGTTCGAACGGTAAAAATATTCTACGATTGAAATCATTTAAACGTAAAACTATATTAGAAACGTAAGCCACTTTATGTGGTAAAATACTCTAAGAATATGATAATTTCATTTGAGAACTCAAGTCGAGGGGTAAACAAACTCTAAGATTGTTATTATTACAATTTGGGGACTACATTCGGAGACTAAACCATGCTATATGAAGAACTTATTCAAAGAAAGGGTACTTCCAACTTGTGGACTCGACTCAATTGGTAGCATAAACTCAACTATAAAAA
Source organism: Plantago major (assembly GCA_026545765.1). Classification (NCBI taxonomy): domain Eukaryota; kingdom Viridiplantae; phylum Streptophyta; class Magnoliopsida; order Lamiales; family Plantaginaceae; genus Plantago; species Plantago major. Next base: position 75,672,727 of record CM048841.1, read on the forward strand.
TGTGGTCAATCTAACTTGAAAACTCAAATTGACGAGCAAACCAACTATAAAAATGTGATAATTATAACTTGGAGAAATGCTCGAAAAAAGGATTCTAAATTTGGAACTCAATTCGGAGTTTGAACCAACTCAAAGAATTTTATATTTGCAACCTTGGAACTCAACTTTAAGAATAATACTATAATTTTAACTCATAAACTGAATTCACAGCTATTTTGGTTTACAAGCGGGTCATATACAATAAGATATTAAATGTCACATAATACGTATATATAGGATAAACAATTCCTATTATAGATTCCAACACATACATTTTTCTACACATGTTTACTAAGTTATGACAATTATCAAGAGCTGAATACACTGTTGAGGTCATATCAGTCTATATCTTACTACACGGGTGTTTCGTCATTTTACTTTTGAACGGGTCAGGTTCCATACAACCCGAATTTAAACCCGTTCGAAATAATAAAGTTTCAGGTCCGGGTTATGCATATACTCGAACCCGTTACATACCTTCGTAAAACAAGACCCGGACATCAACATTTTATGGTTAAGTTAGTGAAAAGTACATTTTTCGGAGAAGGGGGGTGTGGGGTGGTTGCCAAGAAACTACCGTAACATGTGAAATTATGTTTGTAAAATAATACTCCCTCCATCCCGATTAAACTTTCCGCGCGCCCGGTCACAAATTTTAAGAGAAGAGTGAGTAAAGTAGGATAGATAGTATGAAATAGATTGAATAAAATAGGAGAGATCGTGAAAAAGTATGATAGAGGGTGAATAGAGTAGGAGATAGATTTTCCATTTAAGCGATGTGAAGTTGAAATTGAGGCGCTCAAAATGGAATGCAGAAATTGAATTCGGGACAGAGGGAGTAATTCTTATTTGTGTGGTGGGGGACCACATAGTACATCGGGGATGTTGGGAGTCAACCCTGTAAAATGCGTTATAGGCTTTTTATTTTATTTGGCTCGAGTTTAAGGGATACAGTTTTTTTTTTTAAGTAACATATATAAGTTGCTAATTAACGTGTCAGATATAGGTAGAGGATCCGATATAATGTTATCAACCCGTCGGGTCTTGAACGGGTTCGACTTGGATCATACCCCTTTCAAAGCAAATCCATCATGATGAGTCGTATTTTACAATTTTTACAGTTACCATAAAAATAGACTATGTCATATAGTATTGGATGAAGGACTACCACCAACACAACGGTCAACGTTGTTTGCAAGTTTTATTTTCTCGATTAATTTATTTTGTCGATCCCTTTCTATTTATTATTAAAATTAACTATACCGTGGCATCGCCACGGGATAGTATTAGAAAATTTAACCTATGCTCATCGAAAAAACTGTGGAGTTCATGTCGTGTTTTCAAGTTAACCAAGAACATGCGCATTCAGGTATGAGCACTTATGAAATTATTACGCACGTTTGCTCAATTTCTAAAAAGATAAAAATTTATATTGTACAAACACATTATTTAATAATTTTATATTTTGGCAAGGCTGGCAGCTCACCTACCGAGATTGACAGTATAAGGGAATTTGCCAAATGGTTGCTACGCATTGGAGATGGGCAAGTAGGCGCGACAAATGATGGCGAGGTCAGTTTCAAGTTGCCTGAAGATATCCTTATTCGTGATGCACCAGATCCGATTGCTGCCATGGTCAGTAGCACATATCCTTCACTCATGGACCATGTTGGTGATGGTCTATATTTCCAGGACAGGGCAATTCTTAAACCGACTAATGGGATAGTCCATGAGATTAATGACTACATCATGTCACCGTTACCTGGAGATTCGATCGAGTTCATGAGTAGTGACAACATATGTCCTGATGAGGATGAAATCGTTAATAGAGAAGATGTATATTCAGTCGAATTCCTTAATACTATTAGGGCATCAGTTATACCAAACCATCTCATTCGACTCAAAGTTGGTTGTCCAATAATGCTTTTGAGGAACATCGACCAGTCTGCCGAACTCTGTAATGGCACAAGATTGATTGTGACTGCAATCGGGAAGCATGTCATAGAGGCAAAGATGATAGCTGGAAAGAATGCGGGACAGAAGGTACTTATACCTCGCATGGTGTTGACACCTTCAGATGTTACGAAATTTCCAATTAGATTCCAGCGTAGGCAGTTCCCTATATCAGTTTGCTATGCCATGACAATCAACAAGACTTAGGGCTAGTCCTTAGCACATGTTGGTTTGTATCTTCCCACACCCGTATTCAGTAATGGCCAGTTGTATGTTGCATTCTCAAGAGTAACTAGTAGAAAATGACTCAAAGTTTTAATCCTAGATGAAGAAGGACACCCCCACATACAACAATTAATGTTGTTTACAAAGAAGTTTTTAGTAATCTTTAAGGTATGTGCATATCATTATAATGCATTCAATATAGATTTCCTCAATTATTTTCTAATGACAACTTACGTGTGTATTGTGCTTTACTTTGCAGGTGAAGAAGATGCATTTGGAGGTTGAAAATTAAATCTTTTTGTACTTTCGTTTTTTTAATATGTATTTGACTATTACTTTAACTACATTGCACGATTTGTCAATTTTCAATTAATTATCCTTTCACTTTATTTTTTTCTTCATGGATATACTAAGATATGCTAAGAGGTTGAAGGTATAATCTTTTGTACTTTAATTTATAAATACATACTTGACTATTACGATGACTAATTGGATTTCTTAATTTATTTAAGCTGTCATTCTTCAATTGTTTATTAAAGAAACCCAACGCCGTGGCATCGCCACGAGTTAGTACTAGTATATGTGTATTAGTGAGAGAGATGAAAGACGGATTGATGTTTCTTAAGTATATGCGTAATGTTTCAAACAATATGAGTAATGTTTTATGAGTGCAGATTTTATATATATATCATCGATGTTATTAGTAAAACCTCTAATATTTTTTTATTATAACTGTAATGTTTGTCCGTCTTTTTTAGTTTCTCTATAAGACCGTCTTTCAGGAGACTTACTCAAATATACATATAAGAATCAATCAAAATGTTCACATAAATAATTATTAATATTGTTTTATACATTATAATTTGAGTAAGTCTCCTGAGAGACGGTCTCTACATAATTTACCGAGATACGGACCTATATTGTCAAAAAAATCATCGATGTTATTAGTAAAAACATTTATGTTCTCAACATTGGTGTTTTTATGATATTACAACAAGACTTATTTCGTTAACAATATAGACGTTTTGATTAATAACATGCATGATTTTATTGATAATATAGGCATCATGACAATTTGTGTTATAATTTTACTTATAAATATCATTAGAACCATCAAATCCCTCCTAATACAAGCCCATCTAAGAATTTATGTTATAAAAATTGATATAAGGAGTTTATGTTTTGAACGGAGAGGGAGTAATTTCAGAAATTGACCCGACTTATAGGAGGCAAAGTGAGGGTCCAAGAGTTAATTAATTATCATCAGGTGCAGCATTGAATCTTTGTTGTGTTTTTATTAAATTTTTGTCTCTTCCATGAACCATCATTTTCTTACTGACAAAATCTAATGCACTATCATATTCTTGCTTTTGAAAATTACAGAGTTTGAAAAGTATAGGGCTATGTATAAACGAGGTATATGAGACAGATTTATTATTAATTGTATTAATGTTTTATGAATATTTTATGTTTTTCTTTTATATGTCAATAACATCGATGCACTTTATTTGCATAAGTTCTTAATATTTTTAGCTATGACCATAATGTTTATTGTTACATTTTAATCCATTTATAAAGAGGGTACGAAGTCGGTGCCAATGGATATTTATTCTAAGAATAGGAAATACAACTACAACATGAACAACTAAACATGTAACACATTTAAAAACATACCCCTACCATTTTAATAAATTCAAATTACACCCGTTTTAAAATTTCATCAACAATTTATACACCAGCATAATTGACTGATCCTCATTCATAATTTATACTACCAAACTTGTACCGCATCGAGTGTTATAGTATAATTTTGCTTGAAGGTATAGCAAAACTTCCAAAAATAGAAATTGTAGCCACTGTAGACCTAATTTAGGAAGAAGAAAGTAGAAAAGTTGGTGAATATTTAGGTGAGTTCATTGGAGTTTAGAAGTTGATTGAAGATACTGCCAAGACAACCTATAAAGTTGCTGTTTTTATTTTAGTTTCATTTTCCCACTCTTTGGTAGTAAATACTATCTCCGTCCCAAACAATAATGTACATATTTCTTTTATGGACATCCCACGAAATTAGTCCCATTTAAAAAATAGCAAAAAAGTACACCCACTAACTCAAATATCCCTTTTACTTTTTTACTATCATTATATATCTTATCTCTCATACTTTTTACATTTTTTATCATTTCTCTTCCCAACAATAAACAATTGAATTTCTTAAAAACAGCGCCGAAAAGTAATGAGACTAATTATTTAGGACGGAGGGAGGGAGTATCTTTCTGCAGCCCAAAGGCTTCATCTTACCAGATTGGATAAAAGGCCACCAGATTATATTTTCATTCAAATAGTCTAAAGACCTGCTTTTTATACTTGAGAAACTAGATGGATTGCTTCAACTGGGTACTGTTATATTAAATGATACAAATGAGTTTCACAAGTTTATGAAGCTAATGTGTAGTCAATATGAGGCCTAGTTCATTTCACTGTCATTTTCCTGGGTAAACTTCCATTCCCACGTAATATCCTGCACATTATTGGGTCATATAGTAATTTGCAAATGATGCAAGTAAGGTAAATTGTATATTTGGTATGATAAACCGAACCTCATAAATGACAAATTATAGATTTGCTCCCAATAGATTTAAACTTGCGACTATGTGATCCGCTGTTAAAGATCAACCTGAAAACGGACAATTTCTTCGACAAACTTTACTCCCTCCATCTCAATCTCAACTTTCCGCATCCCGTTTTGCCGTTTCAACCTCAACTTCTCATACTTTAAACTTAAATATAAAATATTTATCCGACTTTATTTACACTCTCTTATACGTTATTCACTATTTTTATTATTTTATTCATTCACCCTTACACTTTTAAAATTATTGTAATTATTTATATTCTTTACTTTTAAAACATGTGTCGGAAATTTGAGTTCGGCACGGTTGAAGTAGAAAACAAACAAGTTGAGAGGCAATAAAGGAAAGGGAGAAACATGGGTTCCATTTGCGTACACGGTCAATACTACTCATTGATCTGGGCCTGGATGACTTGTAAAGACAAGAATCGTTAATCTAGTTTTCACTTCAACCTAATTAAATAAAAACAATAACGAGCTCCTATAATACACCTCCTATAATACACCGTATCTCAGAGATATGAAATTTAACATCACATATTTTATTATAAACATGTCACGTTTTATTATGAAAATCAAATGTTAAAAAATGCACGTAATGCAACTATCATTTAGGTACCAATGAGATCTAGCTCATTGATTAGGATAAAGTGCCATAACCCAGATGCTATGGGTTTGATTTTATGTCGAGTGCTATGCAGACTGTGTTAGTAGTATATTATAGTTGTGATAGATAGATTGATTGATGCATTTGTAATGATTGATATATAAATCTAATTATATATTCGTTGAATTGATATAAATTGATTGTAATAATATTATTAAGGTTTAGTAAATATATGATGTTTAAAATTAAATATGTAATGTTTTCAATAAATGGTATATGGTAAAAAGTTTGTAAACAATAAATTAATGGAAAATATGAAAATACTAATAGGCAAGAAAACATAAAGAACATAGGAACAAAACATAATAAAAACACACAGTAACCAATACATAGAAAATACAAGGTATAGATATAGAGAGAGAAAGAGAGAAGCGTAAGATATGGGGGGTAGTAGAAAGAATGGGGAAGTAGAGCAATGAAATCTGAATGGGGTTTGTTTGTTTGATGAAATGATGGAAGAAGGGGTGACCATGCTAAGGCAACTCATTGGACAATTACAAGTACTCCTTCAACTCTACGGTACCACTACCCACCCTATTCCATTTCTTCCTCCTTCAACTACCTCTCCTACACCCAATTACTTCATCCACTTTCATCCTCACCCCTTTCAGCAGCTCAGGTCTTTCCTTTTCTCCATTTTATTGCTTCTTTTTCCATTTTCTGTTGGAAATTTTCATAATTTGTTTCTGGGTTTGTGTTTTCAGCTTGATTTTGTCTTAAAAGGTTTGATCTTTATGTGAATTTGCGGGATTTTGTTGTCACTTTGTGCTTATTGTGATGATAATTGTAGTTGGTAGATGCTTACATTGGGTATGGTGCCCAATTTCAGCTGAATGGGAGCCTGTGCGTGTCTGATAAGTTGGAACCAGATTGTGTGATTATACTTTGCCTCTTGTCTGTATTTGGTTGCCTACACTCTACAGCATTTCTGCTTCAAATCAAAAAAGTTTTATCAATCTGTTTACCTGTGACTAGTGTGGACTCAATACCTGATTCTTGGCTTCTCAATGAGTGTTTTTCTTTGCTCGTGCACTTGGAGTGTGCATTGAGTTTGTTCATATTAGAATGTTATATCCACATTCTATTGTGTATTTGGGCACTTACTAGCGAGTGGTCTTTATAAGTATCGGGTGGTTCAACGAAAAGAGAGTTTCCGGGTATTTTCTCACTAGATAGAAGTCATAGAACAGACATATCACACACAAGGACTGCTAGGCCCATTTGTGTTCTGTGCACGTAATCCTACCGATGAACAGAAATTGTACGTGGTTGATTCAGTCTTCTTGCCTTTTCATAATCCAGGTGGAGAGGTCGGAATCTTGTAGCCTGTACGCTTAGTTGTGTATTCACTATTGCTATTTTTAAGTCTGATGCTACATTCTGCAATTGGAATTCAAAGTGGTGCAAGGATATTGCTGAATCTTAGTTTACGAGCCATACTTTTAGTAATTGACAAATTTAAGACCCATGTTTCCCTGAACTAGCATGTTTCTCAGACCCTTTGTTTTCAGCTATGAACAAGGAGTAATGATTTCTGGTGATTTTAATTTAATGGCTTGTAAGTAGAGAAAAGATATCGGTAGCTTTTCCCCTAATTGTGCATATATACATGCATGTATCAAGGGAATGAAGTAAATCACAGTTTTCACCGTGAAGGCAATGTTTTCTGTATTCATGAAAGTAGGTTCCTAAGTGTATTTCAAGGTCCATTCTTCTGCAATCCCATGCAAGTTTTCTCTTACTACTTTCATTGGAAGATAATTAACATGGTAAATCTTGATTCGAATCTAACTGATTTTCTGCAAGATGTATTTGCAAGATGATGAAAAAACTAGTCACACATTAATTACTCCTCTCGGAAATCTTCTAAAGTACCCTAAGAAGTAAAAAGTTTAAATTTCTAGTCACAAATTCGAGTCTGGTTTGAATATCTTCCCTTGTGTATCATGAAGAGGGAACTAATGTATTCTTCTCTTAGTTTGGGTGATGATTATCCAAGGATCATCTGTCTGTCAAGAGATCTGATAAGTGTTGTTTTTATTTATCTTTGACACAACGTTGTCTGTCCATTCTTTCTGTCAAGCTTCTTTGTTATTTGTATTTTTTTTTTTTAATTTCAGCTGTCATGAAGAGCCTTTGCTCTTCTCACGCGTGTCTTGAATGCTTCATCCATTTTCCTTTGCATGAACTAATTTGTTTCTTTCCTTGTAAGGGAGATTGATATATTTTAGAGACTTTCCTGCCACATTGCTCTATCATCCACCAACCAAGCAACCAACTTATAATGAATTTTCATGAATATTATAACTTCAGGTGAACAGCATCTGGATCCCCAATAGTTTATGCTTATTTGATTTGTTCCCTTGTAATTTCCCGGGCCTACTTTTTGTCTGACCATATCTGTTGGTCAGTCAAAATAAAATACGTGTATGCAGCATTTGTGGTTTATTTATTTATTTATTTTTGAACATTACTCTGTATAACATCACACTCGAATGGAAGATCGTAAAGACAATAAGTAATGGTTTCTGGGATAAGGGACTAATGGAGAGTACTCGGAGTCTGCAGATTTTGTTTTCTCATGCACTTTTGGTGCTCTTTGATGCATCCTTTAATTATGAAACCTAGAATTACATTTTTTTTTTTTTTGTGGTTAATGTTAGTAACTTGCTTGGTGTTTAGCTTTGAAACGCTGTGCCATCACCTTAAATCTCATTCCTGCAACTCATCATTTATGATCAGATTATGCTTTGATTTTCCTATCGCGTAATTGAATCCAATGGAAAAGTGATTTTGTGACAGGCTAGAATGCCTTAACTTTGTCAATCGTCAGATTAATTTCAATGTTTTTACTTTTTAGTTTCTCTACCTATGCCTGTGTTATTGAGGAATGAAATTTCCCATCCCTCTAGTTTTATTTTGTGATTTTAGGGAAATTGGTTATCCAATTTGTTCCTTTGTCATTTTGCAAATCACAATATCTGAATGAAACTTGATCGACTATGTAGGTGCTGCTTTCTAAATCTTGACAGTACCTCATTGGAAGACACTTGCTGTAACGTCCTAATGACTGCTGGTAAATCCGAAAATCTGAAAATGCTCGAACCTGGCAAACCTCCACCTGCTAAAAAGGCCAGAAAGGACCGCAACAGAGGAAAAGCAACTGCTACCACAAGCTCAACTGAAAACATGGAATGCCATATCTGGAAAGAATTCCCCGAGGATCTCTTTGACTCGGTAATCGCAAGACTACCCATTGCAACATTTTTCCGGTTCCGATCCGTTTGCAGGAAATGGAATTCGTTACTTGACTCCCAGAGCTTCTCTCAAGAATGCACCGAAGTCAAACAAGCTCAACCGTGGTTTTACACCATCACTCATGAGAATGTCAACACGGGAGCAATGTACGATCCGTCACAAAAGAAATGGCACCACCCGACTGTCCCTGCATTACCGACAAAATTGATTGTTTTACCTGTGGCCTCAGCCGGAGGTCTCGTCTGTTTTCTCGACATAGGTCATCGTAACTTTTATATCTGCAACCCTCTCACCAGATCTTTCAAGGAGCTGCCGGCTCGGTCCGTGAAGGTATGGTCCCGTGTGGCTGTTGGGATGATTATGACCAGGGAATCTGAATACGCTCGCCCGGGATACAAGATCCTTTGGCTTGGTTGTGATGGTGAGTTCGAAATCTATAACTCGGAAAAGAACTCATGGGCACGTCCAGGGAATGTTCCCTCGAGTATTAAGCTTCCTCTTGCGTTGAATTTCCGGTCTCAGGCGGTTTCAGTTGACAAAACACTGTACTTCATGCGTTCTGACCCTGAGGGTCTCATTTGCTACGATACTGAGACAGGCATTTGGAAACAGTTTGTGATCCCGTGCCCTCCGTATCTGAGCGACCACACTCTAGCTGAGTGTGGGGGGAGGATTATGCTGGTAGGACTACTCACAAAGAACGCAGCTACATGCGTTTGCATATGGGAGCTGCAGAAAATGACGCTCTTATGGAAGGAGGTTGACAGAATGCCAAATATATGGTGCTTGGATTTTTACGGCAAGCACGTGAGGATGACTTGCCTAGGTAACAAAGGCTTGCTCATGCTATCACTGAGATCACGACAAATGAATCGGTTAGTTACATATGATTTGTCGACTGGGGAATGGTTAAAGGTACCCGGGTGTGTGTTGCCACGTGGGAGAAAGAGGCAGTGGATTGCTTGTGGCACTGCGTTTCATCCGTGTTTAACTGCCTTGGCTTAATCTGCAGCTTGTGGCAGTGTTGGTTTACGTTCCAGGTTAGCCGGTGAGCTTTTGGAGCTCAATTTTCTGGTCATGGTGAGACGTTGGGAGGTATTATTACCCTGTTTCTTGTCTTGTATAAACATGGGATAAATTTGTGATATTTCCAGGAACAATTTGAACTTCATTTTGATTTCAGTTACTGTATCAAGGTTGCTGTATTATGAACTTTATATACTATATATCCAAGGCCTATCTTCTTGCTTAATAAACCATTGTACATTGTCTCGTAGATTCCTAGTATGAATATTCTCCTCTTTGTCAGGGTACCTTTTATATTTGTTTTAAGTTTGCTCAATTTGCTGCTTTTCAGAAACATTGTCCAAAAGTTAAACGTTTCGATCGTTATTTCGAACAAAATGAATATCTTAATTATCTACAATATATGTTGCACAAGAACGTGTTTAGTGAATTATTGAAAAGACTTGCCTCCCCTACGTTTGTAAAACTTTGTTTGTGGGTTCTTAAGAGCGTTTACTTCTTGGTCAACATAGCAATTTGGTGAATCCTTTCTTAACCATCAATTTCCTCGTAGACATCATCATTAGCAGCAATGCTTTTTTCTTTTCAGGCTCTTCATGGTCCACATGTGAGTACTCGTTTGAGGTTAATGAACCAATCAATTCAACCATTGTCATGTTATTGATGTCTTTTGCTTCCATTGTGGCAGTAATTTTCGGACCCCAGGCTATTGGTAGTGATAGTAGAATCTTTTAAACCAAGTCACTTTGTGAATGTCTTTCCCAGGGTAATTGATGGATTCACCATCTCCATAAATTTGTTATACATTAGAAGCAATTGTTTCATCAAGTTTCATATTGAACATTTCAAACTTACGTGTGAGAATGTTGATGCGCTCTTCTTTGACTTGATTTGTTCCTTCATGAGTTACTTGCAACATATCCCACATGTCTTTGCGAGGCTCGCAAGTGCATACACACTCGTGTTAAATGCCCATGTTATTATCGTTTTGGCTCTAGCATTCATGGAGAGATGCCTTTTGTCCTCAGGCGTGTACTCCGTCATTTCTTTAGGTTGTTTTTTTGACATTATCGACCATCTTGGTGGGAGCAATGGGTCCTTTAGTATTGTTCCACATCTCGCAACCAGCATAGTTGAACCAAGCTCAAATGTAACAAAAGTGGTGGCATGTTGTGTGCAAGACCTAATGCAAAAACATCATTACTAAACAAAGTCATCAGTAATAGTTTAGCACTCAAGTAGTTAAACTTCTATCGAGTGAACCAAGCCCAAAATGTCAATTGTGAACGAATAAACACGGGGGGGGGGGGTAATAAGATCTCTTAGAAAAACGAGAGTAGTTTTCTCAGCTAATCTAGGTTGGCTTGACAAAATAAAATAATTAATAGAAATTCTTAATTATGAAGTAGATACTCATACCCAAGTAGTATAGACTGTTCATTCTTACGCTTCCTAAATCTCACCCATTTGGGGGGGGGGGGGGGGGGGGGTAAGGAGTAGTAAAAAAATTGCTCACGCTTTTGAACTAAAATGACTAATGAAAGAAAGGATGAAATATTCGAGGTTTTACTTGAATTTTTGCATAAATAATGCAACTTAAAAACAATACATAAATATTTTTTTTGTTTTTGTTTTTAGATATAGTAAAGAAAGTAAAATTGCATGCAGGAAACTTTTAATGACATGTGATTTATATTGGTTCGGTCACAACAGGCCTACGTCCACTCCCCAATCGTTTACTCTTGCATGTTCTCACTAAGATGTTGAGTGACATTTATAGAACCCACAAATACTCAAAGACACCTTGTATTTCCCTCTTGCTCACGTTTAAGCTATTCCCACCTAGACTAAGTGACTCGTGCTAAGGAGAAACAACCCACTGAGTTTCCCACACGCTAGCAACTCTAACAAGTTGATAAAAGAATGGAAATCCCTCACTTTGACGCAGGCTTAAAGAACAACCAAGTATACAGATGAGTGAACTGCTTTAGGACACTTGCTTGTAAACTTGCTTCAATCTCGAGTTCTCTCTTGTGTTGTATCCAAAAAGCAGTGTAGAAAGCAAATATATAAGTTGAACAAGTCTGTAAGAACCGCCACTACTTCCAGATCTTTTGTTGCGAATTCTTAGATGATTCTTTGTTGGTCCAGATAACGGCAAAGTAAAAGACTGGGGGGGGGGGGGGGTGAATAGTCTTTTAAAAATTTTGTCGATAAACACGCTTCTCGAAACTGGGGTTTCTGATACTTAAATTTAGAGCGCGGAAGACTTTAAGATAGGTAAGTGCAGAAACAATAAGTATGTGTGTGTGCTTTGCTGAAATGTAAATACAAAAAGGTAAATGACACAGCAAATATAGTGGTATCTGGAGGTGGCGTAATCCTCCAACTAATCCACTTCGATCTTTCTGAGACCTAGAATTCACTAGAACAGATAATTGAGTTCTCCTTACAATAATCCTATTCTAAGATTCCTAAACAAATGGTTCCCAACCAAATGTTCCCCTGAGTTATTCACCAGCTCCCAGAGCTAAGTATTTCCTCTACTCAGATAACCTTGGAGTTATTCCCTGATTTCCCAAATCAAGTACTTCCTCTACTCCACGCCTTGATGGTGTTGGTTATAAGGTTTGTCAGAGAGGCTTCTCGTATAACTTTTCAGTTATGTTTTCAGAGAGCCTAATAGAACAAGACTACTTAATACACTTGTTCAGTGGATGGCGATGCTTCTTTCTTGACCCAAGTAATTGATGTCCGCTCGGAGAATGAGCTTGAAAGGGTATCCGATTCTCAACTCTTTCACGAATAACAATCTCTTGTTAAAGTTCGGACAACTTAGAACTACTAGTGATTCTTCAAATGTAAAGCTTTCAGAAAGGGTAATAGAGTGCTTGAGGGAATACTTTGCTTGATGGTAAGTTTGCAAGATAGAGCGTTCTAAGGTGTGTATTTCAAGCATCTAAGTGTGTGATATATATAGATAAATTTGAGAGGCGTTTGAATTGTATCCGTTGTGCTCTCTATCAAATTATATCCGTTTATATCTTGAACTATGTACTCAGAAGTCACTATCTCATGTTTCAGAGAGGACTTGCTTTTTGCAGCATTTACTGATGCATTTAATGCATAAATCGTTTATCATTGTCCTTTAGTCTCAACGGATACATGAGCCTTTCTGATGGCTTGCATGCTCCATACTCATGATGTCATATGTCCAGAATCATATTTCGAAAGTAAGTAAATATACTTAAGAAAGGATTAAGGACATAGTCTTTCTGAGTTAGACTAAACCTTGATATCTTCATAAATCTTGTGCAATCTTCAGTCTTCTAATCTTCAGAAAAGCTCCATTGCTAGGATTGATCTTCATGGTCTTCTGGAAATAAAAATTACACTCATAGACCTATAATCCTAATACAAGATTTAATAGACTAATCATACTCAGTGATTTCCTCTTTTATAATATTCAAGTGAACCAAGAGTACTTAATCATCTTTCTGGCTAAGATAAGAACATGTGATGAGTGATCAAAATACTAACATATATTCCTAACAAATTTCCCCCTTTTTGATCAATCATCCATGACTATCTTTTAAGTCCTATTACAAATTTGTAACCCTGGAAGAGAAAACAATCCACCACTTAATTATTTCAAATGATATTCAATTTTAGTTGAATTAAGTGCAGAAAGTAAACATCAACCAAATCACAAGAAGTGATCTTTGCTGATAAGTTGTCATCTATTAGAATGTATATGAGGGTATGATCTTCAGATAGGTACAGTTTACAGAATAAGATGCAACTTTTACAAATAGAGAAATTCAGAAACAATCAGCATGATTACAAAAAGTAACAAAGCATACTAAGTAAATTAGAACAAAGGAGAATCCAAGCTCCAAGAGAGTATTCTAATGTTACTAGTCTTCAAGTCTTCAGAAATGCAACTTGGGTTCAGATACCTCAAGTTCTTCAGCATCCTTTCTGGATCAATTGACATGATCATCCACTTTTCCGCATTCTTGGACATAGTCATAAAGAATCCTTCTGACAGAGAGCTCTGTTGGTCCAGATAACGGCAAAGTAAAAGACTAGGGGGGGGGGGTGAATAGTCTTTTAAAACTTTTGTCGATAAAAACTATTTCTCAGATATCTGAATAGATATCTGATACTTAGAATCAGAGCGCGGAAGACTTAATAAAGATAAGTGCAGAAACAGTTAAAGTGTGTGTGTGTGTGTTGCTGAAATGTAAATATAGAAAGCTAAATAACACATCAAGTATAGTGGTATCTGGAGGTGACGTAATCCTCCAACTAATCCACTTCGGTCTACCAGAGACCTAGAATTCACTAGAACAGATAATTGAGTTCACCTTACAATAAACCTATTCTAAGATTCTTAACAATTGGTTCCCAACCAAATGTTCCCCCTGAGTTGTTCTCGGCTTTCATGCCCAAGTACTTCTGCTCGAAACCTTTGAGTTATTCCCTAGCTTCCCAAGCTAAGTACTTCCTATACTCAATAACCTTGGAGTTATTCCTTAGTTTCCCAAATCAAGTACTTCCTATACTCCGGTAACCTTGGAGTTATTCCCTGATTTTTCAAACTAAGTACCTCCTGTACTCCACGCCAGTTATGGTGTTGGTTTTGGTTTGAGTTGTCAGATGAGCTTCTTTAATAACTTATTCAGTTATTCAGATAGCTCTGTGAATCAAGTATACTTAATACACTTTTCAATATATGGTATCTTGTTCTTTTTAACTGACCCAAGTCTTAGATAAATGTTCAAGAGAATGAATCTCAGATACTTGATCTTTCGTTTCAACTCTTTCACAGATAGCTGAGCTTGTTTAGGATCAGGACACTTAGAACTTCAGTGTTACTCAAGATCAAAAGCTTTGGTCGCAACAGAAAGCTTTGAGGATAAGTAACTTGCTTTGAGAGAGTAAGATGTTCAACGTTTTTATGCAGTTCAAGGTGTCTTGTCAAGCAGTCTAAGTGTTGATATTTATAGATGAATTTGAGTGCCGTTTGAATAGTATCCATTAGGCTCAAATTCAAACTATTGATATCTGTGTATAGTACTGTAGCAGGTTTTATCTTCTTCTTCAGAAGCTGCCGTTGCTTTTATTCAGACATCTCTGTCCGTGCATTAAATGCATTGTACTATACTTTTTGTCCTGTAGTGTCAACGGAACTATGCTTTGTATTAGAGACTAGTGTTATCTGATTCTTTGCACGTCCTTATCTTCAATGTTCAGATACCACTGTTTATTGAAACAACTTTGTTTGCAATATATATATATATTTCTTTTTCAGAATTGTGGTTAATGCTCAAGGTATCTGAGAATAGATATCTGTGGACACTTTCCTTGTTTTCAGATAGGCTTCTTATTTCTCAGATATCTCTTGTGACACAGTTGGTTTAAAACTATTCGTGTCTTCAAGATATCTGGCTAAGATATCTGAAAAATAGTTTCAGTAATCTTGTGCAGTTTCTTCAAGTCTTCAATGTCGTTGAGCTTGTTCTGCTTGGATGTCTTCTTCTTGGTCTTCTCTTCATAAAATAAAAATTACATTTTGAGACCTAACATCCTATACAAGATTAGCTAGACTATCATACTCAGTGGGTTTCCTCTTTTACAATGTTCAAGTGAACCAAGAGTACTAATCACCTTTCTGAGACTAAGATAAGTCATCATGTTGCTGATCAAAATCTAAACAGATATTTCTAACAAAATATCTAACAAATTTCCTAACAAATTTCTCAAGAAATTTCCCAACAAATTTCCCAACAAATTTCCCCCTTTTTGATCAGTCAACGATGACTATCATACCTATTACAAATCTGGATGAGTGAACAATCCAACACTCAATCTTTTCTTAAGATCTTCAAATTATTTAATTAAGTGCAGAAAGTAGACATCAACCAAATCACAAGGTGTGATCTTTGCTGACAAGTTATCTTTTATAGAATACTATCTGAGAGTAAGTTCTTCAGATAAGTTACAAAGAGAGATTACAGATAACTTCAATACATAATACAGTTAAGCTCAGTCAGCAATCATATAACAAAAACTACGTAGTAAATTAGGACAACAGGAGTAACCAAGCTCCAAGTAAACATCCTAATAAACTAGTCTTCAAGTCTTCAATTTCTTCAAGTCTTCAACAGTGTTTCTGTGGATTAGTCTGCAAATTTCCTATCTCCAAACCTTTTGATGTCATCAGAAGAGTTCTGACGAGCATCTCTATGTCTCTGGCAAATCCACAGACCTCTTTGTAGGTTTTGGTAGGATTTTTCTTGACAAAATGTTTGACCCACAGATACTTTCCCCACTTCCAGGCATGCTCTATTCTGATATCTGAAAGCTTGAAGTATTCGTAGATAATCTTCAGATATCTGATGTCACCCTTGTATTGATCTTCAGTTAGATAGAACGATTCATAGGGTTCTACAGCGAGTCTTGCTCTTGTGCTTGTTCCTGTGATATTCAGAATTCTGTGCACATCATCTGGCTTTCCATATGGACATTCATCAGAGAGGTCCTTTCTCATGGCTTCAGTTCTCTTGACAACTTCAAAATCCAACCAGGCTTTAATGTGATTGGTGTTGATCAAGGTTGGCTTATCCTTTCTCCATGCCATAAGTTGTTTATGGATTGGTTCTGGAAATCTTGAATTTACCAATAGATGCTTAAGTTCCAGAATCCAATAGCCATTTTTCTGATTGATGCACACAGACAGAGGAATCATTGTCATACTTCACATACTCTATTTTGGCTTCTTCTGGCCTGAGTGGAAGTTGACTTTGTCTTTGCTCAGCTCTCAGTCTGTTCCTTCTCTGTCTTGAATTCTCTTTGGGGTTGTTGCTTGAAGAACCACCCTGGATAGACTTGGTATTTCCAGAGGGTGTTTTAGTCGCTAGGGCTTTGCCTATGGGCTCGATTAGCTTTCAATTTTCCTATTCTTGTGAAGAGGAGTTTCATCTTCATCAGTTTCCTCATCATCATCAAGATTGAATCTTGTGTGAGTTTTACAGCCTTCTTCATTGCCCAGGGACTTGATTTGACCTTCTTCTTCTTCTTCAGAAGATTCATCAATCCCTTTAACTTGTCTTCTCCTTGGAGCCTTGGTACTCCTTGAGGTTTCGTGCCATGGCCCTTGTTATCATTTTAGTTCCTTCAAGAGGGTTTCGGAAGCAGCTACTATTTGCAAAGCAGCTTGGCTTGAGGAGGGTTCATTGATTCTGAGTGGTGGCTGGGAAGTTTTCATGTTTCTTCTTCCTTTCTGAGTTGCACCAGCTCCAGATTTCTTCTTGTTTTCTTCTCCTTCTTCCCATTCCCCCTGACTTTGAGGTCCAGATTTGTACATTCTTTCCCTTAGTCATTGTTGGTGACGGTCTCATAAAGGAATCGAGAGAGTTAAAATGCCCTTGTAAATAATTATAAAGTGACCAACTTCAAGTTCGGCTTTGAGCTCTGATTTTGCTCGATAAGTCCATTGTCCTTATCTGAGCTCGCTAATGGGCCTAGGATGGCATCCGCTTTTCAAGATGTAACTTGCCTCTTGGAAAGCTTTTTCAGCTAAAGACGCATCATTGTCCCTTATCATTTCCAGATCTTTCTGAGAAATGACTATGCTAGTTGTTCTCTGAGTGATGAGCTCAGTGAACTTTCTCATTTCAGAGGGGAGGGAGGCAATTACTTCCTTGTTCTGTGAAGACATCTCCTTGTTCAGAGTAGCCAGTACTTGGTACCTGTTCATGTATTCATTGGAGTGAACATTTGGCAGTTTGCTGAAAATTGTAGGAGCAATCAGCTTCCTTTTCAAGTGAGAAACCACTAGATGTTCATTGCGGTGCTCTGCCAAAGTCTTGTCTTCTTCATCATCTGAGTAATCACCAGTTGATCTTCATCCTCTTGACATTTTCATCGATTGTATCGAGTCCAAAGAACCATCTCAGAGATTGGTTTCTTTCCTTTCTGGGAGGAGGATGGTACTTCTTTTGAAGATGATGCAGCCTTAGCATCATGCTTGACTTCAGATACTTCTTCAGTATCGAGTTCTTTGGTGATATCATGCACATCATCCCGTAGCTCTTTAACCTCAGAGTAAGCAACCATTTCTTGTAAGTATTGATCTTGTAGTTGATCAAGCTTGTCTCTGGATTTAGCTATTTGATCTTCCAGTTGAAGATGGAGCTGTTGTTCTTATTCCAACAGTTGTCTGAGTTGAGCAGATCTGGTTTGAGTGTTTAATATTTTCTGATCGGTTTCTTCAGAAAGCTCAACTACTTGTTCAGTAGTAACTGGGTGTTGGTTAGAAGATGGATGAGTAGATTTCTGAGGAGATGGAGACGGAGATTTCTGTGAAGGATTCTCAGTGTGCTTTTCAGCAGCTGAGGCATCATTTCTTAGTGAAATTCCCCCGGTCCCTGGTGCAGGGGCATCATCATCATCCTTTTTGTCTGTGTCATCCTTTTGGCCCTGTTTATCTCTTCCTCCTCATCATCTTCAGATACAAGATTGATCACTTCAGGAATAGTGATTTTCTGCCCATTAACCTCTTCTTGTTCAGAAGGTATAAATTGCAGAGTTTGGGGCAGGACTGGCTTAAATGCCATTTGTAATCTTGTATGACCATCTGCCTGTTCAAAGGCTTGTATCAAACTGTGCGCTACTTCTCTGGAGAAATCCTTATGCAATAGAGTCGCAACTGTGTATTGTTCGGTAGGGAACATTGCATGGATGTATGTCTCCAAGTCAAGAGCTCGTGCGTCGTTGGTTGATCTGTGATTCTCAATATTTCAGAGAGATCAGAGCACCTTAACCTTTGCCATTTCTTGAAGCATTTAATGTGCTTTGGCAAGGTGTGAGCTTTGAAGAAGGGAAGTAGGTCCCTTGTCTCAACATTGGGAACCTGCTCGGCACTTGTTTGAGCCTGAAAGAAAGAGTTTTGAGTGAGCTTCAAAACTTTTGTAGATATCTGAGTGGAAGTGTAGTTTAGTTTCTGAGTTACCTGAGTTAGTACTTCAGGCTCAGAGACTTGTGCTGCTGAGACAATTGGTGTCTCAGATATCTTGTTGTGAGGTGGAGACTTGGAAGTCTGGTCCTCATCAACCTTTCTTTCTTGAACCTCCATGGGAGGCTCAGATACTTGTCTCTCAGAGACTTGTGCAGTCTCTGGAATCTTTTCTTGTGATGAAGGCCTTGATGCCTCATTAATTTCCATAGGTGCAGGGGATGTCGCAACTCTGTCCCCTTGCACTTCTACTCGAGTGAGCCCGAGTAGAAAGTATTGAGTAATATAGAAGAAGTTTGAGATAACCCAAGGTGAAGAACTATGATCACAGATTTTCATATACCTTCATCTTTGGAAGGCTCAATGATTGTTCTTGAAACCTTGTCGGTTCGGGTTTTCTTCCGCATTTCGCCTTATCTTCCTCTTTCTCGGTTGGAGCTGTTAGAAACATTTATTTTAATGATTAAGCACATAAACTTATAATCGAAGAAGTGTTATCTTAAGAATCCATTATTACCGTGGCATGTGCTCGATATCTTAAGAGGCGAGGTTGAGGAACCTCCTTCTCGCTTCGAGGTAAGCTTTTCACTTCCTCTTGTTTTTGTGTTTCTAACTCAGCCTGTAACAAAGAATTTTTATAAATAACAAGATGTACAAGCATAAAATTTTTCACAAGATAAGAGTTAAACCGGTCAGCTACCTGAGTAGTTTCAGGCTGATTGGTCTCTGGAACTTGTGACCTTTCTATACTTTAGTCTTCTTGTCCCGTCAGCTTTCTTTGCTTGAAGTTTCGGTACTTCACACCTTTCCCGAGTATGCAACTCGGTTGCCTCCCGGTTGATCATTACGAGTAGATGTCTCGGTTTGATCCCTCTCATTGAGTTAGGGAACCCGCTCTTTAGGATTTTCTTGACATCGCATTCTTTGGTAATTCAAAATGGAGTTCATTTACCATTTCATCAACCACTTGTGGCTGTTGTGGTTGTGGTTGTTGTGGTTGTGGAAGCGAAGATTGGTTGGTCAGTAGAATGTTCTTCCAGATTTTTAGTTGTGGCGTTTCCATCAGCATCCGCCAGTACTAAAATACCACTCATTAGGGCTTTTTGAAGTTGTGCAAGAGAAATATTCCCTGATGATGTGTTTGCACCAACAACCTTTGCTATAGGTTCAGCAACCTGTGGTGTAGGTTCTTCTTCAGATACCTTATCACGATTCTTGTTTGATAACCTTAGCCATCTTTGTTCTTTCTAGGACTTGAGAGATGACTAGTTCATCATCTTCATCGTCAGAGCTCTCATCAGCATTGGGAACTGATTGGTCCATTATTCCTGCAGTTTCTGCAGATAGGGCTTGGTGTTTTTCACCACTTTTGGCAGCATTAATGAGTTCATCAGCAAGGCTTTCTGCATTAGTCGCAACATTTCTGAAAGCACTTTCTCTTGCTGAGTCTACTTGTTCAGTAGTTGATAACTCTTTTTCAGCATTGATGATTTCATCTGCCTTTATCAGTTCATCGACAATGCCTGCAGATATTTGAGAATTGACAACCTCTTTGGGTGTGTCTTCTGATTTGCCAGCAGACTTCTTTCTTGAAGTTCTGGGCTTCTTGGTCGCAACCTTTTCTTCAGATACCTTTTCAGACTTTCGCTTCTTAGAACCTTTCTGAGACCCAGTAACCTTTTTCATCAAGTTTGTATACTCATATTTGTAGAGTAGGTTACTGTTGGCTATTTCAGCCGTCTCTCTGAGCTCAATTCCAAGCTTTTCCAGCAAGTAGCATATTTTCAGACCATATCCTACAGTGGCCTTTGGCTCAGCTAGTCCTTTGGTAATCTTAGGCTCGAAGCCTTGAATCTTCTTCACAAACTTCAGAAAGGCGTACTTTCCCAGCTTAAAGGGTTTTCCGGCCTTTTGTCTTGTTGATTCAGCAAGAACATCATCATCCACCGTTCTTGGCTTATCCGGTCAAGACCTCCTTGTAGACCATCAAAGCATCATGAAGAATGCAAGCGGTACATCGGTGAACCAACGGATGTCCGGTTCGGATGTCGTGAGCTTGAACTCGGTGGGTGTATCGATTTTCAAGATCACACGTCCATCGTAAAGTTCTTTAACACCTTCAAGGAGTTCATCATCCTTGGTGTTTATTTCAAAATCCTTTCCAAGATTTTGAAACTCAAACAACTTACAGAAAGTTGTTAAGTCCAGAAGGATTTCCTTTCCTTGGACTGAGGTTTTAACAGACACTATTTCAGTGCCTTCAGAAACACAGGAAATAATCCTGGAGTTGTTGTAGAATTCCAACACATCGAGTGATGAAATTCCACTAGGGCGAGCAGATAGAAAGCCCTTGATTTGTGCCTTTTCAAGCATGTCAAGAATTAGCTTTCTGTCGGCTTGGTTCTCTATTCCAGCCGTGAGGTATTCCTCAACCATGGCACCACCCCAAATCATTCGGTGATTTGAAGTTCAATGGTCAGGATTAAAATCTCCTACCAGTCGGTTGTTCACAATAACCAACTCTGGTGCTTGCTTTTCAGCAGTACCAGTGGAGGATTGAGATTTCAGTGTGGTTGAACTTTTAGGGGCCATCTCTTTATATAGTGTAGGGATTTGAAATTGGTGTTTGAAAGAGATTTGATTTAGTAATTCTTTGCAGAAAAACTTAATCTTGATTTGCAGAGATTGTAGAAGGTTTTGCAGAGAATCAAGAGAAGGATTTGCTATTTTTGTGCAAGATGAGTTTTCGGATTAGGCAAAAGTGATTTCCTATGCCAAAATCCTATATATATATAGCAGTTGAATCCCAATAGACAAATACATACAAATTGATTTTGTGTGTACGTATCTGTGATTTGCAAGCAGGCGTGAGCAAAAGCTAGTTTGGCATTAAATGCTTAGTGGGCCATTTCTGAAGTTCAACAGTCCACTATTTACTGTGAATTAATTTCCACCGTACAGATCAATCGCTTAATTTCATCAAGGGTCACCTCTTCAGCAATGATCACAATCAACAAGTGTAATTGTGCCCATTTAATGAATTTTGGCGCATAGCTTTCTGAATCACGTTTTTGTATGACCAAGAACACTGTTTGCATCTGAATCTGTCTTATACTTAGGATTTTTCCAAGTTTTTCATCAAGATAGAAATAATGCGAGTTTCAAGAGAGTAGTTGACTGCAGATAGTTATACTATTCTCTTTTGTGTTCCTCGTTTATAGAGTGATTCAGATATCTGAGTTCCCGTCTCAGAGATCTTAAGCTATCTTTTTGCTTTTTAGCCTTTTTGACTTCTGGATACCCATTCCGATTCTCTTTCTCGGATACCCGTTCGGATACATCTTCTCTGGATGCGTTCGAGATACTTCTTCTGGATGCCCGTTCTAGATACCTCTTCTCTGGATGCCTGTTCCGGATACTGAACTCTTCGGTTCATTGGTAGTTCCATTAGTCCAAGACTATGTCTTAAGGCTAAGAATCTACTTTCTTGTAGTGGCTTAGTGAAGATATCGCAAGTTGGTCTTGATGCCAATCTTGAGTATCTCTATATTTCCTTTTCAACATGGTCTCGATGAAGTGATGTCTAACATCAATGTGCTTTGTTCGGCATGAAATTTAGGATTACGTGTAATCGCATAGCACTTGTGTTGTCACGGAAAATGGGAGTTTTCTTCTCATTGAGTCCATAGTCTTTAAGTTGTTGTATCCACAATTTGTGTTGCACAACAACCGTGACAATATATTCACCTCTGTGGTAGAAGTTGCAATTGAGTTTTGCTTCTTGCTAAACCATGAGATAAGTCTAGTACCCGGACAAGTTCTGAGGTGCTTTTCCTATCAGCGATGATCCGGCATAATCGTCTAAAGTACCCAATAAACTCAATCCACTTTCTTTAGGATACCACAATCCTACATCTACTGTACCCTTTACATACCTTAATATTTTCATAGCAATGTTGTAGTGTGTTTGCATTGGATTTGTCTGAAATCTAGCACATACTCCAACGGCATATTGAATATCAGGTCTACTTGCAGTGAGGTAAAGTAGTGAACCTATCAATTTCCTATACTTATGTTCTTCAACACTCTTATCTGATTCAGTATAGGTCATTTTGGTTCCAATTCTCATAGGTATCTTAGCATTCTTTTCAGAAGGCTTAAGATTGAATTTTGTGAGCATATCTTTTGCATACTTTGTTTGACTAATGGATATTCCATCATTGAGTTGCTTGACTTGCAATCCTAGGAAATAATTCATTTCTCCCATCATGCTCATCTCAAACTTGCTTTTCATGAGATTTGCAAAGTCATTACAAAGTTGCTTGTCCTTAGATCCAAATATGATGTCATCAACATATACTTGAACTAAGAGTAGTTTCCCATCATGATTTAAGGTAAATAAAGTTTTATCAACTTCACCTTTCTTGAAACCACTTTCCAGAAGGTACTTGGCCAAAGTGTCATACCATGCTCTTGGAGCCTGTTTCAGTCCATATAGAGCTTTCTGTAGTTTATAGACCATTTTACTTTCTGAGGAAACTTCAAAGCCAGGTGGTTGCTCAACATAAACTTCTTCTACAAGTTCACCGTTTAAGAATGCACTTTTGACATCCATCTGATAAACTTTGAAATCTTTATGAGCTGCAAAGGCTAGAAAGAGTCTTATTGCATCCAATCTGGCAACTGGTGCATATGACTCGTCAAAGTCTAAGCCTTCAGTCTGGGTAAATCCCTTGGCAACCAATCTTGCTTTGTTTCTGGTTATTTCACCAGATTCATTCATCTTGTTTCTGAAAACCCATTTAGTTCCAATCACAGATATTCCTTCTATAAATGGAACTAGTTTCCAGACTTTGTTTCTCTCAAATTGATCCAACTCTTCTTGCATTGCAGAGATCCAGTCTTGGTCTCCTAATGCTTCTTCTATATTTTTAGGTTCAATATTCGAGATGAAACATCCAAATAGAGAGTTAGCATTTTCAGCTATTGCTCTCCTAGTCCTAACACCACGATTAATCATTATATATCCTTTGGGATGATCTTGATCCCATCTCTCATAGGTTTTAGTGTAGTAGGATCAATATCCACGTGATCTAAATGTGAATCACTAAGATTTTGATTTGATACTTTTCAAAGATGTCGAGATATCTGACATATGGGAAATGTCATGGATATCTGACACTTTTTCAGTGTTAGAGATATCTGGAACATGCATTTCAGCATTCTTATTTTCAGATACCTCTTCATGATGAAGGTTCTCAGTTACCTGTTCCATTTCTGGAAAACTCATAGATAATTCCTCATCATGTCTGTGAGTCATCTTGTTGTTACTAGTCATTTCAAGCTTTTCTACGTCAGAGTCATCCTCACTTTCCATAATGATGTTTCTCCTTTCTGAGGATTCTTCTTTAGAATCCCTCAGTAATAGTTCTTTGAACCTTTCTGACAGTTCATCATTAGGAGGTGTTTTCTTATTTCCTTCATAGAATACAACATGAATTGATTCTTCAATTTTCTTTGTTCTTTTGTTTTAAACTCTGTAGGCTTTGCTATTTGTGGAATAACCAAGAAAAACACCTTCATCTGCCTTTGGTTGAAATGTTCTCAGATAATCTTTCCCATTGTTTAGAACAAAACATCTACAACCAAATACTCTCAGATGTTTGATATTAGGGGGTCTACCAATCAAGATTTCATAGGGGGTCTTGTCATGGTGTTTGTTTATCAAACATCTGTTTTGAGTGTAGCAAGCTGTGTTTACAGCTTCAACCAAATAAATTTCACTTATTTGATTCATCGCCTAGCATTGTCCTTGACTTCTTTAAGGTTCTGTTTTCCTTTACGCAACACCATTTTGTTGAGGTGTTCTTACAGAGGAAAGTTGGTGTTGTATACCTTTGCGGTACAAAACTCCTTTATGTCTTTGGTTGACAAACTTCGGTACCATGGTGCGATTCGATTGCAGATACCTTGTCATTTTCATGACTTCAAGCTTTTTCAGAAGTTTGGTATCTCCACCGGCATCATATTTGTGTTTGGAAAAGACAACCCAAGTGAATCTTGAAGTCATCTACAACAACTGGACCATACTTCTTTTACGCATAACTAGTTGAGATGATTCAAAAAGATCCATGTGTAAAAGTTGCAGTGGTCTAACACTAGAGTGTCTGATTTTGGACTTGAAAGAGATCTTAGATTGTTTCCCCATCTGACAGGCAGAACAGATACCATCCTTTCTAAAAGATGTTCTGGGAAGGCCAACCACTAACTCTTTCTTGGCAAGTCTATCCAGAGTTTTGAAGTTCAAGTGACTCATTCTTTTGTGCCATAACCAGTGCTCTTGTGTGACCAGATTGACTCACCATGAGACATTCTTGATTGTGGCGGATGCCCAATCGGCAACATAAAGCGCCTTTCCGCCAACCAACTAAGGTATGCTTTGACTCATTGTCAATTAGTTTGCGATGTTAGCTTTGAATTTTATAGTAAAACCCTTATGCAACTGGCTCATGCTAAATAGATTATATTTCAAATCCTTAACATGTAATACGTCACCGATTGTTAAAGTCCCCAATTTGACGTTGCAAATCCAGAGAGGATTTAATTCTCCTCAGAAATCGATATCCGGTCACGTGTTTGCAAGCTTTGTAATCAACCAGATTTGCTTTGTCTCTGTCATGTGCTTTCGCATCCACTATCAAATAGCCATTGTGCTTTAGTCCAGGAGGCATTACGCACAACAGAAGCAGGAGATTAGGTTCTCATATCTTTGATGGAACGTCGAATTAAAAGTTCTTCGGTAGGAATCCATTTTTGAATGAATTTCTTTGAAATATGCTTTTGTCTGACAGGAACGTAAGGAGGAATTCTATTTGAATGAATGTTATCATTAGTATGAATTATTTTCTTCCTTGGTGTGTTCCTAGGTGCTCCATATGATGCTTTCAGATACCTGTCAGGTTTCTGAGTTTGCTTTTCAGCAAACTTAGCCTTCCTTGCCAGATTTCTTCTAGCCCTGGCATTCAGATTTTCAGTGGCTTGATTTAACTTCCACTTCTGATAATTGCTTTGAGCAATTCTAGCCTTCAGCCATCGTTCTTGCTCCTGCTTGTACTCATGAGCAAGTTGTTTGCCGATGCCTTTGTAGCCGATACCGTTTCGAGCACTTGAAGCTATCTGAGATCTTTTCTCAGCAGCTTTGCTAGTCTCTGGTTGGTCCAATTTCTTTCCAGAAAAAGTGACATGGGAGAATTTGCCAGCTCCTGCAATTCTACCTTTTTGAGAGACATAGCACTATGGGTGTTTACACTTTTCAGTGTTGTGTTTCTTTTCAGAGACGTGCCCAACAGTTTTGTTTTTGACTTGTTTTTCCCGCAAAGGTTTGGTCGCAACTGCCTTTCCTTTGTCAACAATCTTTGTCTTCTCACCGATACTATAGATTGCATGGGAACCGTCTTGCTGAGTACTTACAAATGTTCTTCTCTCCTTACTCTTATTCAGAGTGATATAACAATCTGTCTGTGTATTCAGCCCAAGTCCTTTCTTTTCTGAAGGATCTCTTAAGTAAGATTGTACTTCAGTAAGAGTGTCACTAGCTTTGGCATAAGATTGAAAAGATAATTCTTTCTTCTTGAGTTCCTTGTTCTCAGAAGATCTTCATAATTCTTTCGTAATTCAGCCATTGCTTCTTTATGTGACTTTTCAGTCTCAGATATCTGAGCTTTGAGAGATGCATTTTCAGCATCCTTTCTCTCAAATTCTTTAACTAATTGAGAATTTTCCTTTTCAAGAGAATTCTTTTCTTCTTCAAGGTTTTCGGCTCTAGCTCGGATCATTAGAAATTCTCTTTCATAGATGTCAAGTTCTTTCCTGAGATTTTCTAGATTTTTTATTTCCTCTTCATCACTTTCATAAGTATAACAGGAATTATGTGTTACCTCATCAGCCATAAGACAATTTTCTATGTTGGAGATGTCTGGACCGTCAATTTCAGCAACTCCACACATTTCATTCTTCTTGAGGCCGAAGTCGATTATATCATGAGTAACTCCACATAATTCTGGTGATGGTAAGGTTGAGTCATCTGAATTGTCATCTTCAGAATCTGTCTCAACGTCTAGAGCATCCAGTTGAATTTGGATTTTCTTTCTTTCTTCAGTTAATAACGCTTTCTGGCTTCTTCTGAAGATTTTCCTATCTTTCTTGTCACCTGTCCTTAGTTTATTGAGGGCAGGACAATCCTTCTTGAAGTGTCCAGGTTTCTGACAATAGAAATAGATATCGTTTCCAATTTCTGCTTCCTCAGTACATGATGCTTTCTGAGCTGGCTTGTTCAGCGAGCTTTGCATATTTTTGTACTGGTGATAGTTTGAGCCTAGATGCTTTTTCAGCTTCTCTTTGGCTTTCCTTCTTTCAATTTCTCGACTGATATATTTGCTCATTTGCTTTACAGCAAGAGCATCCTCAGTTTCTTCCTTGCTTTTCTTCTTTTCAGAAGTTCCTTGAGTGACTAGAGCAACGTTTTGCAACTTTTCAGTTGTTTGTTCTCTTTGAGTTGTCTCATAATCAACAGTAGCAAGATGAGAGAAAAGTTCCACTGGAGTGATATTTGGCATTCCTTGGTTAAAATAAAAGAATTTGGTATGCTCCCAGTTGTGGTTAAGACTTGACAATAGTCTTAATCTTTTACGGGAGAGTATCTGCATTCCCAATTCGCCATGTCACTCATGAGAGTGGTAAATCAAATCAAGTTCTTCGAGTTTCGGTGGGTCCTTGTTTGAAATTTTGAAATTTCAACTTGAGAACTTCGAACTTGTTTTCTTTGGTTTTCTCGTTCAAGCAGATTTCTTCAATCGGTTGCGAGCAACTTCGCTTTTAGTTTACGCTTTATCTGTATGTGCTCCAGTGTCGATCGATGATGATATTACGAGCTTGACCATCCAGACGATTTCTCTTGGCATCTTCGATGTCCGAGTTCTCTGGGCTTTGGATCGTAAATAACTTGACTAGTAGATCTCCCACTTGTTGACGCATCGGTTTGTGAAGATCCTTCGCTTTGATCTCTGTCTCTACCATTAGAAACCTCCATGACTTGTTTGAGTTGTTGAATGACTATTGGGCCAGTCTTTATCACTGCGAGCATTTCGTCACTTATGGCTTCAAGGTGGAGCATCATGTTATTTTTCCATTTCTCGTAATTCTCTGGTTTGAGAATGGGTGCATCACTCAGAGACATACCTGCACACTTAACACACAAATTAAATAGTCCTCGAAAATGGACAAAGTTCCTTCACCTATCTGGGGATCTAGGTTCAGTGCAGAAGGCTTGTGAACCTCCCGCTCTGATACCACTTGTTGGTCCAGATAACGGCAAAGTAAAAGACTAGAGAGGGGGTGAATAGTCTTTTAAAACTTTTGTCGATAAAAACTATTTCTCAGATATCTGAATAGATATCTGATACTTAGAATCAGAGCGCGGAAGACTTAATAAAGATAAGTGCAGAAATAGTTAAAGTGTGTGTGTGTGTTGCTGAAATGTAAATACAGAAAGGTAAATAACACAGCAAGTATAGTGGTATCTGGAGGTGGCGTAATCCTCCAACTAATCCACTTCGGTCTACCAGAGACCTAGAATTTAGAACAGATAATTGAATTCACCTTACAATAAACCTATTCTAAGATTCTTAACAATTGGTTCCCAACCAAATGTTCCCCCTGAGTTGTTCCCCGACTTTCACAGCCAAGTACTTCCTGTACTCAGAAACCTTTGAGTTATTCCCTAGCTTCCCAAGCTAAGTACTTCCTATACTCAATAACCTTGGAGTTATTCCTTAGTTTCCCAAATCAAGTACTTCCTATACTCTGGTAACCTTGGAGTTATTCCATGATTTTTCAAACTAAGTACTTCCTGTACTCCACGCCAGTTATGGTGTTGGTTTTGGTTTGAGTTGTCAAATGAGCTTCTTTAATAACTTATTCAGTTATTCAGATAGCTCTGTGAATCAAGTATACTTAATACACTTTTCAATGTATGGTATCTTGTTCTTTTTAACTGACCCAAGTCTAAGATAAATGTTCAAGAGAATGAATCTCAGATACTTGATCTTTCGTTTCAACTCTTTCACAGATAGCTGAGCTTGTTTAGGATCAGGACACTTAGAACTTCAGTGTTACTCAAGATCAAAAGCTTTGGTCGCAACAGAAAGCTTTGAGGATAAGTAAGTTGCTTTGAGAGAGTAAGATGTTCAGCGTTTTTATGCAGTTCAAGGTGTCTTGTCAAGCAGTCTAAGTGTTGATATTTATAGATGAATTTGAGTGCCGTTTGAATAGTATTCGTTAGGCTCAAATTCAAACTATTGATATCTGTGTATAATCTTATGTGTTTTGTCTTCTTCTTCAGAAGCTGCCGTTGCTTTTATTCAGACATCTCTGTCCGTGCATTAAATGCATTGTACTATACTTTTTGTCCTGTAGTGTCAACGGAACTGTTGGTCCAGATAACGGCAAAGTAAAAGACTAGAGGGGGGGGGTGGTGAATAGTCTTTTAAAACTTTTGTCGATAACAAATATTTCTCAGATATCTGAATGGATATCTGATACTTAGAATCAGAGTGCGGAAGACTTTAATAAAGATAAGTGTAGAAACAGTTAATAAGTGTGTGTGTGTGGCTGAAGTATAAATACAGAAATGTAAATGACACAGCAAGTATAGTGGTATCTGGAGGTGGCGTAATCCTCCAACTAATCCACTTCGGTCTATCAGAGACCTAGAATTCACTAGAACAGATAATTGAGATAACCTTACAAAAATCCTATTCTAAGATTCTGAACAATTGGTTCCCAACCAAAAGTTCCCCCTGAGTTGTTCCCTAGCTTCTTCAGCCAAGTACTTCCTATACTCAGAAACCTTTGAGTTGTTCCCTAGCTTCCCAAGCTAAGTACTTCCTATACTCAAAAACTTTGGAGTTATTCCTTAGTTTCCAAATCAAGTACTTCCTATACTCCGGTAACCTTGGAGTTATTCCCTGATTTTTCAACCTAAGTACTTCCTGTACTCCACGCCGGTTTTGGTGTTGGTTTCGGTTTGAGTTGTCAGATGAGCGTCTTAATAACTTTTCAGTTATTCAGATAGCTCTGTGAACTAAGTTACTTAATACACTTTACGGTATGGTATCTAGTTGATTTCTTGACCTAAGTCTTATGATATCTTCAAGAGAATGAATCTCGGATAGTTGATCTTTTGATTCAACTCCTTCACGATAGCTTTGCTTAGGATCGGCCACTTAGAACTTAGATGTTTACTCAAGATCACAAGCTTTAGTCGCAACAGAAAGCTTTGATAATAAGTAAGAAGCTTTGAGAGAGTAAGATCAGAGATCGTATGTTTTAGCGTATTCAGTGTTCTGAATTGTGTTCCGTGTATTCTCTCAAGTTGTCTAAGTGTTGATATTTATAGGTGAATTTGAGTACCGTTTGAATAGTATCCGTTAGGCTCAAATTCAAACTATCGATATCTGTGTATAATCTTATGTGAGTTTTGTCTTCTTCTCAGAAGTTGCCGTTGCTTTTACTCAGACATCTCTGTCCGTGCATTAAATGCATTGTACTATACTTTTTGTCCTGTAGTGTCAACGAAACTATGCATTGTATCAGAGACTAGACTTGTTGTCTGATTCTTTGCACGTCCTTATCTTCATTCTTCAGATACCACTTGTATTGATTGAAACAACCTTGTTTCTTTTCAGAAACGTGTTTAACGCTCAAGGTATCTGAGAACAGATATCTGTGGACACTTTCCTTGTCTTCAGATATGTATCTCATTTCTCAAATATCTCTTGTGACACAGTTTGTTTGAAACTGTTTGCGTCTACAAGATATCTGGCTAAGATATCTGAATAACAGATTCAGTAATCTTGTGCAGTTTTCTTCAAATCTTCAAAAGTTGTTGAGCTTTCTGCTTGGATGTCTTCTTCTTGGTCTTCTCTTCATAAAAAAAAATTACATTTTGAGACCTAACATCCTATACAAGATTAGCTAGACTATCATACTTAGTGGGTTTCCTCTTTTACAATGTTCAAGTGAACCAAGAGTACTAATCACCTTTCTGAGACTAAGATAAGTCATCATGTTGCTGAACAAAATCTAAATAGATATTCTAACAGAATATCTAACAAATTTCCCCTATTTTGATCAGTCAACGATGACTATCTTCCCTATTACAAATCTGGATGAGGAAACAATCCACCACTTAATCATTTCTTGAGATCTTTCAAATCATATAATTAAGTGCAGAAAGTAGACATCAACCAAATCACAAGGTGTAATCTTTGCTGACAAGTTATCTTTTATAAATTACTATCTGAGAGTAAGTTCTTCAGATAAGTCGCAACTAAGGATTACAGATAACTTTAATACATAACACATTTAAGCTCAGTCAGCAAGATACAGCAAAAATTACATAGTAAATTAGGATAACAGGAGTAACCAAGCTCCAAGTAAACATCCTAAAGAACTAGTCTAGTCTTCAAGTCTTCAATCTTCAAGTCTTCAACAAAGTTTCTATGGATCAGTCTGCAAATTTCCTATCTCCAAACCTTTTTATGTCATCAGAATAATCATAAAGAAGAGTTCTTACAAGCATCTCTGTGTCTCTGGCAAATCCACAGACTTCTTTGTAGGTTTTGGTAGGATTTTTCTTGGCAAAATGCTTGACCCATAGGTACTTTCCCCACTTCCAGGCATGCTCTATTCTGATATCTGAAAGCTTGAAGTATCCATAGATAATCTTCAGATATCTGATGTCACCCTTGTATTGATCTTCTGTCAGATAGAACGACTCATAGGGTTCCACAGCAAGTCTTGGTCTTGTGCCTGTTCCTGTGATATTCAGAATTTTGTGCACATCATCTGGCTTTCCATAAGGACAATCATCAGAGAGGTCCTTCTTCATCAGATTCTCTTGACAACTTCAAAATCCAACCATGCTTTGATGTGATTGGTGTTGATCAAGGTAGGTTTATTCTTTCTCCATGCCATGAGTTGTTTATGGATTGGTTCTGGAAATCTTGAATTTACCAATAGATGCTTAAGTTCCAGAATCCAATAGCCATTTTTCGATTGATGCACCAGAGACAGAGAGGAATCATTGTCATACTTCACATACTTAATTTTGGCTTCTTCTGGCCTGAGTGGAAGTTGACTTTGTCTTTGCTCAGCTCTCAGTCTGTTCCTTTTCTATCTTGAATTCTCTTTGGGGTTGTTGCTTGAAGAACTACCACCCTGGATAGACTTGGTATTTCCAGAGGGTGTTTTAGCTGCTAGTGGCTTTGCAGCTATGGGCTCAGTTAGGCTTTCAAGTTTCCTTTTTCTGTGAAGAGGAGCTTCATCTTCATCAGTCTCTTCATCATCTTCATCAAGATCAATTCTTGCGAGATCTTTGCAGCCTTCTTCATTGCCCTGGGATTTGATTTGACCTTCTTCTTCTTCAGAAGATTCATCAATCCCTCTAACTTGTCTTCTCCTTGGAGCCTTGGTACTCCTTGGAGGTTTCTGTGCCATGGCCCTTGTTACCATTTTGGTTCCTTCAGTAGGTCTCTGGGAAGCAGCTTGGCTTGAGAAGGATTCATAGATTCTGAGTGGTGGTGGGAAGTTTTCTTCTTCCTTTCTCGAGCGGACTGACTCCAGATTTCTTCTTGTTTTCATCTCCTTCTTCCCATTCCCCGACTTTGAGGTCCAGTTGTATTTTCTTTCCCCTTAGTCATTGTTGGTGACTCGGTCTCATAAAGGAATCGAGAGAGAGTCAAAATGCCCTTGTAAATAGTTGTGCAAGTGACCAACTTCGAAGTTGGCTTTGAGCTCCGATTTTGTTTGATAAGTCCATTGTCCTTATCGTGAGCTCTTGATGGGCCTAGGATGGCATCTGCTTTTCCGGTGTAACTTGCCTCTTGAAAAGCTTTTTCACTAAAGACACATCATCGTCCCTTGTCATTCCTGGATCTTTCGAGCAATGATCATGCTAGTTGTTCTCTGAGTGATGAGCTCGGTGAACTTTCTCATTCGAGAGGGAGGCAATTACTTCCTTTTGTGAAGACATTTCCTTATTGAGTAGCTAGTACTTGGTACTGCTCATGTACTCTTGAGTGGGCGTTTGGCGGTTTGTTGAAGATTGTAGGAGCAATCAACTTTCTTTTTAAGTGAGAAACCGCTAGATGTTCATGGCGGTGTCCTGCCAAAGTCTTGTCTTCTTCATCATCTGAGGGATTAGCCCAGTGATCTTCATCCTCTTGGACATTTTCATCAATTGTATCAAGTCCGAACCATCTCAGATTGGTTTCTTTCTTTACGGGAGGAGGATGGTACTTCTTTCAAGATGATGCCGCCTTAGCATCATGCTTGTCTTCGAATACTTCTTGATTTCGAGTTCTTTGGCGATCTCTTGAACAAAGATCCGTAGCTTCGCTAACCGCAGAGTAAGCATTCATTTCTTTGAGGTATTGATCTTCTAGTTGATCAAGCCTTTCTCTGGATTGAGGTATTTGATCTTCCAGTTGAAGATGGAGCTGTTGTTCTTCTTCCAACGGTTATGCCGAGTTGAGCACTTACGGTCTTAGTGTTTAATATTTTCCGATTGGTTTCTTGTAGCTCAACTACTTGTTCAAGAGTAGCTGCGTGTTGGTGAGAAGATGGATGAGTAGATTTACGAGGTGATGAAGGCGGAGATTTCGTGAAGTCTTCTCGGTTTGCTTTTCAAGAGTCGAGGCATTGTTTCTCGTGAAATTCCTCCGGTTCACAGTGCAGAGCATCATCATCATCCTTTTGTCATTATCATCCTTTTGGTGATGATTAGTGGGAGGTTCATCAAAGAAATTTTCATTCATTTCTTCCTCCTCATCATCTTGAGATACAAGATTGATCACTTAGGATAGTGATCTTACCCATTAACTTCTTCTTGTTGAAGGTATGAATTGCAAAGTGCAGGGCAGGCGGCTTGAATGCCATCTGTAATCTTGTCCGATCATCACTGTTCAAATGCATGTATCAAACTATCGCCACTTCTGGAAAACTCCTTGTGTAGTACGAATCGTATGTTGTTCATAGCGAACATTGCTTGGACATATGTTTCTGTGTCAAGAGCTCGTGCGTCTGGTTGGTTGATCGTTATTCTCAATATTTGAGAGATCGAGCACCTTAACTTCGCCATTTCTTGAAGCATTGAATGTGCTTTGGCAAAGTGTGAGCTTTGAAGAAGTGAAGTAGGTCCTTGTTTCTTCAATGGGAACTGCTTTGCATCTGTTGAGCTGAAAGAAAGAGTTTTGAGTGAGTTTCAAAACTTTGGTAGATATCTGAGTAGAAGTGTAGTTTAGTTTGAGTTACCCGAGTATGAACATCGTGCTCGGATACTTGTTCTCTTGGGACAATTGGTGTCTCAGATATCTTGTGGTGAGGTTGAGACTTGGGAGTCTGGTCCTCATCAACCTTTCTTTCTTGAACCTGAGATAAATACAATACTTAGGAAATATTTTGAAAGAAGCTATGCATTAATATGCTTTTAATGAATTCTGATTTGAGCTACTTACTTCCTCATCAGGAAGCTCAGATTCATTGTTCTCAGAAACTTGTGCAGTTTCTGGTGTTCTTTCAAGTGATGCTGCCTTGGGGGCTTCATCAATTTCCATTGATGCAGGAAGTAACTTCATCCCCTTGCATTTCTACTTACGAAATAGCTGTAAGTAGAAAGTATTGATTTTAGAAGAGATAAAGATAACCTGGATAAAGAACACTTGTCACTTGATTGTCATATACCTTCAAGTTTGAAGGCTCAGTGATGTGTTCTTCAGAAACCTTGTTGGTTTCTGGGTTTGTCTCTGGCATTTCTGCCTTATCTTCTTCCATCTCAGTTGGAGCCTGTTAGAAACATTTATCATGAATGAGCATACAAACATTTTTACTGAAAAGTTAGTTCTCTTTAAAGATCATTTACCTGTGGCACAGGCTCAGATTTCTCACGAGTTGAGGTTGAAGGAACCTCTTTTTCAGTATCTGAGGTAAGCTTTTCAGCTTCCTCTTGGTTTTCCGTTTCTAACTCAGCCTGTAACAAAGAGATTCTTATAAGGTAACAAGATTTATAGGTATAAAATTTTTCACAAGGTAAGAGTTAAACCAGTCATTTACCCGAGCAGTTTCAGGCTGATTGGTCTCTGGAACTTGTGACCTTTCTATACATTGGTCGTCTTGTCCCAGTTCAGTTTCTTTGTTTGAAGTTTCTGGTACTTCACACCTTCCCTGAGTATGCAACTCAGTTGCCTCCCCTGGTTGATCATTCTGAGTGGATGTCTCAGTTTGATCCCTCTCATTGAGTTGGGGAACACCTCAATTCTGATTTTCTTGACATCTTTGTATTCTTTGGTATTTCAAAATGGAGTTCATTTACCATTTCATCAACCACTTGTGGCTGTTGTGGTTGTTGTGGTTTTCTGGAAGCAGAAGATTGATCAGTCGAAAGTTCTTCCAGATTCTTAGATGTGGCATTTCCATCAGCATCTGCCAATACTAAGATACCACTCATCAGGGCTTTGTGAAGTTGTGCAAGAGAGTCATTCCCTGATGATGTGTTTGCACCAACAACCTTTGCTATAGGTTCAACAACTTTGTGGTGTAGGTTTTCTTGGATACCTTATCACCGATTACTTGTTCAAGAACCTTAGCCCTCTTTGATTTTTCTAGGACTTGAGAGATGACTAGTTCATCATCTTCATCGTCGAGCTCTCATCGCATTGGGGCCGATTGGTCCATTATTCCTGGGGTTTCTGCAGATGGGGCTTGGTGTTTTTCACCACTTTTGGCAGCATTCATGAGTTCATCAGCAAGGCTTTCTGCATTAGTCGCAACATTTCTGAAAGCACTTTCTCTTGCTGAGTCTACTTGTTCGATGGTGATAACTCTTTGCGGCATTAATGAGTTCATCTGCCATGTTTGTAGATATCCGAGAATTGACAACCTCTTTGGGTGTGTCTTACGATTTGCCACAGACTTCTTTCTTGAAGTTCGGGCTTCTTGGTATAACCTTTTCTTCAGATATCTTTTCAGATTTTCTCTTCTTAGGACCTTTCTGAGACCCAGTAACCTTTTTCATCAGATTCGTATACTCATACTTGTAGAGTAAGTTACTGTTGGCTATTTCAGCCATCTCTCTGAGCTCAATGCCAAGCTTTTCCAGCAAGTAGCATATCTTCAGACCATATCCTACTGTCGCCTTTGGCTCAACTAGTCCTTTAACAATCTTAGGCTCGAAGCCTTGAATCTTCTTCACAAATTTCATGAAGGCGTACTTTCCCCAGTTGAAAGGGTTTTCCAGCCTTTTGTCTTGTTGATTCAGCAAGAACAACATGATCCATCGTTCTTGGCTTATCTGGTCAGCACCTCCTTGTAGACCATCAAAGCATCTATGAAGAATGCAAGCCAGTACATCCCAGTGAACCAACAGATGTCTGGTTCGGATGTCAGCAAGTTTGAACTCAGTGGGTATATCTGATTTCTCAAGATCACACACATCACTGTAAAGTTCTTTAACACCTTCAAGGAGTTCCTCATCCTTGGTGTTTATTTCAAAATCCTTTCCAAGATTTTGAACCTCAAACAACTTACAGAAAGTTGTTAAGTCCAGAAGGATTTCCTTTCCTTGGACTGAGGTTTTGATAGACACTATTTCAGTGCCTTCAGATACACAGGAAATAATCCTGGAGTTGTTGTAAAATTCCAACACATCAAGTGATGAAATTCCACTAGGGCGAGCAGATACAAAGCCCTTGATTTGTGCCTTTTCAAGCATGTCAAGAATTAGCTTTCTGTCGGCTTGGTTCTCTATTGCAGCCGTGAGGTATTCCTCAACCATGGCACCACCCCAAATCATTCTGTGACTTGAAGTCCAATGGTCAGGATTGAAAGCTCCTACCAGTCGATTGTTAACAATAACCAACTCTGGTGCTTGCTTTTCAGCAGTACCAGTGGAGGATTGGGATTTCTGTGTAGAAGTGTTCTTGGAGGCCATCTCTTTATATAGTAAGGATTTGAAGCTTGTGTTTGAAAGAGATTCGATTGAGTGATTCTTTTCAGAAAAACTTAATCAAGAAATGCAGAGATTTTAGAGAAGTTGCAGAGGATTAGGAGAAGGTTTTTGCTGTTTTGATGCAAGTTGAAATTTCGGATTAGGCAAAAGTGATTTCATTTGCCAAAATCCTATATATATAGCAAGTGAATCTCAACAGACAAATACATACAAATTGATTTTGTGTATACGTATCTGTGATTTGCAAACAGGCGTGAGCAAAAGCTAGTTCGGCATTAAATGCTTAGTGGGCCATGTCTGAATGTCAACAGTCCACTATTTACTGTGAATTAATTTCTGCCGTTCAGATCAAGCGCTTGAATTCATCAAGGGTCACCATTGCTTCTCCAGCAATGATCACAATCAACAAATGTAATTGTGCCCATTTAATGAATTTTGGCTAATAGCTATGAATCACAATTATTGGAGCAAGGACCATTAGCATCTGAATTTGTCTTATACTTAGGATTTTCCCAAGTTTTTCATCAAAATAGAAATAGTGCGAGATTCAAGAGAGTAGTTGACTGCAGATAGTTATGCTATTCTCTTTTGTGTTCCCCGTTCATAGAATGATTCAGATATCTGAGTTCCCGTCTCAGAGATCTTAAGCTATCTTTTTGCTCTTTAGCCTTTTTGACTTCTGGGTTCCCGTTCCAGATACCTCTTCTCTCTTTTACGGATACGTTCTGGATACCTCTTCTCTCTTTACGGATACCGTTCGAGATACCTCTTCTCTCTTTTCGGATACCGTTCCGGATACCTCTTCTCTGGATGCCGTTCGGATACTGAACTTTTCGGTTCATTGGTAGTTCCATTAGTCCAAGAATATGTCTTAAGGCTAAGAATCGCTTTCTTGTAGTGGCTTAGTGAAGATATCTGCAAGTTGGTCTTGATCCCAATCTTGAGTATCTCTATATTGCCTTTTCAACATGGTCTCGATGAAGTGATGTCTAACATCAATGTGCTTTGTTCGGCATGAAATTTAGGATTACGTGTAATCGCATAGCACTTGTGTTGTCGAGAAAATGGGAGTTTTCTTCTCATCGAGTCCATAGTCTTTAAGTTGTTGTTGTATCCACAGAATTTGTGTTGCACAACAACCAGCAGCAATATATTCGGCCTCTATGGTAGAAGTTGCAATTGAGTTTTGCTTCTTGCTAAACCATGAGATAAGTCTAGTACCCAGAAACTGACAAGTTCCTGAGGTGCTTTTCCTATCAAGCAATGATCCAGCATAATCAGCATCCCGAGTACCCTAAAACTCAATTCACTTTCTTTAGGATACCACAGTCCTACATCTACTGTACCCTTCACATACCTTAATATTTTCATAGCAATGTTGTAGTGTGTTTGCATTGGATTTGTCTGAAATCTAGCACATACTCCAACAGCATATTGAATATCAGGTCTACTTGCAGTGAGGTAAAGTAGTGAACCTATCAACTTCCTATACTTATGTTCTTCAACACTCTTATCTGATTCAGTATAGGTCATTTTGGTTCCAATGCTCATAGGTATCTTAGCATTCTTTTCAGAAGGCTTAAGATTGAATTTTGTGAGCATGTCTTTTGCATACTTTGTTTGACTAATGAATATTCCATCATTGAGTTGCTTGACTTGCAATCCTAGGAAATAATTCATTTCTCCCATCATGCTCATCTCAAACTTGCTTTTCATGAGATTTGCAAAGTCATTACAAAGTTGCTTGTCCTTAGATCCAAATATGATGTCATCAACATATACTTGAACTAAGAGTAGTTTCCCATCATGATTTAAGGTAAATAAAGTTTTATCAACTTCACCTTTCTTGAAACCACTTTCCAGAAGGTATTTGGCCAAAGTGTCATACCATGCTCTTGGAGCTGTTTGATCCATCTGAGCTTTCTGTAGTTTATAGACCATTCTACTTTCTGAGGAAACTTCAAAGCCAGGTGGTTGCTCAACATAAACTTCTTCTGCAAGTTCACCGTTTAGGAATGCGCTTTTGACATCCATCTGATAAACTTTGAAATTTTTATGAGCTGCAAAGGCTAGAAAGAGTCTTATTGCATCTAATCTGGCAACTGGTGCATATGAATCATCAAAATCTAAGCCTTCAGTCTGAGTGAATCCCTTGGCAACCAATCTTGCTTTGTTTCTGGTTATTTCACCAGTTTCATTCATTTTGTTTCTGAAAACCCACTTAGTTCCAATCACATATATTCCTTCAATAAATGGAACTAGTTTCCAGACTTTGTTTCTCTCAAATTGATCCAACTCTTCTTGCATTGCAGAGATCCAGTCTTGGTCTCCTAATGCTTCTTCTATACTTTTAGGTTCGATATTCGAGATGAAACATCCAAAGAGAGAATCAGCATTTTCAGCTATTTCTCTCCTAGTCCTAACACCTTGATTAATTGGTCCAATTATATCCTTTGTAGGATGATCTTTGATCCATTTCATCAAAGGTTTAGTGCTAGTAGGATCAATATCCAGGTGATCTGAATGTGAATCACTAGGATTTTGATTTGATACTTTTTCAGTATCTAAGATATCTGACATATGAGAAATGTCATGGATATCTGACACTTTTTCAGTGTTAGAGATATCTGAGACATGCATTTCAGCATTCTTATTTTCAGATACCTCTCCATGATGAAGGTTCTCAGTAACCTGTTCCATTTCTGGAAAACTCATAGGAAATTCCTCATCATGTTTGTGAGTCATCTTGTTGTTACTAGGCTTTCCAAGCTTTTCTACGTCAGAGTCATCCTCACTTTCCATAACGATGTTTTTCCTTTCTGAGGGTTCTTCTTTAGTATCCCTCAGTAATAGTTCTTTGAACTTTTCTAAGAGTTCATCAGTAGGAGGTGTTTTCTTGCTTCCTTCATAGAATACAACATGAACTGATTCTTCAATTTTCTTTGTTCTTTTGCTGTAAACTCTGTAAGCTTTGCTGTTTGTGGAATAGCCAAGAAAAACACCTTCATCTGCCTTTGGTTGAAATGTTCTCACATAATCTTTCCCATTGTTTAGAACAAAACATCTACAACCAAATACTCTCAGATGTTTGATATTAGGAGGTCTTCCAACCAAAATTTCATAGGGGGTCCTGTCATGGTGTTTGTTTATCAAGCATCTGTTCTGAGTGTAGCAGGCTGTGTTTACAGCTTCAACCCAATATATTTCACTTATCTCAGTGTCAGCTAGCATTGTTCTTGCAGCTTCTTTAAGGGTTCTGTTTTTCCTTTCTGCAACACCATTTTTTTGAGGTGTTCTTACAGAGGAAAGTTGGTGTTGTATACCTTTGCAGGTACAAAACTCCTTTATGTACTGATTGACAAACTCAGTACCATGATCTGTTCTGATTGCAGATACCTTTTCATTTTTCATGATTTCAAGCTTTTTCAGCAAGTTTGGTATCTCCACCGGCATCGATTTGTGTTTCGTAAAGACAACCCAAGTGAATCTTGAGAAGTCATCTACAACAACTGCACATATTTCTTTCCTGCATAACTAGTTACAGATGATTCAAAAAGATCCATATGTAAAAGTTGCAGTGGTCTAACACTAGAGTGTCTGATTTTGGACTTGAAAGAGATCTTAGATTGTTTTCCCATCTGACAGGCAGAACAGATACTATCATTTCTGAAAGATGTTTTGGGAAGACCAACCACTAACTCTTTCTTGGCAAGTCTATTCAGAGTTTTGAAATTCAAGTGACTCATTCTTTTGTGCCATAACCAGTGCTCTTCTGTGTGACCAGATTGACTCACCATGAGACATTCTTCAGTTGTGGCAGATGCCCAGTCGGCAACATAAAGACTGCCTTTCCGCCGACCAACTAAGACTGTCTGCTTTGACTCATTGTCAATTAGTTTGCAGTATTTAGCTTTGAATTTTATAGTAAAACTCTTGTCTGCAAACTGGCTCATGCTAAATAGATTGTATTTCAAATCCTTAACATGTAATACGTCAGTGATTGTTAAAGTTCCCAATTTGACGTTGCCAAATCCCAGAGAGGGATTTAATTCTCCTCCAGCAAATCTGATATCTGGTCCTGTGTTGCAAGCTTTGTAGTCAACCAGTTTTGCTTTGTCTCCTGTCATGTGCTTTCCGCATCCACTATCAAATAGCCATTGTGCTTTAGTCCAGGAAGCATTCTGCACACAACAGGAAACATGAGATTAGGTTCTCATATCTTTGATGGAACCGTCAGAATCAAAAGTTCTTCGAGTAGGAATACATTTTTGAATGAATTTCTTTGAAGCATGCTTTTGTCTGACAGGAACATAAGGAGGAATTCTTTTTGAATTAAGGTTATCATTAGTAAGAATTATTTTCTTCCTTGGTGTGTCCCTAGGTGCTCCATATGATGCTTTCAGATACCTGTCAGGTTTCTGAGTTTGCTTTTCAGCAAACTTAGCCTTCCTTGCCAGATTTCTTCTAGCCCTGGCATTCAGATTTTCAGTGGCTTGATTTAACTTCCACTTCTGATAATTGCTTTGAGCAATTCTAGCCTTCAGCCATCGTTCTTGCTCCTGCTTGTACTCATGCGCAAGTTGTTTTCCGATGCCTTTGTAGCCAATACCGTTTCGAGCACTTGAAGCTATCTGAGATCTTTTCTCAGCAGCTTTGCTAGTCTCTGGTTGATCCAATTTCTTTCCAGAAAAAGTGACATGGGAGAATTTGCCAGCTCCTGCAATTCTACCTTTTTGAGAGACATAGCATCAGGTGTTTACACTTTTCGGTTGTGTTTCTTTTCGTAGACGCATACCATCGCTTTTGTTTTTGACTTGTTTTTCCCACAAAGGTTTAGTCAATCGCCTTTCCTTTGTCAACAATCTTTGTCTTTTCACCGATACTATAGATTGCATGGGAACCGTCTTCTTTGAGTACTTACAAATGTTCTCTTTTCTTTACTCTTATTCGTAGTATTAGAGCAATGTCTGAGTATTCACCAAGTCCTTTCTTTTCCAAGGATCTCTTAAGTAAGATTGTACTTCAAGAAGAGTGTCACAAGCTTTGGCATAAGATTGAAAAGATAGTTCTTTCTTCTTGAGTTCCTTGTTTTCGTAAAGAAGATTTTCATAATTCTTTCAGAATCAACCATCGCTTCTTCATGTGACTTTTCGGTCTCAGATATCGAGCTTTGAGAAATGCATTTTCAGATCCTTTCTCTCGATTCTTTAACTAATTGAGAATTTTCCTTTTCAAGAAAATTCTTTTCTTCTTCAAGGTTTTCGCTCTAGCTCGGATCATTAGAAATTCTCTTTCATAGATGTCAAGTTCTTTCCGAGATTTTCTAGATTTTTATTTCCTCTTCATCACTTTCATAAGTGTAGCAAGAAGTATGTGTTACCTCATCAGCCATAAGATGCTTTTCTATGTTGAGATGTCCGGTCCAATTTCAAAGAACTCCACACATTTCATTCTTCTTGAGGCGAAGTTGATTATATCATGAGTAACTCCACATAGTTACGGTGATGGTAGGTTGAATCATCTGAATTGTCATCTTAATCTTTTTCAACGTCTAGAGCATCCAGTTGAATTTGGATTTTCTTTCTTTCTTGCTAACAAAGCTCAAGCTTCTTCAAGATTCTTCTATCTTTCTTGTCACTGTTCTTAGTTTGTCGAGGCGTGACAATCCTTTTGAAGTGGCTGTTTTCGACAATAGAAATGATATCGCTTCAATTTCGCTTCCTCAAGACATGATGCTTTCTCGAAATGCTTGTTCAATGAGCTCGCATATTTTGTATCTGGTGATAGTTTGAGCCTAGATGCTTTTTCACTTCTCTTCGCTTTTCTTCTCTCAATTTCTCGACAAATTTACTCATTTGCTTTGCAGCAAGAGCATCCTCGCCTCTCCTCCTTGCTTTTCTTCTTTCGAAGTTTCTTGATTAACTAGAGCAACATTCGCAACTTTTCAGGTTGTTTGTTCTCTCCGAGTTGTCTCATAGTCAAAAGTAGCAAGATGAGAGAAAAGTTCCTTTGGAGTGATATTTGCATACCTTGTTGAAATAAAAGAATTTAGTATGCTCCAGTTGTGGTTAAGACTTGACAATAGTCTTAATCTTCTCCGACGAGAGTATCTATTGCTTTCCAAGTCTCGCCATATCACTCATAAGAGTGGTAAATCAAATCAAGTTCTTCCAGAGTTTCGGTGGGACCTTGTTTGAAATTTTGAAATTTCAACTTTAGAACTTCGAACTTGTTTTCCTTGGTTTTCTCGCCCGCAGATTTCTTCAATCGGTTGCTGAACTTTCGCTGCTTTAGCACCCTACGCTTTAATCAGATGTGCTCTGGTGTCGATCTGATGATGATGTTACGAGCTTGACCATCCAGACGATTCCTCTTGGCATCTTCCGCTGTCCAGAGTTCTCTGCTTCGTAAATAACGTGACCAAGAGATCTTCCACTAGTCGACGATCTGTTTGTGAAGATCCATCGCTTTGAGCTCTCTCTCTTCCACTTGAAACCTCCATGACTTGCTTAAGTTGTTGAATGATTATTGGACCATTCTTTATTACTTCGATCATCTCGTCACTTATGGCTTCAAGGTGGAGCATCATGTTATTTTTCCATTTCTCGTAGTTCTCTGGTTTGAGAACGGGTGCATCACTCAGAGACATACCTGCACACTTAACACACAAATTAAATAGTCCAAAAAAAAAATGGACAAAGTTCCTTCACCTATCTGGGGATCTAGGTTCAGTGCAGAAGGCTGGTGAACCTCCTGCTCTGATACCACTTGTTGGTCCAGATAACGGCAAAGTAAAAGACTAGAGGGGGGGGGGGGTGAATAGTCTTTTAAAACTTTTGTCGATAACAAATATTTCTCAGATATCTGAATGGATATCTGATACTTAGAATCAGAGTGCGGAAGACTTTAATAAAGATAAGTGTAGAAACAGTTAATAAGTGTGTGTGTGTGTTGCTGAAGTATAAATACAGAAATGTAAATGACACAGCAAGTATAGTGGTATCTGGAGGTATGAATCCTCCAACTAATCCACTTCGGTCTATCAGAGACCTAGAATTCACTAGAACAGATAATTGAGATAACCTTACAAAAATCCTATTCTAAGATTCTGAACAATTGGTTCCCAACCAAAAGTTCCCCCTGAGTTGTTCCCTAGCTTCTTCAGCCAAGTACTTCC
Organism: Plantago major; assembly: GCA_026545765.1. NCBI lineage: Eukaryota > Viridiplantae > Streptophyta > Magnoliopsida > Lamiales > Plantaginaceae > Plantago > Plantago major. Next base: position 75,716,787 of record CM048841.1, read on the forward strand.
TATACTCAGAAACCTTTGAGTTGTTCCCTAGCTTCCCAAGCTAAGTACTTCCTATACTCAAAAACCTTGGAGTTATTCCTTAGTTTCCAAATCAAGTACTTCCTATACTCCGGTAACCTTGGAGTTATTCCCTGATTTTTCAACCTAAGTACTTCCTGTACTCCACGCCGGTTTTGGTGTTGGTTTCGGTTTGAGTTGTCAGATGAGCGTCTTAATAACTTTTCGCTTATTCGATAGCTCTTGAACTAAGTTACTTAATACACTTTACAGCGTATGGTATCTAGTTCGATTTTACTGACCCAAGTCTTATGATATCTGTTCAAGAGAATGAATCTCAGATAGTTGATCTTTTGATTCAACTCCTTCACAGATAGCTTTGCTTAGGATCAGGCCACTTAGAACTTCAGTGTTTACTCAAGATCACAAGCTTTAGTCGCAACAGAAAGCTTTGATAATAAGTAAGAAGCTTTGAGAGAGTAAGATCAGAGATCGTATGTTTTAGCGTATTCAGTGTTCTGAATTGTGTTCCGTGTATTCTCTCAAGTTGTCTAAGTGTTGATATTTATAGATGAATTTGAGTACCGTTTGAATAGTATCCGTTAGGCTCAAATTCAAACTATCGATATCTGTGTATAGTATTGTAGTAGGTTTTGTCTTCTTCTCAGAAGTTGCCGTTGCTTTTACTCAGACATCTCTGTCCGTGCATTAAATGCATTGTACTATACTTTTTGTCCTGTAGTGTCAACAGAACTATGCATTGTATCAGAGACTAGACTTGTTGTCTGATTCTTTGCACGTCCTTATCTTCATTCTTCAGATACCACTTGTATTGATTGAAACAACCTTGTTTCTTTTCAGAAACATGTTTAACGCTCAAGGTATCTGAGAATAGATATCTGTGGACACTTTCCTTGTTTTCAGATAGGCTTCTTATTTCTCAGATATCTCTTGTGACACAGTTGGTTTAAAACTATTCGTGTCTTCAAGATATCTGGCTAAGATATCTAAAAAACAGTTTCAGTAATCTTGTGCAGTTTCTTCAAGTCTTCAATGTCGTTGAGCTTGTTCTGCTTGGATGTCTTCTTCTTGGTCTTCTCTTCATAAAATAAAAATTACATTTTGAGACCTAACATCCTATACAAGATTAGCTAGACTATCATACTTAGTGGGTTTCCTCTTTTACAATGTTCAAGTGAACCAAGAGTACTAATCACCTTTCTGAGACTAAGATAAGTCATCATGTTGCTGATCAAAATCTAAACAGATATTTCTAACAAAATATCTAACAAATTTCCTAACAAATTTCTCAAGAAATTTCCCAACAAATTTCCCAACAAGCTCTGTCTTTCTGGATAAGTCACATATTTCATGGTAACTCTTTCCAAGCTTGTGATTCTTCCGCAGAAAGTGTTTGACCTGTATACTTTCCCTGCACCGTGCATGGTCTACTTGCAGCTGAGATAGGTTGAAATACTTGTATATTTCTTCCAGATAGTGTATATCATCTAGGTATTCATCCAATGTCATATAGAATGACTCATAGGTTGAAACATCTAGTTTGTTCTTCCTGCTGTAGCTACCTTCCAGTTTTCTTACCTTGTGTACATCATCAGGCTTTGGGTAAGGACAGGCAAAATAAAGATCCATCTTTCTGGCTTCATTCCTCTTTTCTACTTCAAAGTTTAGCCAGGCATGAAGGTGCTCAGGTTTTAGCAATTCTGGCTTGCCTTCTCTCCATTTCAGGATCTGGTTGAGGATGGGAGTTGGAAACTTATCATTGACAAGTAGATGTTGTAGTTCCAGAATCCAATACCCTCTCTTGTTCAGAATGCACCTATATGAAGACTCTTCAGTACTAGTCTTCACATACTCAATGTGGGCATCAGTTGGCCTTTCTTGATGAGTTTCTTCACATTCGCCAAACCGAATCCTTCGCTTCTCGTTAGGTGGCCTTCGTCAGAGATCCTCTAACCCTTTCTTCCCGCCTTGAATTTGTCTTTGGTGGATGTTCCTTGTATTGACTTGGTATTTCCAGAAGGAGTTCTGGCTGCCAGAGGAGGTTGTGAAGTAGTTGCTTGTCTCCTTTTCTTATGAAGTGGATGTTCATCTGTATCAGATTCATCCTCATCATCATTGAAGTCCAAAATTGGAGACTTGCAGCTTTCTTGGCCTCTTACTTCTCCTTCTTCCTTTTATTCTTCTTCAGAAGTTTTCTTCTCTTCTGAGATTCTAAGGGACTTGGCTCCCCTAGTTATCATACTTCTCAGCCTTCTGGCTGGTTGATCTGGAACAACTTCTTCAGCAAGGGTGTCTCCAGTGGTGTCCTTAATGACAAGTTGACTTGAGGAGGGAGGATTTGATTGTTTTCTTTTTCTTCCTCTGCCTTTCTGAGGCATCTCTTCCCCCTTAGTCATGAATGACTGACTCATGATAGCATAAGCTTCAGAGAGTGACTCAAAGTTCTTTTGGAGATTGTTGTGCACCCTCACTAATTCTTGAAGTTCCTTCTTCAGCTCTTTGTTCTGCCTAACCAGTTCCTCGCCTTTCATTGAGCTCTTCAAGCGGCCTTAGGATGGCGTTGGCTTGCAAGATGGTCGGCTTCATTCAATGCTGCATTAGCATTGTTACAATCCTCATCCCTGACCAACCCTAGGTCTTTCTGAGAGAGAGCTATGCTGGTTGCTCTGTTGAGTAAAGCAGCAGCCAATGGCTTCATCTCTTCTGGGATGGATTTTAGCACTTCTGTGTCTTGGGCAACTAGTGTCTCTCTGAGTTCCAAAAAGACACTGTTCCTTGCACGGTGCTCTTCACTTCTTGAACTACCTGGTGCAGAGAAGATATGAGGAGCAAGTAGGGCTCTCTTTCTTTGAGTGATAAGTCTCTCATCTTCTTCTGCAGAATCAAGTCATGGTCTTCAAAGATCACTCTCATACTCCTTCTCTGGGATTGTTTGCAAGATGGCTAACATCTTTTGTTTGCCTTGGAGTATGCTGGCCTTCTGAGAGGATGTAGAAGGTCTTTCTGATGCAGCCTCAGCATCATCCTCTTCATCATCATTGTCATCCATGGCATCTATCTCAGCAGCTGTGACAACAATGGCATTCTTCAGATTTCTTTGCTCATCTAGGAGTGCCAATTCCTTGGCATTAGCTTCTTTGAGCTTTTTGAGTTTGGCCTCCTTTTCATCAACAAGAGCTTGACACTCAATGCTGATTCTCTTTTCTTCTTCCAACACCTTTCTGAGTTGTTCAATCCTGAACTCAGCGGCTGAAATTTCTTCTATGGCATCATTGTGCTCAGCCTGTTGGATATCTTGATGAGACTTGGGAGGTGATGATGATGGGGCTCTCTGAGCATTTGAAGGAGTAGCCTTTTCTCCACTTCCTTTGCTAGCTTTCTGAATCCCGCCTTGTCCAGGTTGGGGATCATCATTCTGATCATCATCATCACTCTTGTTCTTTGCTTCTTGGTTTGGATGCTCAGAGGGAGGTTCTTGATAATCATTTTCGTCCATCTCCTCGTCATCTTCTGAAACCAGGTTGATCACATTTGGGAATGTAATCATCCTCCCATTAACTTCTTCTTGTTCAGCAGGATAAGTAGTGAGCTTGCTGGGCAAGGCAGGATGGGTAACCATCTGCTCTTGGGTTTGAGCATCCGCAGACTTGAAATCTGCTATAAGTCTTTGTGCTACTTCATGAATGAAGTCTTCATGCATCAGAGTGGCAAATGAGTAGGACTCTGTTGGGAACAATGCATGGATATAATCTTCCAGATTGAAGGCGATTGCTCTCTTTTCTGAGACGTCGATTACTCTGGCTAATTCAGAAAGGTCAGCCTTTCTGAGTTTCTGCCATTGTCTGAAGCACTTGAGATGTTTCTTTAAAGTGTGCTTCTGGAAAGCCTTGAGTAAATCAACTGGCACTAGACTTTGAGCCTGAAAGAAAGGGATCAAGTTAGTTTTGTTCAAACCACTTGAGTTAGTATCTGTGTGCAAAAGTAAGCTTTCTGAGCATACCTGTGTAGAAACACTAGGCTCATTATCCTGTACTTCTGCTTGCTTGGTCTCAGAGACCACAGATACCTTGTTGTGAGGAGAAGTCTTATCCTCACCAACCTTTCTTTTTGCTTGAACCTGAGAATTAGAATCAATTATGGTTTCAGAAACTTGTTTATCAGAGAAAGATAGATAGAAATATGCTTTCTGAGGCTTCACTTACTTCCAAGTGAAGAAGCTCAGCAGCATGTTCCTCAGAAACTTTGGGGGTTTCTGGCACCTTTTCTGCTTGTTCAGCAGTTTTAGTTTCCTTTGGAAGAGATAACACTACTGTTTCTCCATCCAATTGTTCTTCTGACTGAGCCTGTAAGAACAAACATAAAAGATTTAGTAGTGGGTTTTCCAGAGCATTCTTGAAGGAGACTATTACTGATTACTTACCTTCTCAACAGAAGGCTCAGTAAATGTTTCCTCAGAGAGCTTTTCAGCCTCTGGAATCTCTTGGTGTTGGGTTGTTGGTTCCACCACTACTTCCTCAGTTGGAGCCTAATAAGAGACAAAAAGAAGTTAGAACACAAGATATGAATGTTTCAAGCAAGTTATTTCTTATTCAGAGATAACTTAACTACTTGTAGGACAGGCTCTTCTTGTTGTTCTGAGGTTGAAGGAACCTCTTCTTCATTCAGAGGGGTGGACAAATTAACTTCCCCCTGAAATTGTGTCTCCATGTTGGCCTGTAAAAAATGAAGCTTATGAGTAACAAGTTAACATTTTAATGTTGACAAGTTAGATACAAACTACTTTTGCTACCTGAATAGAGTCAGGCTGATCATTGATCTCTTGGACTTGTGGTGATTCCACAATCTCTCTGTGCTCATTGTTGTTCTCCTCTGCAGTATCATTCTGAGTTTCCATCTCAGTTTGATCCCTTTCTGAGAGTTGAGCTTTCTCAGAAGGTTGAGGAACCTGTGTTAAAACAGGATTTTCTTCAGCAACATTGAATGTTGGCACTGTGAATGTGGAAGCAATCTCAGGATCTTCCAGCATTCTATCTTCCTCACCCAGGCCTTCTTCTTCCTGCTGGGTAGAGGGGCTCTTGTCTTTCTGAAGAGCTGAGCTTGATGCTCCTCCATGGGTCTCATACTTGAATCTTTTGAGTACTTTTGCAAGTACTTCATCATCCTCAGAATCACTATTCTGTGTTGGTGCAGACCCATCTATGATATTTCTATCATCTCTGGAGAGTTCTGGAGCAGTATTCTTGGGGCATTCTGGAGTTGCCTTTCTGGGCGTCCAACATCTTCTGAGACCTTGTCTCCAGAAGGTTGCGCCTCTTGTATGCTTAGGGACTTGGAGGCTCTTTTGCTTTGAGTCCTCTTTCTCTTGGCAACTCGAGGTTTAGCTTGAGCTTGCTCAGAGACCTCCTCACCTTGCTGTGCAGTTTCTTCTTCTTATGCCTTTCTGAGTGCGTTCTCAGCAGCAAGTTTCTCCTTTTCTTCAAAGGCGTGTCTGAAAAGGGAGTTAGTGACTGGGATTTCTTGTTTCTCTCTGAGAGTGATTCCCATTGTTTCCAGAATGTAACAGATTCTGAGACCAAAGTGTATATTAGCCTTTGGCTCAGCAAGGCCATTGATGATTTTGGGCTCAAATTCCTCAATATGTCCAAGGAATTTGTTGAAGGCGTACTTCCCCCAATTAAAGTGGGTTTCCTGCCCTTCATGCTTCTTTTTCAGAAGATGCATCATCATCCATCTCTCCATGCTTATCTGGTCCACTCCACCTTTGTTGCCATCAAAGCAACGGACCAGAATAAGAGCTAAAGTACTCCAGTGTTTCTGGAGATGACTAGTTCTGATGGCTTTCAGAACAAAGTCTCCTGGACAACCCTTTGCATTTTCTAACTGGATTGCTTCAAATAGCTCTTTGACGCCTTGAATCATGGAAGCGTCCTTGATGTTGATGTCTTCAATTGTTCCTCCATTTTTCAATCGGAATATCTTGCAGAAAGTCTTGCAGTCTAGAACAATTTCTTGTCCTTGGACTTCAGTCTGCATGTATTTCTCTTCTTCATCATTCACAACCTTTGTGAAGATTTTGGAGTTGTTATAAAACTCCAGTACATCCAGTGTGGATAGTCCACTGGGTGTAGCAGATAGAAGCTTGTAGATATGGGAATTCTTCAGCATCCCCAATATCAGTTTCCTTTCTGGTCTTGAAGGTATAACTGCTGGTACATACCTCTTCACTAGAAAAGCTCCCAATTCATTTTGTGGTTTGATTCCAAATGATGGGGTGAACTTTCCTGTATATGCTTATTCAACACCTTAAGTTCCTTTCCTCCTTGCTTTTCAGCAGGAGCAGATGATAAGGCCTTAGGGTTCTTGGTGGTCATCTTCTTGGGTGCCATCTCTTATATAGAGTTTTAAGTGAGTGTTTTTCAGATGAATTTTGCACAATTAATCGAGATTAGTCTATCTTTTCAGAAGACTAAGCACAAGAAGTTGAGTTTGCAGAGGGGGTTTTTGCAGAAATCTTGAGAGATTTTGCTGTTTTGATGCAAGTTTGAAATTTCGGAATTGGTAAAAGTGTTTGTCTTTGTCCAAATCCTATATATATAGCAGACAAAATGTACATAGATACAACATACATACAACTGAATATGAATGAGTGTCTTTGCATCTGCATAGGCATGGTACGTCCTTTGTACTTCATTAAATGTGTAGTGGGCCATGTCTGCATTTCTCAACAGACATTACTTGCTTTGTTTTAATCTCAACCGTTGAGATCAAACGTTTATTCATCAAGGGCTTATATTGAATATCTTGTAATGATATCAATCAACAAATGGTATTGTGCCGACTTGATGGATTTTTAACAAGTTACATCCATTATGTCACTTAGTAGAGAGTAAGGACACTCAATCGTTTGAACTTATCATTCGGAGTGTCAAGTCCTTATCTTTATATTGTTTATCATAAAAATGGCAAAAATACGAGACATTGGACATGTTTGACTTTCAGAACTTATACTTTTTCGAGCTTTGTGTGCCTTTTCTCTTTATGACTAAATAGCTTTCTGAATTCAAGTGTCAGAAGCTTCAGTTGTTTGAATGTAATTGACCCACTCTCAGTAAGTAAGTTCTAGTCTTATTTACTTATTGAGTGTGTACCAACCTTTGCCTTTCTGGATACCCGTTCCAGAAATGTTTTGCCTTTCTGAGTGTTGCTACTCAGAAACCTTTGCATCACTTCTTATCAACTTTGGCTTTCTGAGAACATGTCCTCAGAGGCCTACTTCTTTTCTACCTCACTTACTCAGACTTTAGAGATTCAAGACATTTTTCAGTCCTTAGGCATCTCCATTAATCCAAGATTATGTCTTAAGGTCAAGAACCGGCTTTCTTGTAGGGGCTTGGTGAAGATATCTGCAAGTTGGTCTTCTGTGCCAATCTTAAGTATCTCTATATTGCCTTTCTCAACATGGTCTCTGATGAAGTGGTGTCTAACATCAATGTGCTTTGTTCTGGCATGGAACTTGGGGTTTTGTGTGATTGCTATAGCACTTGTGTTATCACAGAAAATGGGAGTTTTATCTTCATTGAGTCCATAGTCTCTTAATTGTTGTTGAATCCACAGAATTTGTGTTGCACAACAACCAGCAGCAATATATTCAGCCTCTGTGGTAGAAGTTGCAATTGAGTTTTGCTTTTTGCTAAACCATGAGATAAGTCTAGTTCCCAGAAACTGACAAGTTCCTGAGGTGCTTTTCCTATCAAGCATTGATCCAGCATAATCAGCATCTGAGTAACCAGCCAAACTCAATCCACTTTCTTTAGGATACCACAAACCTACATCTATTGTACCTTTCACATACCTTAATATTTTCATAGCAATGTTGTAGTGTGATTGCATTGGATTTGTTTGAAATCTAGCACACACACCATACCATATTGAATATCGTGTCCGTCATAGAAGGTAAAGTAGTGAACCTATCAATTTCCTATACTTGTGTTCATCAACACTCTTATCTGATTCAGTATAGGTCATCTTGGTTCCTATGCTCATAGGTATCTTAGCATTCTTTTCAGAAGGCTTAAGATTGAACTTTGTGAGCATGTCTTTTGCATACTTTGTCTGACTAATGAATATTCCATCATTGAGTTGCTTGACTTGCAATCCTAGGAAATAGTTCAATTCTCCCATCATGCTCATCTCAAACTTACTTTTCATGAGATTTGCAAAGTCATCACAAAGTTGCTTGTCCTTAGATCCAAATATAATGTCATCAACATATACTTGAACTAAGAGTAGTTTCCCATCATGATTTAAAGTAAATAAAGTTTTATCAACTTCACCTTTCTTGAAACCACTTTCCAGAAGGTATTTGGCCAAAGTGTCATACCATGCTCTTGGAGCTTGTTTCAGTCCATATAGAGCTTTCTGTAGCTTATAGACCATTCTACTTTCTGAGGAAACTTCAAAGCCAGGTGGTTGTTCAACATAGACTTCTCCAAAGAAGTTCACCATTCAAGAATGCACTCTTGACATCCATCCGATAAACTTTAAAGTCTTTATGAGTCAAGAAGGCCAGAAAGAGTCTTATTGCATCAATCAACTGCAACCGTGCATATGACTCATCAAAATCTAAACCTTCAGTCTGGGTGAATCCCTTGGCAACCAACCTTGCTTTGTTTCTGGTTATTTCACGAGATTCATTCATCTTGTTTCTGAAAACCCACTTGATTCCAATTACAGATATTCCTTCTACAAATGGAACTAGTTTCCAGACTTTGTTTCTCTCAAACTGATCCAACTCTTCTTGCATTGCAGAGATCCAGTATTGGTCTCTTAATGCTTCTTGTATAGTTTTAGGTTCAATGTTTGAGATGAAACATCCAAAGAGAGAGTTAGCATTTTCAGCTATTGCTCTCCTAGTCCTAACACCTTGATTGATTGGTCCAATCACATCTTTTGCAGGATGATCCTTGATCCATCTCATCATGGGTTTAGGGCTAGTAGGGTCAACATCTATGTGATCTGAATGTGAATCACTATGATTATGACTTGATACTTCTTGATTCTGTGACATCTTGCACCTCGGAGGGGCGGTGAATGTACGCCACTTGCTCAGGTGAGAGCTTCTCGGGACATGCCTCGAGAGGTCATTTCCAGAGTTAGCTCTCTGATGAACATCTTCAGTTTCCATTTCTGGAATTCTCATAGGAAATTCTTCATCATGTCTGAGAATCATCTGGTTTTTACTAGGCATTTCATGCTTTTCTTCGTCAGAGTCATCCTCTCTTTCCACAATGATGTTTTTCCTTTCTGAGGGTTCTTCTTCAAAATCCTTTATCATCAGTTCCTTGAACCTTTCTGAGAGTTCATCAGCAAGGGGTGTTTTCTTACTTCCTTCATAGAATACAACATGAACTGATTCTTCAATCTTCTTTGTTCTTTTGTTGTAAACTCTGTATGCTTTGCTATTCATAGAATAACCAAGAAACACACCTTCATCTGCCTTTGGTTGAAATGTTCTTAGATACTCTTTTCCATTGTTAAGAACAAAACATCTACAACCAAATACTTTCAGATGTTTGATATTAGGGGGTCTGCCAACCAAGAGTTCATATGGGGTCTTGTCATGGTGTTTGTTTATCAAACATCTGTTCTAAGTGTAGCATGCTGTGTTTACAACCTCAACCCAATAAACTTCAATTATTTCAGTGTCAGCTAGCATTGTCCTTGCTGCTTCTTTAAGGGTTCTATTTTTCCTTTCTGCAACACCATTTTGTTGTGGTGTTCTTACAGAGGAAAGTTGGTGTTGTATACCTTTGTTGGTACAAACTTTATAAAACTTCTTTGGACAAACTCGCATCATGGTCTGCGATTATGGATACTTTGTCATTTTTCATGACTTCAAGCTTATTCAAATTTGGTATCTCTACCTTAGCATCGATTTGTGCTTCAGAAAAGACAAGTGTGAATCTTGAGAAGTCATCTACAACAACTGCAACCATACTTCTTTCCGCATAACTAGTTACAGATGATTCAAAAGATCCATGTGTAATAGTTGGGTCTAACAACACTAGAGTGTCCGGTTTTGGACTTGAAAGAGATCTTGGATTGTTTCCATCCGACAAAGTAATGAGATACCATCCTTTACGAAAGATGTTTTGGGAAGGCCAACCACTAACTCTTTCTTGGCAAGTTTGTTCGTAGTTTTGAAATTCAAGTGACTCATTCTTTTGTGCCATAACCGGGTTCTCCAGGTGACCTGATTGACTCACCATGAGACATTCTTGATTGTGGGCGATGCCCAATCGGTAACATAAAGATCGCCTTTCCGGAAAGCAACCAAGAATGTCTACTTTGACTCATCATTTATAAGTTTGCAATTCTTTGCTTTAAATTTCACATGAATCCTTTCGCAAACCGCTCATGCTAAATAGATTATATTTCAAACCTTTAACATGTAATATGTCGTTGATTGTTAATGATCCTAATTGACGCTGCAAATCCCGAGAGGGATTTAATTCTCCTCCAAAGAACTGGATGTCCGTCCAAGGTTGCAAGCTTTGTAGTTGACCAGATTTGCTTTGTCTCCGTCATGTGCTTTCCGCATCCACTATCAAATAGCCATTGAACCTTAGTCCAAGAGGCGCTCGCACAAAACAGAAACGGGAGTTAGTTCTTCGCAGTAGATAAAACCACTTAGACTAAACATTCTTCCAAGAGGAATCCACATTTTAGTGAATTTCTTGGGAGTTTGTTTTGTCTAACTTGATCGAAGGAGATGCAATAAAATCAAGAATTTGATCTCAATCTTCCTTCTTCGGGTGTTTCTAGTGCTCATTTTGGTGCTTTCTCGACCTCGGTTTCGGGTTGCTTTTCAAAGAACTTAGCCTTTCCGCTAGGTTCCTTCTAGCTCGGCATTCAGCTTTTTCATGGCTTGAGATTTCTTCCACTTCGCTATTACTACGTGTAATATCGCCTTTGGCCATTGTTCTTGTCCTTCCTCATATTGTTGCGTATGACCTTTCCAATAGCACGATAGCCAATGCCATTTTGAACACCTTTGCTTTCTCAATGTGCTCTTGAAGTTTTACTAGTTTCGCACCATCTTTATTTTCATAAAATGGTGGTTTAGTAGAGAAGCCTATTCCAGAATTCTTCCTTCCTAGTAATGCAAAGAATGTGGATGGTTGCATATCCGAGGGTCAGGTTTCTTTCACAAACCTTATCCACATGTTTCTTGTGAACTTGTTGTTCTTTCAAAGGTCAAGTTGTAACTCCTTTTCCTTTGTCAACTACCCTTTTCTCGACCAATGCTATAGGTGGTTGAAGAATCATTCATTGACTTTTACAAAGGTCAACCTTCCATCACTCTTTTTCAGAGGAGATGAATTACTTGATTGTTCATCAAGTCCAAGTCCACCTTTCTCAGAGGGATCTCTCAGATAGGATCGAACCTCAGTGAGAGTGTCACTAGCCTTTGCATAAGATTTGAAGGATAGCTCTTTCTTTCTGAGTTCTTCATTCTCAGAAAGCAACTTCATCATTTTCTTATTAAGTTCATCCAAGGCTAGTTTGTGAGAATTTTCATTCTCGATATCCGAGCTTCGGAAAGGCTATTTCACGTTCTTGTTCTCAGATACTGTTAGCTCGTAAACCTCTTTTCAAGAGTTTCTTTGCTTTCTTCTAGAATTCGTTTTGATTGTGCTTTCGTAAATTCTTTCTCGAACGATCCAATTCACTCTTGACCAACCTGGATCCTCAATTCCATCATCACTCTCATAGTACAGAAATTGTGAATTGTTAGTTACCTCATCAGCCATAAGACATATTTCAATGTTGGAGATGTCTGGACCAGCAATCTCAGCAACTCCACACATTTCATTCTTCTTAAGGCCGAAGCCGATTACATCATGGGTGATTCCACACACTTCTGGTGATGGTAGGTTTGAGTCATCTGAATCTCCATCTTCAGAATCTGTCTCAATGTCTAGAGCATCAAGTTGAATTTGAATCTTCTTCCTTTCTTCACCAAGAAGGCCCTTTGATTTCTCTTGAAATTTCTTCTGTCCTTCTTGTCACCTGTCTTGAGCTTGTTTAAAGCAGGACAATCTCTCTTGAAGTGACCAGGCTTTTGACAATAGAAGCAGATATCATTTCCTATTTTTGCAACTTCAGTACTAACACCTTTCTGAATGGGGGTGTTCAGAGAGTTGTTCATTTGTATGTTCTTGTACTGATGATAGTTTGGGCGAAGATGCTTTTTCAGCTTTTCTTTAGCTTTTCTTCTCTCAATTTCTTGACTCACAAATTTCTTCATGTGTCTTACTGCAAGAGCATTTTCTTCTGATGGTTCTTTGGTATCCTTCTTTTCAGAAGTACCTTGAGAAACTAGAGCAACACTTTGCAACTTTTCAGCTGTTTGTTCTCTCTGAGTTGTCTCATAGTCTACAGTAGCAAGATGAGAGAAGAGCTTCATCGGAGTGATATTTGCATCCATTGGTTGAAATAAAGAACTTAGTGTGCTCCGCCAGTGATTGAGACTTGACAATAGTCTTAATCTTTTTCCGTTGGGAGTATCATTGCTTTCACCAAGTGCAGCCATATCACTCATAAGAGTAGTAAACTCAAATCAAGTTCTTCCAGTTTCATGGGACCTTGTTTGAAGTTTTGGAACTTCAATTTAAGAACTTCAACTTGTTTTCCTTGGTTTTCTGGCCCGCAGCATTTCTTCAATCAATTGCCAGCAACTTTCGCTATTTTAGCACCCTACGCCATTAATCGTATGTGCTTAGTGTTGATCCGATGATGATATTACGAGCTTGACCATCCAATCAGGTCTCTCGCATCTTCAGATGTCCAGAGCTCTTCGCTTATCTTCATACATAATGCTTCCACGAGCAACACGACCACTATCACTAGCACCGCATCCTCGCTTCCATCTTCCTTGTTCGAGGTTTTTCCATCGGACACCTCAAGAACTTGTTTGAGTTGTCCGATTTTGATAGGTCCTTCATTGATGACATAGATCATCTCGTCACTAATGGCCTCGGATGGAGCATCATGTTGTTCTTCCATTTCTCGTAGTTTTCAAGCTTGTAACGGGTGCATCACCTCGAGACATACCGCACACTTAACACACAAATTATATAGTCCTCGAAGGGACAAAGTTCCTTCACCTATCTGGGATCTAGGTTCAAGCAAGGCTTGTGAACCTCCCGCTCGATACCACTTGTTGGTCCAGATAACGCAAAGTAAAAGACTAGAGGGGGTGAATAGTCTTTAAAACTTTTGTTGATAAACAGCTTCTCGTAAACTGGGGTTTCGATACTTAAATTCAGAGCGTGAAAGACTTTAAGATAGGTAAGTGCGTAAACAATAAGTATGTGTGTGTGCTTTCAAAATGTAAATACAGAAAGGTAAATGACACAGCAAATATAGTGGTATCTGGAGGTGGCGTAATCCTCCAACTAATCCACTTCGGTCTTTCTGAGACCTAGAATTCACTAGAACAGATAATTGAGTTCTCCTTACAATAATCCTATTCTAAGATTCCTAAACAAATGGTTCCCAACCAAATGTTCCCCCTAAGTTATTCCCCAGCTCCCAGAGCTAAGTATTTCCTCTACTCAGATAACCTTGGAGTTATTCCCTGATTTCTCAAATCAAGTACTTCCTTGTTGGGAAATTTCTTGAGAAATTTGTTAGGAAATTTGTTAGATATTTTGTTAGAATTATCTGTTTAGATTTTGATCAGCAACATGATGACTTATCTTAGTCTCAGAAAGGTGATTAGTACTCTTGGTTCACTTGAACATTGTAAAAGAGGAAACCCACTAAGTATGATAGTCTAGCTAATCTTGTATAGGATGTTAGCTCTCAAAATGTAATTTTATTTTATGAAGAGAAGACCAAGAAGAAGACATCCAAGCAGAACAAGCTCAACGACATTGAAGACTTGAAGAAACTGCACAAGATTACTGAAACTGTTTTTCAGATACCTTAGCCAGATATCTTGAAGACACGAATAGTTTTAAACAAACTGTGTCACAAGAGATATCTGAGAAATAAAAGGCCTATCTGAAAACAAGGAAAGTGTCCACAGATATCTATTCTCAGATACCTTGAGCATTAACCACATTTCTGAAAAAGAAATATATTTATTGCAAACAAGGTTGCTTCAATAAAAGTGGTATCTGAAGATTGAAGATAAGGACGTGCAAAGAATCAGATAATACTAGTCTCTGATACAAAGCATAGTTCCTGCACTACAGACAAAAGTATAGTACAATGCATTTAATGCACGGACAGAGATGTCTCGAATAAAGCAACGGCAACTTTTTGAAGAAGAAGACAAAACTCATAAGATTTACATACAGATATCAATAGTTTGAATTTGAGGCTAACGGATACTATTCAAACGGCACTCAAATTCATCTATAAATATCAACACTTAGACTGCTTGAAGAGACACACGACATAACTTGAAAACGTTGAACATCTTACTCTCTCAAAGCAACTTACTTATCCTCAAAGCTTTCTGTTGCGACCAAAGCTTTTGATCTTGAGTAACACTGAAGTTCTAAGTGTTCTGATCCTAAACAAGCATAGCTATCTGTCAAAGAGTTGAAACGAAAGATCAAGTATCTGAGATTCATTCTCTTGAACATTTATCTAAGACTTGGGTCAGTAAAAAGAACAAGATACCATACATTGAAAAGTGTATTAAGTATACTTGATTCACAGAGCTATCTGAATAACTGAATAAGTTATTAAAGAAGCTCATCTGACAACTCAAACCAAAACCAACACCATAACTGGCGTGGAGTACAGGAAGTACTTAGTTTGAAAAATCAAGGAATAACTCCAAGGTTACCGGAGTATAGGAAGTACTTGATTTGGGAAACTAAGGAATAACTCCAAGGTTATTTGAGTATAGGAAGTACTTAGCTTGGGAAGCTAGGGAATAACTCAAAGGTTTCTGAGTACAGGAAGTACTTGGCTGTGAAAGCCGGGGAACAACTCAGGGGGAACATTTGGTTGGGAACCAATTGTTTAAGAATCTTAGAATAGGATTATTGTAAGGTGAACTCAATTATCTGTTCTAGTGAATTCTAGGTCTCTGGTAGACCGAAGTGGATTAGTTGGAGGATTACGCCACCTCCAGATACCACTATATTTGCTGTGTTATTTACCTTTCTGTATTTACATTTCAAAGAACACACACACACACACTTTAACTGCTTCTCGCACTTATCTTTATTAAGTCTTTCGCTCGATTCTAAGTATCGATATCTATTCAGATATCCGAGAAATAGTTTTATCGACAAAAGTTTTAAAAGACTATTCACCCCCCTCTAGTCTTTTTACTTTGCCGTTATCTCGACCAACAAGTGGTATCAGAAAGGTGAGGTTCACAAGCCTTTCAGACTGAACCTAGATCCCAGATAGGTGAAGGAACTTTGTCCATTTTCGAGGACTATTTAATTTGTGTGTTAAGTGTATGTCTCTCGAGTGACGCACCCATTCTCAAACCAGAATTACGAGAAATGGAAAATAACATGATGCTCCACCTTGAAGCCATAAGTAATAAATGATCAAGTGATAAAGAATGGCCCAATAGTCATTCAACAACTCAAACAAGTCATGGAGGTTTCTAATGGTAGAGACATAGATCAAAGCGAAGGATCCTCACAAACCGATCGCCAACAAGTGGGAGATCTACTAGTCAAGTCATTTATTTAACCAAAGCTCAGAGAACTCTGGACATCGGAAGATGCCAAGAGAAATCGTCGATGGTCAAGCTCGTAATATCATCATCGATCGACACTGAGCACATACAAAGGTAAAGGGTGCTAAACGGCGAAAGTTGCTCGCAACTAACTAATTGAAGAAATCTGCGGAACCGAGAAAACCAAAGAAAACAAGTTCAAGTTCTCAAGTTTAAATTTCAAAATTTCAAACAAGGACCCACCAAACTCGAAGAACTTGATTTCAGATTTACCACTCTCATGAGTGACATGGCGCTCTTGGGAATGCAATGATACTCCCAAATGTAAAAGATTAAGACTATTGTCGTAAGTCTTAACCACAACCGGAGCATACCAAATTTTTATTTTAACCAAGGAATGCCAAATATCACTCCAAAGGAACTTTTCTCTCATCTTGCTATCATTGATTATGAGACAACTCAAAGAGAACAAACAACCGAAAAGTTGCAAAACGTTGCTCTAGTCACTCAAGGAACTTCAAAAGAAGAAAAGCAAGGAAGAAATCGAGGATGCTCTTGCCGCAAAGCAAATGAGCAAATATATCACGAGAAATTGAAAGAAGGAAAGCCAAAGAGAAGTCGAAAAGTATCTAGTTCAAACTATCACCAAGACAAAAATATGCAAAGCTCACGAACAAGCCACCGTAAAGCATCATGTACCGAGGAAGCGTAAATTGAAACGATATCTGCTTTCTATTGTCGTAAACCGACACTTCAAGAAGGATTGTCCCGCCTCAACAAACTAAGGACAGTGACAAGAAAGATAGGAAAATCTTCGAAGAAGCCGTAAAGCGTTGTTAATCAAGAAAGAAAGAAAATCCAAATTCAATCGATGCTCTAGACGTTGAGATGATTCAAGATGACAATTCAGATGACTCAACCTTACCATCACCGTAATTATGTGGAGTTACTCATGATATAATCGACTTCGCCTTAAGAAGAATGAAATGTGGAGTTCTGAAATTGACGGTCCAGACATCTCCAACATAGAAAACTGTCTTATGGCTGATGAGGTAACACATACTTCTTGCTATACTTATGAAAGTGATGAAGAGGAAATAAAAAATCTAGAAAATCTCAGGAAAGAACTTGATATCTATGAAAGAGAATTTCTAATGATCCGAGCTAGAGCCGAAAACCTTGAAGAAGAAAAGAATTCTCTTGCAAAGGAAAATTCCCAATTAGTTAAAGTATCTGAGAGAAAGGATGCTGAAAATGCATCGCTCAAAGCTTTATATCTCATGATCGAAAAGTCACATAAAGAAGCAATGGTTGAATTACAAAAGAATTATGAAGATCTTCTCTCTGAGAACAAGGAACTCAAGAAGAAAGAATTATCTTTTCAATCTTATGCCAAAGCTAGTGACACTCTTACTGAAGTACAATCTTACTCAAGAGATCCTTCAGAAAAGAAAGGACTTGGGCTGAATACACAGACAGATTGTTCCATCACTCTGAATAAGAGTAAGGAGAGAAGCACATTTGTAAGTACTCAGCAAGACGGTTCCCATGCAATCTATAGTATCGGTGAAAAGACAAAGATTGTTGACAAAGGAAAGGCGAAATGACTAAACCTTTGTGGGAAAACAAGTCAAAACAAAACTGTTTGGCACGTCTCGAAAAGAAACACAACATAAAAAGTGTAAACACCCACAAGGTTATGTTCTCAAAAGGTAGAATTGCAGGAGCTGGCAAATTCTCCCATGTCACTTTTTCTGGAAAGAAATTGGACCAACCAGAGACTAGAAAAGCTGCTAAGAAAAGATCTCAGATAGCTTCAAGTGCTCGAAACGGTATTGGTTACAAAGGCATCGGAAAACAACTTGCTCATGAGTACAAGCAGGAGCAAGAACGATGGCTGAAAACTAGAATTGCTCAAAGCAATTATTAGAAGTGGAAGTTAAATCAAGCCACTGAAAATCTGAATGCCAGGACTAGAAGAAATCTAGCAAGGAAAGCTAAGTTTGCTGAAAAGCACACTCAGAAACCTGACAGGTATCTGAAAGCATCATATGGAGCACCTAGGAACACACCAAGGAAGAAAATAATTCTTACTAATGATAACATTCATTCAAATAGAATTCCTCCTTACGCCTCGCTGACAAAAGAATATTTCAAAGAAATTCATTCAAAAATGGATTCCTCGAAGAACTTTTACTCGATTGCCCAAAGAAAGTTATGAGAACCTAATCTCCTGCTTCTGTCAGTGCGTAATGCTTCCTGGACTAAAGCACAATGGCTATTTGATAGTGGATGCGGAAATCACATGACAGGAGACAAAGCAAATCTGGTCGATTACAAAGTTTGCAACACAGGACCAGATATCAGATTTGCTGGAGGAGAATTAAATCCCTTTCTGGGATTTGGCAACGTCAAATTGGGGACTTTAACAATCACTGACGTATTACATGTTAAGGATTTGAAATATAATCTATTTAGCATGAGCCGCTTATGCATAAGGGTTTTACTATAAAATTCAAAGCTAAATCGCAAACTAATTGACAAAGAGTCAAAGGCATACCTTAGTTGGTCGGCGAAAGGCGCCTTTATGTTGCCGATTGGGCATCTCGCCACAATCAAGAATGTCTCATGGTGAGTCAATCTGTCACAAGTAAGAGCACCGGTTATGGCACAAAAGAAGTGAGTCACTTGAACTCAAAAACTCAAAAGACTTGCAGAGAAGAGTTAGTGGTTGGCCTTCCCGAACATCTTTTAAAAGGATGGTATCTGCTGCCTGTCGATGGGGAAACAATCTAAGATCTCTTTCAAGTCCAAAATCGACACTCTAAGTGTTAGACCAACGCAACTATTACACATGGATCTTTTGAATCATCCGTAACTAGTTATGCAGAAAGAAGTATGGTCCGTTGTAGATGACTTCTCAAGATTCACTGGGTTGTCTTTCAAACACAAATCGATGCCGTGGTGGAGATACCAAACTTCTCAAAAAGCTTGAGGTCAAGAAAATGACAAGGTATCTGCAATCGTATTGCACCATGGTACCGAAGTTTGTCAACCAAGACATAAAGGAGTTTTATACCAAAGGTATACAACACCAACTTTCCTCTGTAAGAACACCTCAACAAAATGGTGTTGCGAAAGGAAAAACAGAACCCTTAAAGAAGCCGCAAGGACAATGCTAATGACATCGAAATAAGTGAAATTTATTGGGTTGAAGTCGTAAACACAAATTGCTACACTCGTAATGTATGTTTGATAAACAAACACCATGACAAGACCCCTATGAAATCTTGGTTGGTAGACCCCTAATATCAAACATCCGAGAATATTTGGTCAGATGTTTTGTTCTAAACAATGGGAAAGATTATCCGAGAACATTTCAACCAAAGGCGATGAAGGTGTTTTTCGTTATTCCACAAATAGCAAAGCCTACTGAGTTTACAACAAAAGAACAAAGAAAATTGAAGAATCAATTCATGTTGTATTCTATGAAGGAAATAAGAAAACACCTCCTAATGATGAACTCGTAAAGGTTCAAAGAACTATTCTCGAGGGACTCTAAAGAAGAATCCTCAGAAAGGAGAAACATCATTATGGAAAGTGAGGATGACTCTGACGTAGAAAAGCTTGAAATGCCTAGTAACAACAAGATGACTCACAGACATGATGAGGAATTTCCTATGAGTTTTCCGTAAATGGAACAGTTATCGAGAACCTTCATCATGAAGAGATATCAAAATGAGATCTTTGAATGCAAGTTCCAGATATCTCTAACACTGAAAAAGTGTCAGATATCCATGACATTTCCCATATGTCAGATATCTCAGATACTGAAAAAGTATCAAATCATAAGCTTAGTGATTCACATTCAAATCACTTGGATATTGATCCTACTAGCACTAAACCTATGATGAGATGGATCAAAGATCATCCTGCAAAGGATGTAATTGGACCAATTAATCAAGGTGTTAGGACTAGGAGAGCAATATGAAAATGCTAATTCTCTCTTTGATGTTTCATCTCAATATTGAACCTAAAATATAGAAGAAGCATTAGGAGACCAAGACTGGATCTCTGCAATGCAAGAAGAGTTGGATCAATTTGAGAGAAACAAAGTCTGGAAACTAGTTCCATTTATACGAGGAATATCTGTGATTGGAACTAAATGGGTTTTCAGAAACAAGATGAATGAATCTGGTGAAATAACCAGAAACAAAGCAAGATTGGTTGCCAAGGGATTTACCTGCATCAAGGTTTAGATTTTGACGAGTCATATGCACCAGATTGCAAGATTGATGCAATAAGACTCTTTCTAGCCTTTGACTCATAAAGATTTCAAAGTTTATCAGATGGATGTCAAAAGTGCATTCTTAAACGGTGAACTTGCAGAAGAAGTTTATGTTGAGCAACCACCTGGCTTTGAAGTTTCCTCAGAAAGTAAAATGGTCTATAAACTACAGAAAGCTCTGTATGGACTGAAACAGGCTCCAAGAGCGTGGTATGACACTTTGGCCAAGTACCTTCTGGAAAGTGGTTTCAAGAAAGGTGAAGTTGATAAAACTTTATTTACCTTAAATCATGACGGGAAACTACTCTTAGTTCAAGTATATGTTGATGACATCATATTTGGATCTAAGGACAAGCAACTTTGTAATGACTTTGCAAATCTCATGAAAAGCAAGTTTGAGATGAGCATGATGGGAGAAATGAATTATTTTCTAGGATTGCAAGTCAAGCAACTCAATGATGGAATATTCATTAGTCAAACAAAGTATGCAAAAGATATGCTCACAAAATTCAATCTTAAGCCTTCTGAAAAGAATGCTAAGATACCTATGAGCATTGGAACCAAAATGACCTATACTGAATCAGATAAGAGTGTTGAAGAACATAAGTATAGGAAATTGATAGGTTCACTACTTTACCTCACTGCAAGTAGACCTGATATTCAATATGCCGTTGGAGTATGTGCTAGATTTCAGACAAATCCAATGCAAACACACTAAAACATTGCTATGAAAATATTAAGGTATGTAAAGGGTACAGTAGATGTAGGATTGTGGTATCCTAAAGAAAGCGGATTGAGTTTAGCTGGGTACTCAGATGCTGATTATGCTGGATCACTGCTTGATAGGAAAAGCACCTCGTGAACTTGTGGGTTCGGTACTAGACTTATCTCATGGTTTAGCAAGAAGCAAAACTCAATTGCAACTTCTACTACAGAGGCTGAATATATTGCTGCTGGTTGTTGTGCAACACAAATTCTGTGGATACAACAACTTAAAGACTATGGACTCGATGAGAAGAAAACTCCCATTTTCTGTGACAACACAAGTGCTATTGCGATTACACAGAATCCTAAATTTCATGCCAGGACAAAGCACATTGATGTTAGACATCACTTCATCAGAGACCATGTTGAAAAGGGCAATATAGAGATACTCAAGATTGGCACTGAAGACCAACTTGCAGATATCTTCACTAAGCCACTACAAGAAAGTAGATTCTTAGCCTTAAGACATAGTCTTGGACTAATGGAACTACCAATGAACTGAAAGAGTTCAGGAATCTGGAACGGGCATCCAGAGAAAAGGTATCTGGAACGGGTATCCAGAGAAGAGTAAAGAGAAATCTGGAACGGGTATCCAGAAGTCAAAAAGGCTAAAAAGCAAAAAAAAGATAGCTTAAGATCTCTGAGACGAGAACTCAGATATCTGAATCATTCTATAAACGGGGAACACAAAAGAGAATAGTATAACTATCCAAATCAACTACTCTCTTGAAACTCGCATTAATTTCTATCTTGATGAAAAACTTGGAAAAATCCTAAGTATAAGACAGATTCATATGCAAACAGTGTTCTTGGTCATACAGAATTGTGATTCAGATAGCAAGTCGCCAAAATTCATTAAATAGGCACAATTACACTTGTTGATTGTGATCATTGCTGAAGAAGCAATGGTGACCCTTGATGAAATTAAGCGATTGATCTGTACGGTGGAAATTAATTCACAGTAAATAGTGAACTGTTGAAATTCAGACATGGCCCACTAAGCATTTAATGCCGAACTAGCTTTTGCTCACGCCTGCTTGCAAATCACAGATACGTACACACAAAATCAATTTGTATGTATTTGTCTGTTGGGATTCAACTGCTATATATATAGGATTTTGGCATAGGAAATCACTTTTGCCTAATCCGAAAACTCATCTTGCACAAAAATAGCAAATCCTTCTCTTGATCCTCTGCAAAACTTCTACAATCTCTGCAAATCAAGATTAAGTTTTTCTGCAAAGAATTATCGAATCAAATCTCTTTCAAACACCAATTTCAAATCCCTACACTATATAAAGAGATGGCCCTAAAAGTTCAACCACATAAATCTCAATCCTCCACCGGCATCGCCGAAAAGCAAGCACCGAGTTGGTTATTGTGAACAACCGATCGGTAGGAAATTTTAATCGACCATTGGACTTCAAATCACGTAATTATTTGGGGTGGTGCCATGGTTGAGGAATACCTCACTACCGAATAGAGAACCGTCGATGTAAAGCTAATTCTTGACATGCTTGAAAAGGCACAAATCAAGGGCTTTCTATCCGCCGCCCTAGTGGAATTTCATCACTCGATGTGTTGAATTCTACAACAACTCGAGATTATTTCGTGTTTCAAGGCACTAAAATAGTGTCTCACAAACCTCACCCAAGGAAAGGAAATCTTTCTTGACTTAACAACTTTCAGAAGTTGTTTGAGTTTCAATATCTTGGAAAGGATTTTGAAATAAACACCAAGGATGATGAACTCCTCAAGGTGTTAAAGAATCAGATGCTGACGTGTGATCTTGAAAAATCAGATACACCCACTGAGTTCAAGCTTGCTGATATCCGAACCAGACATCTGATAGTTCACTGGGATGTACTGGCTTGCATTCTTCACAGATGCTTTGATGGTCTACAAGGAGGTGCTGACCAGATAAGCCAAGAACGATGGATCATGATATTCTTGCTGAATCAACAAGACAAAAGGCTGGAAAACCCTTTTAACTGGGGAAAGTACGCCTTCATGAAGTTTGTGAAGAAAATTCAAGGCTTCGAGCCTAAGATTACCAAAGGACTAGCTGAGCCAAAGGCCACTGTAGGATATGGTCTGAAAATATGCTACTTGCTGGAGAAGCTTGGCATTGAGCTCAGAGAGACGGCTGAAATAGCCAATAGTAACCTACTCTACAAATATGAGTATACAAACTTGATGAAAAAGGTTACTGGGTCTCAAAAAGGTTCTCGGTTTAAAGTCTGAAAAGGTATCTGAAGAAAAGGTTGCGACCAAGAAGCCCAGAACTTCAAGAAAGAAGTCTGCTGGCAAATCAGAAGACACACCCAAAGAGGTTGTCGATTCTCAGATATCTGCAGGCCTTGCCGATGAACTGATAAAGGCAGATGAAATCATCAATGCTGAAAAAGAGTTATCAACTACTGAACAAGTAGACTCAGCAAGAAGAAGTGCTTTCAGAAATGTTGCGACTAATGCAGAAAGCCTTGCTGATGAACTCATAAATGCTGTCAAAAGTGGTGAAAAACACCAAGCCCTATCTGCAGAAACCGCAGGAGTAATGGACCAATCAGTTTCCAATGCTGATGAGAGCTCTGACGATGAAGATGATGAACTAGTCATCTCTCAAGTCCTAGAAAGAACAAAGAGGGCTAAGGTTATCAGAATAAAGAATCGTGATAAGGTATCTGAAGAAGAACCTACATCACAGGTTGCTGAACCTATAGCAAAGGTTGTTGGTGCAAACACACAATCAGGGAATATTTCTCTTGCACAACTTCAAAAAGCCCTGATGAGTGGTATTTTAGTACTGGCAGATGCTGATGGAAACGCCACAACTAAAAATCTGGAAGAACATTCTACTGACCAATCCTCTGCTTCAAGACAACCACAACAACCACAATCACAACAACCACAACAGCTACAAGTGGTTGATGAAATGGTAAATGAACTCCATTTCGAATTACCAAAGAATACAAGATGTCAAGAAAATCCTCTCCAAAGAGGGTTTTCTAACTCATGATGAGAGGGATCAAACCGAGACATCTACTGAGAATGATCAACGGGGAGGCAGGCTGAAGGCAATATGATGAAAGGTGTGAAGTAAACTTCAAGCAAAGAAAAAGAATCGACAAGAAGAAGAAAGTATAGAAAGGTCACAAGTTCCAGACCAACCAATCAACTAAACTACTCTGTAGTTTAACTCTTATCTTGTGAAAAATTTTATGCTTAAAAACATCTTGTTACTCATAAAATTTCTTTGTTACAGGCTGAGTTAGAAACACAAAAACAAGAGGAAGCTGAAAAGCTTACCTCGTAAATCGAGAAGGAGGTTCCTCAACCTCGCCTCTTAAGACATCCGAGCACGTACCATGTAATAATGGATTCTTAAGATAACACTTCTTCGCTTATAAGTTTATGTGCTTAATCATGAAAATAAATGTTTCTAACAGGCTCCAACTGAGAAAGAGGAAGATAAGGCAGAAATGCCAGAAGAAAACCCAGAAACCAACAAGGTTTCTGAAGAACAGATCATTGAGCCTTCCAGTATGAAGGTATATGAAAATCAATGATAAATATTCTTCACCTTGGGTTAACTAAAATCTTCTCTAAATTATTCAATGCTTTCTACTCACAGGCTCACTCAGAAGTAGAAGTGCAAGGGGACAGAGTTGCGACATCCCCTGCACCTATGGAAATTGATGAGGCATCAAGGCCTTCATCACAAGAAAAGATTCCAGAGACTTCACAAGTCTCTGGGAGACAAGTATCTGAGCCTCCCATGGAGGTAATTGACCTCTCAGATATCTGACTTGTCACTTAAAGTTTTCTTGATAAAATTTCCTAAGTATTGTGATAATGTTAATTCTCAGGTTCAAGAAAGAAAGGTTGATGAGGACCAGACTTCCAAGTCTCCGCCTCACAACAAGATATCTGAGACACCAATTGTCTCAGTAGAACAAGTCTCTGAGCCTGAAGTACTTACTCAGGTAACTCAGAAACTAAACTACACTTCTCCTCAGATATCTACAAAAGTTTTGAAGCTCACTCAAAACTCTTTCTTTCAGGCTCAAAAAAGTGCCGAGCAGGCTCCCAATGTTGAGACAAGGGACCTACTTCCCTTCTTCAAAGCTCACACCTTGCCAAAGCACATTAAATGCTTCAAGAAATGGCAAAGGTTAAGGTGCTCTGATCTCTCTGAAATATTGAGAATCACAGATCAACCAAACAGACGAGCACGAGCTCTTGACTTGGAGACATACATCCATGCAATGTTCCCTACCTAACAAGACATAGCTATAATTCTATTGCATAAGGATTTCTCCAGAAGTAGCGCTGATGCTTGATACAAGCCTTTGAGCGGGAAGATGGTCGACAAGATTACAAATGGCATTTAAGCCGCCCCGCCCCAAACTCGCAATTTATACCTTCGAACAAGAAGAGGTTAATGGGCGTAAGATCACTATTCCAAGTGATCAATCTTGTATTCGAAGATGATGAGGAGGAAGAAATAAACGAAAATGACTTCGATGAACCTCCCACCGACCATCACCAAAAGGATGACATGCATAAAAAGGATGATGATGATGCCCCGCACTGTGGACCGGAGGAATTTCACTAAGAAATGATGCCTCACCTGAAAAGCACAATCGAGAAGACTTCACGTAAATCTCCGCTCCATCTCCTCGTAAATCTACTCATCCATCTTCTAACCAACACCCGCCATTACTCGAACAAGTAGTTGAGCTCAAGAAACCAATCAGAAAATATTAAACACTCAAACCGGATCTGCTCAACTCAGACAATTGTTGGAAGAAGAACAACAGCTCCATCTTCAACTGGAAGATCAAATAGCTAAATCCAGAGACAAGCTTGATCAACTACAAGATCAATACTTACAAGAAATGATTGCTTACTCTGAGGTTAAAGAGCTACGGGATGCTGTGCATGATATCACCAAAGAACTCGACATCAAGAAGTATAAAGTCAAGCATGATGCTAAGGTCATCATCTTCAAAAGAAGTACCATCCTCCTCCCGTAAAGGAAAGAAACCAATCCGAGATGGTTCTTTGGACTCGATACAATCGATGAAAATGTCCAAGAGGATGAAGATCACTGGGCTGATTACTCAGATGATGAAGAAGACAAGACTTTGGTAGAGCACCGCAATGAACATCTAGCGGTTTCTCACTTGAAAAGGAAGCTGATTGCTCCTACAATTTTCAGCAAACTGCCAAATGTCCACTCCAATGAATACATGAACAGGTACCAAGTACTGGCTCATCTGAACAAGGAGATGTCTTCACAGAACAAGAAAGTAATTGCCTCCATCCCCTCTGAAATGAGAAAGTTCACTGAGCTCATCACTCAGAGAACAACTAGCATAGTCATTGCTCAGAAAGATCTGGGAATGATAAGGGACGATGATGCATCTTTAGCTGAAAAAGCTTTCCAAGAGGCAAGTTACACTGCTGGAAAAGCAGATGCCATCCTAGGCCCATTGGCAGAGCTCACTGATAAGGACAATGGACTTACCAAGCAAAATCAGGAGCTCAAAACGAACTTCAGAAGTTGGTCACTGCCTATAATTATTTACAAGGGCACTTTAACTCTCTCTCAGATTCCTTTATGAGACTGAGTCAGCCAACAATGACTAAGGGGGAAAGAATGTACAAATCTGGACCTCAAAGTCGGGAATGGGAAGAAGGAGAAGAAAACAAGAAGAAATGAGCTGGTGTGGCTCGAAGGAAGAAGAAACATGAAAACTTCCCACCACCACTCGTAATCAATGAACCCTCCTCAAGCCAAGTCGCTTTGCAAATAGTAGCCGCTTCCGTAAACCCATCAAGGAACTAAAATGATAACAAGGGCCATGGCACGTAAACCTCCAAGGAGTACCAAGGCTCCAAGGAGAAGACAAGTTAAAGGGATTGATGAATCTTCCAAGAAGAAGAAGAAGAAGGTCAAATCAAGTCCCCGGCAATGAAGAAGGTCAGAAACTCACAAGATTCAATCTTGATGATGATGAGGAAACTGATGAAGATGAAGCTCCTCTTCACAAGAAAAGGAAAATTGAAAGCCTAATCGAGCCCATAGTCGCAAAGCCCTAGCGCTAAAAACACCCTCCGAAATACCAAGTCTATCCAGGTGGTTCTTCAAGCAACAACCCCAAAGAGAATTCAAGATGAGAAGGAGCAGTTGAGAGTCGAGCAAAGACAGTCAACTTCCACTCGTGCCGGAAGAAGCCAAAATAGAGTATGTGAAGTATGACAATGATTCCTCCTCACAGTGCATCAATCGTAAAAATGGCTATTGGATTCGGAACTTAAGCATCTATTGGTAAATTCAAGATTTTAACCAATCCATAAACAACTTATGGCATGGAGAAAAGATAAGCCAACCTTGATCAACACCAATCACATTAAAGCTGGTTGGATTTTGAAGTTGTCAAGAGAATCAAGCCATGAGAAAGGACCTCCGATGAATGTCCATATGGAAAGCCGGATGATGTGCATGTAATCAATATCACAAGAACAGCACAAGAGCAAGACTTCATTGAGAACCCTATGAATCGTTCTATCTAACTGAAGATCAATACAAGGGTGACATCAGATATCTGAGGATTATCTATGAATACTTCAAGCTTTCAGATATCAGAATAGAGCATGCCTGAAAGTGGGGAAAGTACCTATGGGTCAAACATTTTGTCAAGAAAAATCCTACCAAAACCTACAAAGAGGTCTGTGGATTTGCCAGAGACACAGAGATGCTCGTCAGAACTCTTCTCTATGACTATTCTGATGACATCAAAAGGTTTGGAGATAGGAAATTTGCAGACTGATCCATAGAACTATTTGTTGAAGACTTGAAGAGATTGAAGACTAGTTTATTAGGATGCTTACTTGGAGCTTGGTTACTCCTGTTGTCCTAATTTACTATGTATTTTTGTATTTTTGCTGACTGAGCCAAACTTGTTCTATGAATTGAAGTTATCTGTAATCTCTCTTTATAACTTATCTGAAGAACTTACTCTCACATAGTATTCTATAAAAGATAACTTGTCAGCAAAGATCACACCTTGTGATTTGGTTGATGTTCACTTTCTGCACTTAATTAAATAATTTGAAGATCTTAAGAAAAGATTAAGTGTTGGATTGTTCACTCATCCAGATTTGTATTAGGTAAGATAATCATCGTTGACTGATCAAAAAGGGGGAAATTTGTTGGGAAATTTGTTGGGAAATTTCTTGAGAAATTTGTTAGGAAATTTGTTAGATATTTTGTTAGAATTATCTGTTTAGATTTTGATCAGCAACATGATGACTTATCTTAGTCTCAGAAAGGTGATTAGTACTCTTGGTTCACTTGAACATTGTAAAAGAGAAAACCCACTAAGTATGATAGTCTAGCTAATCTTGTATAGGATGTTAGCTCTCAAAATGTAATTTTATTTTATGAAGAGAAGACCAAGAGAAGACATCCAAGCAGAACAAGCTTAACGACATTGAAGACTTGAAGAAACTGCACAAGATTACTGAAACTGTTTTTCAGATACCTTAGCCAGATATCTTGAAGACACGAATAGTTTTAAACAAACTGTGTCACAAGAGATATCTGAGAAATAAAAGGCCTATCTGAAAACAAGGAAAGTGTCCACAGATATCTATTCTCAGATACCTTGAGCATTAACCACATTTCTGAAAAAGAAATATATTTATTGCAAACAAGGTTGCTTCAATAAAAGTGGTATCTGAAGATTGAAGATAAGGACGTGCAAAGAATCAGATAATACTAGTCTCTGATACAAAGCATAGTTCCGTTGGCACTACAGGACAAAAAGTATAGTACAATGCATTTAATGCACGGACAGAGATGTCTGAATAAAAGCAACGGCAGCTTTTGAAGAAGAAGACAAAACCTGCTACAGTACTATACACAGATATCAATAGTTTGAATTTGAGGCTAACGGATACTATTCAAACGGCACTCAAATTCATCTATAAATATCAACACTTAGACTGCTTGAAGAGACACACGACATAACTTGAAAACGTTGAACATCTTACTCTCTCAAAGCAACTTACTTATCCTCAAAGCTTTCTGTTGTGACCAAAGCTTTTGATCTTGAGTAACACTGAAGTTCTAAGTGTTCTGATCCTAAACAAGCATAGCTATCTGTCAAAGAGTTGAAACGAAAGATCAAGTATCTGAGATTCATTCTCTTGAACATTTATCTAAGACTTGGGTCAGTAAAAAGAACAAGATACCATACATTGAAAAGTGTATTAAGTATACTTGATTCACAGAGCTATCTGAATAACTGAATAAGTTATTAAAGAAGCTCATCTGACAACTCAAACCAAAACCAACACCATAACTGGCGTGGAGTACAGGAAGTACTTAGTTTGAAAAATCAAGGAATAACTCCAAGGTTACCGGAGTATAGGAAGTACTTGATTTGGGAAACTAAGGAATAACTCCAAGGTTATTTGAGTATAGGAAGTACTTAGCTTGGGAAGCTAGGGAATAACTCAAAGGTTTCTGAGTAGGAAGTACTTGGTCGTGAAAGCCGGGAACAACTCGGGGAACATTTGGTTGGGAACCAATTGTTTAAGAATCTTAGAATAGGATTATTGTAAGGTGAACTCAATTATCTGTTCTAGTGAATTCTAGGTCTCGGTAGACCAAGTGGATTAGTTGGAGGATTACGCCACCTCGGATACCACTATATTTCTTTGTGTTATTTACCTTTCAGATTTACATTTCAGCAACACACACACACACACTTTAACTATTTCTGCACTTATCTTTATTAAGTCTTCCGCGCTCTGATTCTAAGTATCAGATATCTGTTCAGATATCTGTGAAATAGTTTTATCGACAAAAGTTTTAAAAGACTATTCACCCCCCCTAGTCTTTTACTTTGCCGTTATCTGGACCAACAAGTGGTATCAGAGCGGGAGGTTCACAAGCCTTCTGCACTGAACCTAGATCCCCAGATAGGTGAAGGAACTTTGTCCATTTTAGGACTATTTAATTTGTGTGTTAAGTGTGCGGTATGTCTCACGAGTGATGCACCCATTCTCAAACCAGAGAATTACGAGAAATGGAAAAATAACATGATGCTCCACCTTGAAGCCATAAGTGACGAAATGATCGAAGTGATAAAGAATGGCCCAATAGTCATTCAACAACTCAAACAAGTCATGGAGGTTTCTAATGGTAGAGACAGAGATCAAAGCGAAGGATCTTCACAAACCGATGCGTCAACAAGTGGGAGATCTACTAGTCAAGTCATTTACAACCAAAGCTCAGAGAACTCGGACATCGGAAGATGCCAAGAGAAATCGTCGGATGGTCAAGCTCGTAATATCATCATCGGATCGACACTGAGCACATACTGTAAGCGTGGGGTGCTAAACGGCGAAAGTTGCTGCAACTAATTGAAGAAATCGTGCGGAATCGAAAACCAAAGAAAACAAGTTCAAGTTCTCAAGTTTAAATTTCAAAATTTCAAACAAGGACCCATGAAACTCGAAGAACTTGATTTCAGATTTACCACTCTCATGAGTGACATGGCCTCTTGGGAATGCAGATATACTCAATGTAAAAGATTAAGACTATTGTCAAGTCTTAACCACAACCGGAGCATACCAAATTTTTTATTTTAACCAAGGAATGCCAAATATCACTCCAAAGGAACTTTTCTCATCTTGCTATCGTTGATTATGAGACAACTCAAAGAGAACAAACAACCTGAAAAGTTGCAAAACGTTGCTCTAGTCACTCAAGGAACTTCGAAAAGAAGAAAAGCAAGGAAGAAATCGAGGATGCTCTTTTTGCCAAAGCAAATGAGCAAATATATCACGAGAAATTGAAAGAAGGAAAGCCAAAGAGAAGTCGAAAAAAGTATCTAGCTCAAACTATCACCAAGACAAAATATGCAAAGCTCATTGAACAAGCCATTTCGTAAAGCATCATGTACCGAAGCGTAAATTGAAACGATATCTGCTTTCTATTGTCGTAAACTGACACTTCAAGAAGGATTGTCCTGCCCTCAACAAACTAAGGACAGGTGACAAGAAAGATAGGAAAATCTTCAGAAGAAGCCAGAAAGCGTTGTTAACTGAAGAAAGAAAGAAAATCCAAATTCAACTGGATGCTCTAGACGTTGAGACAGATTCTGAAGATGACAATTCAGATGACTCAACCTTACCATCACCAGAATTATGTGGAGTTACTCATGATATAATCGACTTCGGCCTTAAGAAGAATGAAATGTGTGGAGTTGCTGAAATTGACGGTCCAGACATCTCCAACATAGAAAACTGTCTTATGGCTGATGAGGTAACACATACTTCTTGCTATACTTATGAAAGTGATGAAGAGGAAATAAAAAATCTAGAAAATCTCAGGAAAGAACTTGATATCTATGAAAGAGAATTTCTAATGATCCGAGCTAGAGCCGAAAACCTTGAAGAAGAAAAGAATTCTCTTGCAAAGGAAAATTCCCAATTAGTTAAAGTATCTGAGAGAAAGGATGCTGAAAATGCATCGCTCAAAGCTCAGATATCTGCGACTGAAAAGTCACATAAAGAAGCAATGGTTGAATTACAAAAGAATTATGAAGATCTTCTCTCTGAGAACAAGGAACTCAAGAAGAAAGAATTATCTTTTCAATCTTATGCCAAAGCTAGTGACACTTCATCAAGTACAATCTTACTCAAGAGATCCTTGAAAAGAAAGGACTTCAATTTGAATACAGATGATTGTTCCATCACTCTGAATAAGAGTAAGGAGAGAAGCA
This sequence comes from Plantago major, assembly GCA_026545765.1. Classification (NCBI taxonomy): domain Eukaryota; kingdom Viridiplantae; phylum Streptophyta; class Magnoliopsida; order Lamiales; family Plantaginaceae; genus Plantago; species Plantago major. The sequence continues at coordinate 75,748,384 of CM048841.1, forward strand.
CATTTGTAAGTACTCAGCAAGACGGTTCCCATGCAATCTATAGTATCGGTGAAAAGACAAAGATTGTTGACAAAGGAAAGGCAGTTGCGACTAAACCTTTGTGGGAAAAACAAGTCAAAAACAAAACTGTTGGGCACGTCTCTGAAAAGAAACACAACACTGAAAAGTGTAAACACCCACAGTGCTATGTCTCTCAAAAAGGTAGAATTGCAGGAGCTGGCAAATTCTCCCATGTCACTTTTTCTGGAAAGAAATTGGACCAACCAGAGACTAGAAAAGCTGCTGAGAAAAGATCTCAGATAGCTTCAAGTGCTCGAAACGGTATTGGTTATAAAGGCATCGGAAAACAACTTGCTCATGAGTACAAGCAGGAGCAAGAACGATGGCTGAAAACTATAATTGCTCAAAGCAATTATTAGAAGTGGAAGTTAAATCAAGCCACTGAAAATCTGAATGCCAGGACTAGAAGAAATCTAGCAAGGAAAGCTAAGTTTGCTGAAAAGCACACTCAGAAACCTGACAGGTATCTGAAAGCATCATATGGAGCACCTAGGAACACACCAAGGAAGAAAATAATTCTTACTAATGATAACATTCATTCAAATAGAATTCCTCCTTACGTTCCTGTCAGACAAAAGAATATTTCAAAGAAATTCATTCAAAAATGGATTCCTACTGGAAGAACTTTTACTTCTGACGGTTCCAGCAAAGTTATGAGAACCTAATCTCCTGTTTCCTGTTGTGTGCAGAATGCTTCCTGGACTAAAGCACAATGGCTATTTGATAGTGGATGCGGAAATCACATGACAGGAGACAAAGCAAATCTGGTCGATTACAAAGTTTGCAACACAGGACCAGATATCAGATTTGCTGGAGGAGAATTAAATCCCTTTCTGGGATTTGGCAACGTCAAATTGGGGACTTTAACAATCACTGACGTATTACATGTTAAGGATTTGAAATATAATCTATTTAGCATGAGCCAGTTTGCAGACAAGGGTTTTACTATAAAATTCAAAGCTAAATACTGCAAACTAATTGACAAAGAGTCAAAGCGCATACCTTAGTTGGTCGGCGAAAGGCGCCTTTATGTTGCCGATTGGGCATCCGCCACAATCAAGAATGTCTCATGGTGAGTCAATCTGTCACACGTAAGAGCACCGTTATGGCACAAAAGAATGAGTCACTTGAACTTCAAAACTCAACAGACTTGCAAGAAAGAGTTAGTGGTTGGCCTTCCCAACATCTTTCGAAAGGATGGTATCTGCTCTCGCCGATGGGGAAACAATCTAAGATCTCTTTCAAGTCCAAAATCGACACTCTAGTGTTAGACCAACGCAACTATTACATGGATCTTTTGAATCATCTCAGAACTAGTTATGCAGAAAGAAGTATGGTGCGGTTGTTGTAGATGACTTCTCAAGATTCACTTGGGTTGTCTTTACAAACACAAATCGATGCCGGGTGGAGATACCAAACTTCTTGAAAAAGCTTGAGGTCAAGAAAATGACAAGGTATCGCAATCGTATCGCATCATGGTACTGAGTTTGTCAACCAGTACATAAAGGAGTTTTATACCTGCAAAGGTATACAACACCAACTTTCCTCTGTAAGAACACCTCAACAAAATGGTGTTGCAGAAAGGAAAAACAGAACCCTTAAAGAAGCTGCAAGGACAATGCTAGCTGACACTGAAATAAGTGAAATTTATTGGGTTGAAGATGTAAACACAGCTTGCTACACTCAGAACAGATGTTTGATAAACAAACACCATGACAAGACCCCCTATGAAATCTTGGTTGGTAGACCCCCTAATATCAAACATCTGAGAATATTTGGTTGTAGATGTTTTGTTCTAAACAATGGGAAAGATTATCTGAGAACATTTCAACCAAAGGCAGATGAAGGTGTTTTTCTTGGTTATTCCACAAATAGCAAAGCCTACAGAGTTTACAACAAAAGAACAAAGAAAATTGAAGAATCAATTCATGTTGTATTCTATGAAGGAAATAAGAAAACACCTCCTAATGATGAACTCTCAGAAAGGTTCAAAGAACTATTACTGAGGGACTCTAAAGAAGAATCCTCAGAAAGGAGAAACATCATTATGGAAAGTGAGGATGACTCTGACGTAGAAAAGCTTGAAATGCCTAGTAACAACAAGATGACTCACAGACATGATGAGGAATTTCCTATGAGTTTTCCAGAAATGGAACAGGTTACTGAGAACCTTCATCATGAAGAGATATCTGAAAATGAGGAAATCATGCAAGTTCCAGATATCTCTAACACTGAAAAAGTGTCAGATATCCATGACATTTCCCATATGTCAGATATCTCAGATACTGAAAAAGTATCAAATCATAAGCTTAGTGATTCACATTCAAATCACTTGGATATTGATCCTACTAGCACTAAACCTATGATGAGATGGATCAAAGATCATCCTGCAAAGGATGTAATTGGACCAATTAATCAAGGTGTTAGGACTAGGAGAGCAATAGCTGAAAATGCTAATTCTCTCTTTGGATGTTTCATCTCGAATATTGAACCTAAAAATATAGAAGAAGCATTAGGAGACCAAGACTGGATCTCTGCAATGCAAGAAGAGTTGGATCAATTTGAGAGAAACAAAGTCTGGAAACTAGTTCCATTTATACGAGGAATATCTGTGATTGGAACTAAATGGGTTTTCAGAAACAAGATGAATGAATCTGGTGAAATAACCAGAAACAAAGCAAGATTGGTTGCCAAGGGATTTACCCAAACTGAAGGCTTAGATTTTGACGAGTCATATGCACCAGTTGCAAGATTGGATGCAATAAGACTCTTTCTAGCCTTCTGACTCATAAAGATTTCAAAGTTTATCAGATGGATGTCAAAAGTGCATTCTTAAACGGTGAACTTGCAGAAGAAGTTTATGTTGAGCAACCACCTGGCTTTGAAGTTTCCTCAGAAAGTAAAATGGTCTATAAACTACAGAAAGCTCTGTATGGACTGAAACAGGCTCCAAGAGCGTGGTATGACACTTTGGCCAAGTACCTTCTAGAAAGTGGTTTCAAGAAAGGTGAAGTTGATAAAACTTTATTTACCTTAAATCATGACGGGAAACTACTCTTAGTTCAAGTATATGTTGATGACATCATATTTGGATCTAAGGACAAGCAACTTTGTAATGACTTTGCAAATCTCATGAAAAGCAAGTTTGAGATGAGCATGATGGGAGAAATGAATTATTTTCTAGGATTGCAAGTCAAGCAACTCAATGATGGAATATTCATTAGTCAAACAAAGTATGCAAAAGATATGCTCACAAAATTCAATCTTAAGCCTTCTGAAAAGAATGCTAAGATACCTATGAGCATTGGAACCAAAATGACCTATACTGAATCAGATAAGAGTGTTGAAGAACATAAGTATAGGAAATTGATAGGTTCACTACTTTACCTCACTGCAAGTAGACCTGATATTCAATATGCCGTTGGAGTATGTGCTAGATTTCAGACAAATCCAATGCAAACACACTAAAACATTGCTATGAAAATATTAAGGTATGTAAAGGGTACAGTAGATGTAGGATTGTGGTATCCTAAAGAAAGCGGATTGAGTTTAGCTGGGTACTCAGATGCTGATTATGCTGGATCACTGCTTGATAGGAAAAGCACCTCAGGAACTTGTCAGTTTCTGGGTACTAGACTTATCTCATGGTTTAGCAAGAAGCAAAACTCAATTGCAACTTCTACTACAGAGGCTGAATATATTGCTGCTGGTTGTTGTGCAACACAAATTCTGTGGATACAACAACTTAAAGACTATGGACTCGATGAGAAGAAAACTCCCATTTTCTGTGACAACACAAGTGCTATTGCGATTACACAGAATCCTAAATTTCATGCCAGGACAAAACACATTGATGTTAGACATCACTTCATCAGAGACCATGTTGAAAAGGGCAATATAGAGATACTCAAGATTGGCACTGAAGACCAACTTGCAGATATCTTCACTAAGCCACTACAAGAAAGTAGATTCTTAGCCTTAAGACATAGTCTTGGACTAATGGAACTACCAATGAACTGAAAGAGTTCAGGAATCTGGAACGAGCATCCAGAGAAAAGGTATCTGGAACGGGTATCCAGAGAAGAGTAAAGAGAAATCTGGAACGGGTATCCAGAGAAGAGTAAAGAGAAATCTGGAACGGGTATCCAGAAGTCAAAAAGGCTAAAAAGCAAAAAAAAGATAGCTTAAGATCTCTGAGACGAGAACTCAGATATCTGAATCATTCTATAAACGGGGAACACAAAAGAGAATAGTATAACTATCTGCAGTCAACTACTCTCTTGAAACTCGCATTAATTTCTATCTTGATGAAAAACTTGGAAAAATCCTAAGTATAAGACAGATTCATATGCAAACAGTGTTCTTGGTCATACAGAATTGTGATTCAGATAGCAAGTCGCCAAAATTCATTAAATAGGCACAATTACACTTGTTGATTGTGATCATTGCTGAAGAAGCAATGGTGACCCTTGATGAAATTAAGCGATTGATCTGTACGGTGGAAATTAATTCACAGTAAATAGTGAACTGTTGAAATTCAGACATGGCCCACTAAGCATTTAATGCCGAACTAGCTTTTGCTCACGCCTGCTTGCAAATCACAGATACGTACACACAAAATCAATTTGTATGTATTTATGCATTGGGATTCAACTGCTATATATATAGGATTTTGGCATAGGAAATCACTTTTGCCTAATCCGAAAACTCATCTTGCACAAAAATAGCAAATCCTTCTCTTGATCCTCTGCAAAACTTCTACAATCTCTGCAAATCAAGATTAAGTTTTTCTGCAAAGAATTACTGAATCAAATCTCTTTCAAACACCAATTTTAAATCCCTACACTATATAAAGAGATGGCCCCTAAAAGTTCAACCACACTGAAATCTCAATCCTCCACTGGCACTGCTGAAAAGCAAGCACCAGAGTTGGTTATTGTGAACAACCATGTAGGAAATTTTAATCGACCATTGGACTTCAAATCACGTAATTATTTGGGGTGGTGCCATGGTTGAGGAATACCTCACTACCGAATAGAGAACCAAGCCGGTAAAGCTAATTCTTGACATGCTTGAAAAGGCACAAATCAAGGGCTTTCTATCTGCTCGCCCTAGTGGAATTTCATCACTCGATGTGTTGGAACTCTACAACAACTCCAGGATTATTTCCTGTGTTTCTGAAGGCACTAAAATAGTGTCTGTCAAACCTCAGTCCAAGGAAAGGAAATCTTTCTTGACTTAACAACTTTCTGTAAGTTGTTTGAGTTTCAATATCTTGGAAAGGATTTTGAAATAAACACCAAGGATGATGAACTCCTTGAAGGTGTTAAAGAACTGTACAGTGACGTGTGTGATCTTGAAAAATCAGATACACCCACTGAGTTCAAGCTTGCTGATATCCGAACCAGACATCTGATAGTTCACTGGGATGTACTGGCTTGCATTCTTCACAGATGCTTTGATGGTCTACAAGGAGGTGCTGACCAGATAAGCCAAGAACGATGGATCATGATGTTCTTGCTGAATCAACAAGACAAAAGGCTGGAAAACCCTTTTAACTGGGGAAAGTACGCCTTCATGAAGTTTGTGAAGAAAATTCAAGGCTTCGAGCCTAAGATTACCAAAGGACTAGCTGAGCCAAAGGCCACTGTAGGATATGGTCTGAAAATATGCTACTTGCTGGAGAAGCTTGGCATTGAGCTCAGAGAGACGGCTGAAATAGCCAATAGTAACCTACTCTACAAATATGAGTATACAAACTTGATGAAAAAGGTTACTGGGTCTCAAAAAGGTTCTCAGAAGCGAAAGTCTGAAAAGGTATCTGAAGAAAAGGTTGCGACCAAGAAGCCCAGAACTTCAAGAAAGAAGTCTGCTGGCAAATCAGAAGACACACCCAAAGAGGTTGTCGATTCTCAGATATCTGCAGGCCTTGCCGATGAACTGATAAAGGCAGATGAAATCATCAATGCTGAAAAAGAGTTATCAACTACTGAACAAGTAGACTCAGCAAGAAGAAGTGCTTTCAGAAATGTTGCGACTAATGCAGAAAGCCTTGCTGATGAACTCATAAATGCTGTCAAAAGTGGTGAAAAACACCAAGCCCTATCTGCAGAAACCGCAGGAGTAATGGACCAATCAGTTTCCAATGCTGATGAGAGCTCTGACGATGAAGATGATGAACTAGTCATCTCTCAAGTCCTAGAAAGAACAAAGAGGGCTAAGGTTATTGTAACAGTAACTGGTGATAAGGTATCTGAAGAAGAACCTACATCACAGGTTGCTGAACCTATAGCAAAGGTTGTTGGTGCAAACACACAATCAGGGAATATTTCTCTTGCACAACTTCAAAAAGCCCTGATGAGTGGTATTTTAATCTTGGCGGATCTTGATGGAAACGCCACAACTAAAAATGCGGAAGAACATTCTCTTGACCGATCCCAATCCCGCTTCAAGACAACCACAACAACCACAATCACAACAACCACAACAGCTACAAGTGGTTGATGAAATGGTAAATGAACTCCATTTCGAATTACCAAAGAATACAAGATGTCAAGAAAATCCTGCAAAAGAGCAGGTTCCCCAACTCAATGAGAGGGATCAAACTGAGACATCTACTCAGAATGATCAACCAGGGGAGGCAACTGAGTTGAATACTCAGGAAAGGTGTGAAGTACCAGAAACTTCAAGCAAAGAAACTGAACTGGGACAAGAAGACCAAAGTATAGAAAGGTCACAAGTTCCAGAGACCAATCAGCCTGAAACTACTCAGGTAGCTGACCGGTTTAACTCTTATCTTGTGAAAAATTTTATGCTTAAAAACATCTTGTTACTCATAAAATTTCTTTGTTACAGGCTGAGTTAGAAACACAAAAACAAGAGGAAGCTGAAAAGCTTACCTCAGAAACTGAGAAGGAGGTTCCCTCAACCTCGCCTCTTAAGACATCTGAGCCTGTGCCACAGGTAATAATGGATTCTTAAGATAACACTTCTTCAGTTATAAGTTTATGTGCTTAATCATGAAAATAAATGTTTCTAACAGGCTCCAACTGAGAAAGAGGAAGATAAGGCAGAAATGCCAGAAGAAAACCCAGAAACCAACAAGGTTTCTGAAGAACAGATCATTGAGCCTTCCAGTATGAAGGTATATGAAAATCAATGATAAATATTCTTCACCTTGGGTTAACTAAAATCTTCTCTAAATTATTCAATGCTTTCTACTCACAGGCTCACTCAGAAGTAGAAGTGCAAGGGGACAGAGTTGCGACATCCCCTGCACCTATGGAAATTGATGAGGCATCAAGGCCTTCATCACAAGAAAAGATTCCAGAGACTTCACAAGTCTCTGGGAGACAAGTATCTGAGCCTCCCATGGAGGTAATTGACCTCTCAGATATCTGACTTGTCACTTAAAGTTTTCTTGATAAAATTTCCTAAGTATTGTGATAATGTTAATTCTCAGGTTCAAGAAAGAAAGGTTGATGAGGACCAGACTTCCAAGTCTCCGCCTCACAAGATATCTGAGACACCAATTGTCTCAGTAGAACAAGTCTCTGAGCCTGAAGTACTTACTCAGGTAACTCAGAAACTAAACTACACTTCTCCTCAGATATCTATAAAAGTTTTGAAGCTCACTCAAAACTCTTTCTTTCAGGCTCAAACAAGTGCCGAGCAGGCTCCCAATGTTGAGACAAGGGACCTACTTCCCTTCTTCAAAGCTCACACCTTGCCAAAGCACATTAAATGCTTCAAGAAATGGCAAAGGTTAAGGTGCTCTGATCTCTCTGAAATATTGAGAATCACAGATCAACCAAACAGACGAGCACGAGCTCTTGACTTGAGACATACATCCATGCAATGTTCTACCAGCATTACAAAGATTCGCGACTCTATTGCAAGGATTTCTCGAGAAGTAGCGCAGCTTGATACAAGCCTTTGAAAGGTGAAGATGGTCGACAAGATTACAAATGGCATTTAAGCGATCCCGCCCCAAACTACGCAATTTATACCTTACGAACAAGAAGAGGTTAATGGGCGTAAGATCACTATTCTGAAGTGATCAATCTTATCTCGAAGATGATGAGGAGGAAGAAATAAACGAAAATGACTTGATGAACCTCCCACCGACCATCACCAAAAGGATGACATGCATAAAAAGGATGATGATGATGCCCCGCACTGTGGACCGGAGGAATTTCACTAAGAAATGATGCCTCAAATTGCGAAAAGCACACTGAGAAGACTTCACAGAAATCTCCGTCTCCATCTCCTCAGAAATCTACTCATCCATCTTCTAACCAACACCCAGTTACTACTGAACAAGTAGTTGAGCTTTCTGAAGAAACCAATCAGAAAATATTAAACACTCAAACCGGATCTGCTCAACTCAGACAATTGTTGGAAGAAGAACAACAGCTCCATCTTCAACTGGAAGATCAAATAGCTAAATCCAGAGACAAGCTTGATCAACTACAAGATCAATACTTACAAGAAATGATTGCTTACTCTGAGGTTAAAGAGCTACGGGATGCTGTGCATGATATCACCAAAGAACTCGATACTGAAGAAGTATCTGAAGTCAAGCATGATGCTAAGGCTGCATCATCTTCAAAAGAAGTACCATCCTCCTCCCAGAAAGGAAAGAAACCAATCTCTGAGATGGTTGCTGGACTCGATACAATCGATGAAAATGTCCAAGAGGATGAAGATCACTGGGCTGATTACTCAGATGATGAAGAAGACAAGACTTTGGTAGAGCACCGCAATGAACATCTAGCGGTTTCTCACTTGAAAAGGAAGCTGATTGCTCCTACAATTTTCAGCAAACTGCCAAATGTCCACTCCAATGAATACATGAACAGTGCAATCTTGGCTCATCTGAACAAGGAGATGTCTTCACAGAACAAGAAAGTAATTGCCTCCATCCCCTCTGAAATGAGAAAGTTCACTGAGCTCATCACTCAGAGAACAACTAGCATAGTCATTGCTCAGAAAGATCTGGGAATGATAAGGGACGATGATGCATCTTTAGCTGAAAAAGCTTTCCAAGAGGCAAGTTACATTCTTTGAAAAGCGATGCCATCCTAATGCCGTAAGCATCAAGAGCTCACTGATAAGGACAATGGACTTACCAAGCAAAATCAGGAGCTCAAACCGAACTTCAGAAGTTGGTCACTGCCTATAATTATTTACAAGGGCACTTTAACTCTCTCTCAGATTCCTTTATGAGACTGAGTCATTTAACAATGACTAAGGGGGAAAGAATGTACAAATCTGGACCTCAAAGTCAGGGGGAATGGGAAGAAGGAGAAGAAAACAAGAAGAAATCTGGAGCTGGTGTGGCTCAGAAAGGAAGAAGAAACATGAAAACTTCCCAGCCACCACTCAGAATCAATGAACCCTCCTCAAGCCAAGCTGCTTTGCAAATAGTAGCTGCTTCCCAGAAACCTACTGAAGGAACTAAAATGATAACAAGGGCCATGTACGAAACCTCCAAGGAGTACCAAGGCTCCAAGGAGAAGACAAGTTAAAGGGATTGATGAATCTTCTGAAGAAGAAGAAGAAGAAGGTCAAATCAAGTCCCTGGGCAATGAAGAAGGCTGTAAAACTCACACAAGATTCAATCTTGATGATGATGAGGAAACTGATGAAGATGAAGCTCCTCTTCACAAGAAAAGGAAAATTGAAAGCCTAACTGAGCCCATAGCTGCAAAGCCCTAGCGACTAAAACACCTCCGAAATACCAAGTCTATCCAGGTGGTTCTTCAAGCAACAACCCCAAAGAGAATTCAAGATGAGAAGGAAGTTGAGAGTCGAGCAAAGATGAGTCAACTTCCACTCGGGCCGGAAGAAGCCAAAATAGAGTATGTGAAGTATGACAATGATTCCTCTGTCTCTGTGGTGCATCAATCAGAAAAATGGCTATTGGATTCTGGAACTTAAGCATCTATTGGTAAATTCAAGATTTCCAGAACCAATCCATAAACAACTTATGGCATGGAGAAAAGATAAGCCAACCTTGATCAACACCAATCACATTAAAGCCTGGTTGGATTTTGAAGTTGTCAAGAGAACTGAAGCCATGAGAAAGGACCTCTCTGATGAATGTCCATATGGAAAGCCGGATGATGTGCACAGAATTCTGAATATCACAAGAACAGGCACAAGAGCAAGACTCGCTGTAGAACCCTATGAATCGTTCTATCTAACTGAAGATCAATACAAGGGTGACATCAGATATCTGAGGATTATCTATGAATACTTCAAGCTTTCAGATATCAGAATAGAGCATGCCTGAAAGTGGGGAAAGTACCTATGGGTCAAACATTTTGTCAAGAAAAATCCTACCAAAACCTACAAAGAGGTCTGTGGATTTGCCAGAGACACAGAGATGCTCGTCAGAACTCTTCTCTATGACTACTCTGATGACATCAAAAGGTTTGGAGATAGGAAATTTGCAGACTGATCCATAGAACTATTTGTTGAAGACTTGAAGAGATTGAAGACTAGTTTATTAGGATGCTTACTTGGAGCTTGGTTACTCCTGTTGTCCTAATTTACTATGTATTTTTGTATTTTTGCTGACTGAGCCAAACTTGTTCTATGTATTGAAGTTATCTGTAATCTCTCTTTATAACTTATCTGAAGAACTTACTCTCAGATAGTATTCTTTAAAAGATAACTTGTCAGCAAAGATCACACCTTGTGATTTGGTTGATGTTCACTTTCTGCACTTAATTAAATAATTTGAAGATCTTAAGAAAAGATTAAGTGTTGGATTGTTCACTCATCCAGATTTGTATTAGGTAAGATAATCATCGTTGACTGATCAAAAAGGGGGAAATTTGTTGGGAAATTTGTTGGGAAATTTCTTGAGAAATTTGTTAGGAAATTTGTTAGATATTTTGTTAGAATTATCTGTTTAGATTTTGATCAGCAACATGATGACTTATCTTAGTCTCAGAAAGGTGATTAGTACTCTTGGTTCACTTGAACATTGTAAAAGAGAAAACCCACTAAGTATGATAGTCTAGCTAATCTTGTATAGGATGTTAGCTCTCAAAATGTAATTTTATTTTATGAAGAGAAGACCAAGAGAAGACCAAGAGAAGACATCCAAGCAGAACAAGCTCAACGACATTGAAGACTTGAAGAAACTGCACAAGATTACTGAAACTGTTTTTCAGATACCTTAGCCAGATATCTTGAAGACACGAATAGTTTTAAACAAACTGTGTCACAAGAGATATCTGAGAAATAAAAGGCCTATCTGAAAACAAGGAAAGTGTCCACAGATATCTATTCTCAGATACCTTGAGCATTAACCACATTTCTGAAAAAGAAATATATTTATTGCAAACAAGGTTGCTTCAATAAAAGTGGTATCTGAAGATTGAAGATAAGGACGTGCAAAGAATCAGATAATACTAGTCTATGATACAAAGCATAGTTCCGTTGGCACTACAGGACAAAAAGTATAGTACAATGCATTTAATGCACGGACAGAGATGTCTGAATAAAAGCAGCTTACGAAGAAGAAGACAAAACTTGCTACAGTACTATACACAGATATCAATAGTTTGAATTTGAGCCTAACGGTAACTATTCAAACGGCACTCAAATTCATCTATAAATATCAACACTTAGACTGCTTGAAGAGACACACGACATAACTTGAAAACGCTGAACATCTTACTCTCTCAAAGCAACTTACTTATCCTCAAAGCTTTACATGACCAAAGCTTTTGATCTTGAGTAACACCGAAGTTCTAAGTGTCACGATCCTAAACAAGCATAGCTATCGTGAAAGAGTTGAAACGAAAGATCAAGTATCCGAGATTCATTCTCTTGAACATTTATCTAAGACTTGTCAAGAAAAGAACAAGATACCATACATTGAAAAGTGTATTAAGTATACTTGATTCACAGAGCTATCTGAATAACTGAATAAGTTATTAAAGAAGCTCATCTGACAACTCAAACCAAAACCAACACCATAACTGGCGTGGAGTACAGGAAGTACTTAGTTTGAAAAATCAGGGAATAACTCCAAGGTTACCGGAGTATAGGAAGTACTTGATTTGGGAAACTAAGGAATAACTCCAAGGTTATTTGAGTATAGGAAGTACTTAGCTTGGGAAGCTAGGGAATAACTCAAAGGTTTCTGAGTACAGGAAGTACTTGGCTGTGAAAGCCGGGGAACATTTGGTTGGGAACCAATTGTTTAAGAATCTTAGAATAGGATTATTGTAAGGTGAACTCAATTATCTGTTCTAGTGAATTCTAGGTCTCTGGTAGACCGAAGTGGATTAGTTGGAGGATTACGCCACCTCCAGATACCACTATATTTGCTGTGTTATTTACCTTCTCAGATTTACATTTCAAGACACACACACACACTTTAACTGTTTCTGCACTTATCTTTATTAAGTCTTCCGCGCTCTGATTCTAAGTATCAGATATCTATTCAGATATCTGAGAAATAGTTTTTATCGACAAAAGTTTTAAAAGATTATTCACCCCCCCCCCCCCCCCACCTAGTCTTTTACTTTGCCGTTATCTAGACCAACATACTTCCTCTACTCCACGCCTTGATGGTGTTGGTTATAAGGTTTGTCAGAGAGGCTTCTCGTATAACTTTTCAGTTATGTTTTCAGAGAGCCTAATAGAACAAGACTACTTAATACACTTGTTCAGTGGATGGCGATCGCTCTTCTTGACCCAAGTAATTGATGTCCGTTCTGGAGAATGAGCTTCAGAAAGGGTATCTGACAGTTCAACTCTTTCACGAATAACAATCTCGTGTTGAGGTTCAGGACAACTTAGAACTACTAGTGATTCTTCAAGCAACAGAAAACTTTCAGAAAGGGTAGTAGAGTGCTTGAGAGAATACTTTGCTTGATGGTAAGTTTGCAAGGTGTGTATTTCAAGTATCTAAGTGTGTGATATATATAGATAAACTTGAGAGGCGTTTGAATTGTATCCGTTGTGCTCTCTATCAAATTATATCCGTTTATATCTTGAACTATGTACTCAGAAGTCACTATCTCATGTTTCAGAGAGGACTTGCTTTTTAAAGATTTACGATGCATTTAATGCATAGTACTGTTCATTGTCCTTTAGTCTCAACGGATACATGAGACTTTCTGATGGCTTGCATGCTCCATACTCATGATTGTCATATGTCCAGAATCATATTTCGAAAGTAAGTAAATATACTTAAGAAAGGATTAAGGACATAGTCTTTCTGAGTTAGACTAAACCTTGATATCTTCATAAATCTTGTGCAATCTTCAGTCTTCTAATCTTCAGAAAAGCTCCTTTGCTAGGATTGATCTTCATGGTCTTCTGGAAATAAAAATTACACTCATAGACCTATAATCCTAATACAAGATTTACTTAGACTAATCATACTCAGTGATTTCCTCTTTTATAATGTTCAAGTGAACCAAGAGTACTTAATCACCTTTCTGACTAAAATAAGAACATGTGATGAGTGATCAAAATACTAACATATATTCCTAACATTCTTCGAATTAAAACTCTTCCAAATCTTTCTCCTAAGAAAACGATGGCATTGAAGTTTGTTCCTGTATTTCTCAGATTTCCAACGCCAGGAAACACTTTTCCTTAGACAGTTATTCTTCAAAAATCTACATGCAATAAGATCACGACAACCAAAAGTCCAAAATTGTCAAGCATGTACTTTTATTTTTAAATACGACATATATAGATAATATAAAAAGAATGTATAAGGTATGTAATTAAGGGCGAACGCAGAAATTTATATCAGGGGTAGCACAATATTATTTGTGAAAAATATTAAATTTAATAAAAAAATTATTTATAAAAGTATATGTTTAAAAATTACGAAGCTTGGGTTGTAGTGTCCTTTTTTACACATTGCATCTCTTTTAATTTTATTTTTGTTTTTTCCTTTGTCAATTGTATATTTTTACGTAATAAGTTTCTCACTTTTTTACTTTTAAGTGTTCATTTGACCATAAACTTATCATAAGTAATACATAAATGATGATGAAAATTATTATATTAAAAGTTTAATAATTATGATATAGAATTAATATTTATTTTTCAATATATATAATTTAGAATTAATTTGTGGGGAAACAAGTATAACAGGGAATTAACAAAATAAAATAAGAATTTAGTATAGCATATAGTAGCATCTTATATAAATGGGGAAAATTATAAAAGAGAAGGTTGAGAAATGTAAAGGATTCTAAAAAATAAAAAGTAAAACGAAAACAAAAAGAAGGAAAAGAAAAGTAAAAAAAACATGAAACTTGGTGGTAAAAAGTAAAACGAAAAATAGTTTTGGTTATGTAAGGAGAAAAGTGAAAAGGATCCTAAAATCAAAAGAAAAGATAACACCATGAATTATATTAGGGAGGGAAAAAATAAAAGGAGAGAAAAAAAAAAGGAACGGAGAAAAAGAAAAGATAAAAATGGAGTTGATATGAGTGATCCCCTGCCAAAAAAGGATGGAAATCACTTATCCTCAACCTAATGACCACTAGGCTACACTTGACTGCGTAAAACGTTATTTCTACATTCAATTCAAATACATTTGAGGGGTATATTAGTACTTTCACTTGAAAAATCGAGGGGTAACCCGTGCTACTCCGTTCCCCCTGCATAAAACGTTATTTCTACATTCAATTATATTTCTTATTCTCATAAATATTCCAAGCACACGTAAATTAAAGCCAAATAGTACTATTTAGTTCTCCTGCCACATGTAATCTTTTTAGTGGCTCAAGTAGTATGATAAGTAGTAAATCCGGAGTAAAAATGAGAAAAAAATAAGATCATTAATTTTAAGTTTTTTAAACGAATCAAGGCTACTAATTTTGAAATAGACCTGATATTGAAGATCTTGGGAAACCCTTTTCTGTAGTAGTGTCATTCTCCTCATTTAATTTGTTTCTTCATCTGAACTATTCACATGTTCATGTAAAACATCTCATGTGCAGATTTAATTCATTTTAGGTTAGAACAAATCTGAATCCAAATGGGAAACAAACATGTACTATTGCCTAGCCAAGCTAAATCCGAGTTATGTTCTAAACCCGATTCGGATCAGAAACAGAGACACATCGATCATGAGATCCAATCAGAATTGGCCACGTAAGCAGTAATACACGCTTTTGCCCAATCACGAGCCTGACGGTGACGAGTTCGCGTATGAATCTGTCAAACCCGCCTCTATAAATAACAAACTAACTCCCTCAAAGCTAAGGTATTTTCCAACTGTCTCTATCTGAAAAACAAACGTTCCAGAGAAATAAAAGAGATCGGTGATTTCACCGGCAATTGTTCATCAATCGTTACCGGAACTCCGATCTCATCACCATCAAAATGGTATATCTCTTCCTCTCCTTCTTTTGTTTCTGCTGACAGATTTGTTGCCGATTCGTGTTTATTTTTCTATTTGAGTTTGTGATTTTTGGATTTTAGGCGTGGCATTGTGATTTTGTTCAATCTGTATCGATGTGTGAACCGTGATTGTTGAGCTGTTTGCTCGGTTTATATGGTTTTGATTTGATCTGGAGTTTGCGTGATGATCCGGTAGCTGAATCTATTGCATTAGAGGTGTTAGGATTAGAGCTTAGATCTTTGCCAAATTGTCTGTTGGATTTTAAAATTGGTTGACTTATGGTAATCTAGATGGTAATGCTGTTGAATTGATCGGAGATTTTGGTTGGAGATGGATGGATGATTTGATTCATGGTTGGCTGAGATTGAAGGATTGCAATTTAAGCTAGTGAAGTTTATAAGGATTGTGAAAAGGAAACTAAAATTGATTTTGTAGGAATCGGAAATTGATAATGGAATGTTGTAATTCTAATTTTGCTTATATCCAGCTTAATGTCCCTTTGTGTATTTCCAGAAACAGCATTAGATATGTCGTAAATCATTGGTATAATTCTTTTATTAGGTTGGTTGAAGGTATGTTTTACGGTTTAACTGCTAGACGGGAGAATTCAGGGAGCGTGTGTAACCCTTGTGGTGGTGGCTGCCTGGTTCTTCCTAGTATTTAAGTTTTGTGTGTAAATTAGGAGGATGTGACTAACACGTTGGGCAAGTGGGTGGTCGGGCAGTTGTTCTTGATATTAAGGTGTATGACTATTAGACCGTCTAACATAAACGATATGAAATAGGTTCTTTGCTTAACATATCGTGCCAACATGGTAACAATGGCAGCCTGTTCCATTTTAGGAATGTTACTATTGCTGCTGACATACCTTTTTATCTTGTGTATAGACAACTTCTAAGAGGCTTGCTGACAGAAAGATTGAGAAGTTTGAAAAGAACATCACCAGGAGAGGTGCTGTGCCTGAGACTAGCATTAAGAAGGGAAATGACCTCGCTGTTGGCCCCATCTTGCTTGGGTTTTTCGTGTTTGTCGTCATTGGTTCATGTAAGCCTACCCTGAACTTGATTCACTGAAATTCTGTTGCTTGTAAAAATCATATCCTAACTTTTATTTCCCTGTCAATATTCGATAGATAACATCATCTGCCAACTAAACGGTGTATGTATAATGGAGTTACTCCATTTCATAATTGATCATGTTTACATTCAAAACATACACTCAAGGATAAGTAGTACATTACTTGAAAAGAACAAATATTCACATGAAGCACAAGCTGCATCTGCGTTATGGCCAACTCAATTTGCTTCTTCTATGCTCAACCCCTTGCATATTTTTATCAAAAGAGTGATTTTTTCTCAATTTGTTATTTTCTTTGCTCTCGTAAGTTTCATTCCTAGACAATTCAGTAAATGCATCTAGACTTCGGTATATACTAATTTCCCTTGTACCTTGTTCAGCTTTGTTTCAGATAATCAGGACGGCAACAAGCGGAGGAATGGCTTGACTTCACATTACTCTTGTGCTGGCTTTGGCAGACTAGTTGTGTTTTGATGTGTTACTTATATAGTTGTTGAGCAGAATATGCAGAGCGGAATCTATAACAGCTTAAACTTAAAGTTCAATCTGTATCTGGGTCTATTGTAGTTTAACGTTTAAACTTAAAGTTAAATGTGTGTCTGTGGTATAGTTTAAAGTTAAAGTTAAATGTCTGGAGACGAATCGTTTACCGTATCACATCTTGATTTTGTTTATGTTATACTCGGAAGTAATCTTAAGCCAATACGCATACGTGCATTGATCTGTGCTCATGTAGTCATGTAGTTGAAGTATATCACTAGAGCTTGAGCGCGAGTGACCATTTTTACCTAATTTCAGCAAGCCATGGCAAGTGGTTAATCAGAAAGATCATTAATTAGTACGCAATCAGCGATGCTCCTCGAGATGTCTCCCAGACTGATATGTACTACTCTGCTAGTCTGCTTTATTTTCTCATTTTATGGTCAAAGTGAAAATCTTTGTAAGCTCAATCTAAAGATGAATAATGATCTTACAAGCTCGATTCGGCTCGTTAATAATACGAGCTAATATTCTAGCCACAATAGTTAAGTTCGAACTTGGCTCACTTGGCATTAATCGAGTCCGATCATTGCACAAAAATATATATTTAACAAAACTTAACCAAATATGAACGAGTCGAATCATACTTGGTACGATACAAAAACGAGACTCAAATGTCTTATTTAACGAGTTGAGTCGAATCTTATTGAGTACTCGACTAGTTACGCAAATACCTTATTGAATGTGCCGAATCTGAGTCTTACTGAGTGCCTCAGACTCGTGTAACTAGTAAAGATATCAGTTCCGACTAAGGATGGCAATTAGCCCAACCCGGCCCGGCCAACGGGTTTTTAGCCCGGCCCGTAGTCAACCATGGACCGGGCTTGGACATAATTCTAGGCCCGTGGGCCCGGGGCCGGGCCGTAGTGTGTGTGTGTGTGTGTATATATATATATATATATATATATATATATATATATATATATATATATATATATATATATATATATATATATATATATATATATATATATCCTCCCCTTTTCCCGGTCGGGTCAACAAAGTCATGAAATATTTGGATTTACTTTTCTATAAAATAAAATGGATTTACAGGACCAATACGATTTTCTTTTAGTTTTTTAGGGTGGGTCTTATATTAGGAAGTCTGGGAGTAGTCTTATTTCCAAATCCAATTTATTCGGCCTTTTCATTGGGATTGGTTCTTTTTTGTATATCTTTATTCTATATTCTATCGAATTCTTATTTTGTAGCTGCTGCGCAGCTCCTTATTTATGTAGGAGCTATAAATGTTTTAATTATTTTTGATATATATATATATATATAATTGTATAAAAGTATACAATTAGTTAAATAGATATCTGATATACTTGTAATGTTTATATATATTTACACTAAAAGTACGTTGTTTTCATCTGAACATGCATAATGTTTGCAGCTATAATTATAATATTTGTCGGTTTTTTTATATCATTCTATTAGACAGTCTTCCATTAGATTGACTCTATAATGATGAAGTACTTAATGGAGAAATGTAAAACATCGTAGAATTTTTCATGACATGTAAGGTTGTTGGACCAACCAAAGGTTCGCCTGACAATCTGTAATCTTAAGAAGGATGCTCCCCAGACATTCTATTTTTTCATATAAATAGATTCGTTCAAGAACAACTCCAAAAGATGTTGATTGTAAATGAGAAGATTGGTTACGTAAAAATACGAAAATGAATTCGTATTCACATACTCGTAAAAGCTAAACATATGCCGGACTATTGTATATACTCCAAAGTATTGGAGGATTAGTTGGATTTAACAATGGTTTCTGAACTTTTTTTATCACAATTTGTATGGATGTGACAAAACATTTCACTGTATCATGTAATGAGAATTGCTACTTTTGCTGTTAAACTTGTGCATTATGTATTACTATTGAGACATGAGATATAGGTCTTTGTTTAGTATATTTATATGTCCATATTGCTCCCAGAACAATCATACAATACATTTTATTTTGAAAAAGGAAACTCCCGGCCCGGGCCCGGCCCGTGTTCACTGGACTCGGGCCTGGCACAATTCCAGGCCCGGTACTCGGGCCTTGGGCCGGGCCTGGGCCTCTAAAAAAATCCGGTCATGGACCGGGCCTCTAGAAGCCCGGCCCATTGCCATCCATAGTTCTGGCAGATATCTTCCTTCCCAGTTCCCATAAAAGTTGGACTTGGACTAACAATATCATTACAAGAGATCCCAGCCAAGAAAATCTTGATTCAATGTTGAACACAAGACTGCGGCCCAAACTCTCTAAGCCCATCTTTACTCCCAGGCCTGTGTAAAAAATAGTACTCCGAATCATGTTTTGGGAGGTGGTACACGTCAATTCTTCTTAAAAGTAATTTTGATCACAAAATCATGAATTGTTGATATATATAACACGCAAAACCGTTACACTTGTGTGTCGAAGTCCGACCTTTTGGGTCGATACGGTTATTCATATATTATTATCTCTTTGAGATAATGTGTAGGCCCAATAAAACAACATATCTCATTTCCATTGGGTCACCCATGGACACGACATACTCGTTGTACCTTGTCTACACTACTCATCCAAGTATCCAACTCGTAATACGTTTTTTAACGGTTCAACCCTGATACCGTAAGTAATGTCATGTCCATTGTGTGTCGAAATCCGGCCCTTTGCACCAACACGATTACCCATGAATTGTGATTTGGTTGATATGTTAGCCCAACAAATAAACACATGTATTTTATGTATTTACTGCACTTCCTCCCCATTAGTGTGTGCACCAAGAAACTTTTTAGTGAATCACTCATCACAGCTATTACACTTCTCTCTCCAGGCCATCCATGGTGAAAGGTCTGCTCGGCTAAGTCATGGCGGACCAGTATGAACGATTTATATGTACTCCATTTGTCCTTTAGAAGTTGATCACTTTTAACTTTTTTGCAGTCAACAAAATCAAGCTTTGACCGCGAATTAATCTCAAATCGTTATTGGAAAATCTTCAAATTTCAATTTTCAATTAAACTATATGATGAAAATTTAAAGATTTTTCCATTACGGTTTACGATTAATTCGCGGTCAAAGTTCGATTTTGTTGACTGCGACAAGTCAAAATTGAATAGCTTCTAAAAAGTACTGAGGGAGTACATATTAACTCATCACTTGGAACCAACGGTTGTTGGTTTAAGTGGTAAGAGACTTGAGTTCACTTAAGCAAGGTATCGGGTTCGAGCCTTGTGGACGTAAAAAAATACCGCTGGAAGAGTCGTCCCTCAAAAAGGGTCCGACAGTGCTCGATAGGATTAGTCGATTGTAGCGGATACCAATAAGAAATTTAAAAAAAAAAAATCATCACTTCGAATATATTAGGATGAATATTTTGTTTATTAGATGCATGCAAGTTATACTTATATACATACATCTTTGATTGCACTTGCCTTTAGATCCAACGTCATCTGATGACACGGGGACATTAGTGGCAGCAGCCACTTGTCATGCCCTCAACAGTTTATTTTTTTCTTTTTTTTTTTTTAATTTCAAATGTCCCCCTTTATAATGAATATATTTTGAAAAATAAAAATACAAAAAATAAATAAAAATCACCAACGACTTTTTTTTCAAGATCTATAAATAGAAACCACTCTTGACTATGTTTGGATCATCCCATCTCCAACTCCCTTTTCAACTCATTTTTTGAAATTAATTGTAAATTGAGTTCAAATGCAATTTTATTAATTTCAACTTGTAAATACCCATATAATATGGTAAATATGTAAAAAAAAAATTAATTTCATGATGCCGTGACGACGCATCACCAATGCAGTAGAATTTCGTCACGAATTCCGTTAACATCCGACGACGCGTCATCGTCGCATCACCAATGCAGGTGGTCTAATATTCTTGATTCTTGAACGAAATCAGACACCCAATCACGTGGATGAATCGTTGCCATACAAATTGAATAAGAAAGCCCACTATTTCAAGTGTTCCATTAAAAAGTAAAACTCATCATTATTTAATGTTAACAAAGTAATTAAAGTAATTGTATGTTTTGTCTTGGTTTGATTTATTCTTTACAAGTCACAATCGGAACGAGACATTGTGTACTTTTGCTAATCCTTTTAATAATTCTATTGTCCTAATCTACATACTTCTATTTTCTTCACCATGTTTTATTCCATTAATTTAACTTCACCTTTTCAAGCTTAAGACTTAAGTGAGTAATTAATTGCACTGGTACGTCCTAGTAAATCTACATATCTATGTATTTTCTTCACAATGCCATTCCTCAAATCTTCATCACAACATTTCATGGTTTCAACATATTCATGTATATGGTTAATAGAACTATATGATGTTCCGATCAACTAAATAAGTCATCTTATTTGAATAAAAAAAGATTAGTTGTAAAATTTATTAAACCAGTAACATGTTCAATACCTCGTCTAAAACTCAAAATCAAACCATCTCATTTTAATAAAAAAGGTACGAAAGTAATAGTGACCGAACATATACCTCCAAATGCATACGGAACATGGTGACTAATTCCATCTCCATATAATTGTTAGCTTAATCGGTGCCTGCATTGTACAATTATAAAGAAATGTTTCGACATTTGTTTTCACATTCGGTCCAATATAGAGGCTATGACTTCATGTATGTTTGCAAGAGTTAGGCATCTAGCATGAAAATATGATTCTTTTATACGATTATAATTGTAATATAGGCTAGCAAATTTATGTAGAATAATTGCTAGTGAAAGGAAAAGGTTGGCCACTATCACTTAATTAAAGGATTACATATTTACATATTGATCATGTCATCATGATCTCGTGGTTTGAACATGTCAAGTAGGGTGTCTCAATCTAAATGCTTGATTAATTAACTCGTCAGATAAATTAATGAAGGTTATTTTGTATCAACTGTCATGTTAATTCAAAGAAGATGCATGTAATTATTTATAATATTGGTTCATCGTTGAAGTATACCGACATTCTAGTTTATATAGCTTGTGATTATTGAATTTGATGGGATTGCAAATTTGACAAACAAAAAGCGAGACTTGGGATAAATGGAATTCTTTCCAACGAATTGACTATTTGGAGAATTCTGACGAATTAACCACTAATCAATAAAGATTTAAAATCAGATACTGGCAAGTTAAGTTACTCGTGATTTTGTCAATGCTCTTATTTGTATATATGAACATCACATATTCAATTTTGAGCCAAAACTAACTATGTGACATCTCATTGTGTATGAATTTCTAACCTCACATCCACTGCTATCTGGGGAGTAAGATGCACTGCCGTTGCTTATGCTACTTTTGGGAATTGAATGTGCAACATAACTAATTCTTCCGCAACAATCTTTCGTGAGTTTCTCTTTCTAAGACACCCGAAATTGTTCCCATAGGGTGGCTATAGGCTCTGTTTCCACTAGCTTTCCAGCTCCATGAGCTTTTTTTTATCATTGACTAATAAAAAGCTCGTTACGTAAACTTAGCTTTTTTGAAAAAGAAGGAGCTTCTTATATTTTTATTCCGAAAATATCTCTACCCAAATTAACCTAAATTAAACTAAATAAAATAAGAAGTAAAAACACCCATATTACCAAGCAACGAATTCTATACATCATGCACCCAACATCATCAGCATGAGATTCATCTTGCAAGCACGCAACAAGTTATGACATCTAGTTTTAATTTAGGTGCTGAAGCCATTGTTATAAGCATAAGGATCCTTTGTTATACATTTTGTGTACTTTTTTGCAACTAGCATAAGGATTAATGTATCCGCACCTTTTTAAAATGCATACATGTAATACACATCAATTACTGATTTTTTTCATTACTAAGTTAAAATACTCAACGATTATTTCTTTCAACTTCTGATAATTTTGATGATGTTATTAAAGTGGCGATGTAAAGTACATTGAATATATATTATAATTATTGGACAAAATATGATATATTATTATTTAAAAAACTATAGACTAATAATACGATAAGAAAGGTTAAAGAAAAGAAAAATAAAAGTAATGTCATTTTATGTCATTTTACAAAATACCAGCTAGTTTTTCAGCTAATTTGTTAAACACCTACATTTAAAACCAGCTAGCTTTCCAGCTAACTTTTCAGCTAGTTTTGCTAGACAGGTCAATAGTCTGATGCACACATTTGCTTAGTAGGGTGGCTTTGAATAAGTTCGAATAGGCGCATCAAAATTCAGCTTCATGTTGCAGTAGGAGGATGCCAACTAATGTGTACTTGTGGTATGGTATAATATGGTCCTAATATTATTTTATTGCATAGCTTATTTGGATTCTCAAATAATCTCTTGTAGATGTCACATAATAGTTAGGTATTAAGGGTATCGATGTTTCAAATATATTGATAATGTCAAATCCAGTGTTAAGTCCAATCCTTGCTAGTTTGGTCCAATTCCTTGATTGATCTGTTTCCTTGCAAGTAAGAAAAAGCGGAGGGGTAGGATACTTTTATCCGGCTTATCTGAGGTCAAGTAGGAAAGTGGTTCAACTCTTTTCGAAAGTGATGATTTGGAGAAATATTAAATTCTATTCGTGGTAATAAATGCATACCTCATAAATGAACATATGTGGATATTTATATGTGAGACAAGGACACTAGGTGGTTACCAAGATTCTACGCCATGTATTCTGCTAGATTATCGCTTCATGTTATGCCGGAGTGTGATCCATTTAGATCATAAGAGACTATTTCTCTTGAAGTGACTAGGTGGAGATAATGATCGGTATTCTGATAATTACCCCTTTAGATAGTCATCATCAAATAGTATTTGCGTCTCCCCTCGTATACTTATTCGAGGAGTACTAATTCTCGAGAGTATTACTTTTGATTGTGATAATATTTTTAGGACTTGTATTTCAGCAGTATAAAATTTTATTGGTAGGCGTTTAATAGGAAATTTCTAAGAATGTAAGGATATTGAAACCTGGATAAGAAGATTGAATTGAATCGAATGCTTATTAAAAGAAGAAGTCTTTAGTCCACAACAATTGGAACCATTAACTTCGTGAGAGAAAAGGAGACAAAAGGAAGTTTCAAAATAAAGCTCCAAACAGTAAATGCCATAAAAACACAACACTACAACAACAATTTATCCTCATAGCCGCCAGCTGTCATAAATAAGCAAGTAAAACACGCAAAAATACCCCATTAGGCCACGTGGACTAACAGCTTTTGCTGACGACACGTTTCACGGACAGGCCCATTATACGCTGGTCAATTTATTGGTCCAGCCCATTTAACCTCTGCGCTGACGTGGGTCCGTCGCTTTCCTAGCCCATTCATTACCTACCCGTAACCCAAAAACCCAAACCTTTTTTTCTTTTTTTTTTTTAACAACAAACAAAAGTTTGAAATAATAAAAGTGAAGTGGTTGTAGTGATGATGGCCTAATCGTTGATGCCATTTAAAAGTCATCTCACTCCTATATTACCTCTCCTTTTCCAACTAATCACATTTTTGCCACTACTTTCCTTTTTTTCCCCATTTCTTTTTCATAAACGGTATTATACTATCGCGATAAGCTATTCAATACAAATCATAAAACACATCAAGAAGATGACTAACTAACACATCTAAGGAGATAGATAACAACCCTTACATCTATATCAAATAAACTGTAATTAAAAAGATGAAAATGAAACTGCTAGAGATGTCGTTAACGTCATACTTATTAAAAATCTTTTGAATTACAGGTTGTCAGACAAACTGTAATTAAAAAGTTTGTAAGTCGTATTGAGTGCAATAGCCGCATACTTACCATGCAATCATGTAAACAATAAGTAGTATAAGAGTTATAGACCATGTTCCGACGTGGTTAGAACATGTGACCAAAATGATAGTTTGGTTTACCTTTAAACGACTGAATTAACTTTTCAAGTAATCACTCTTACACAAATGTGATGATTAAAACATTTTATGTGAAATGCATGTAATCTTTTGTCAGACTACTACAAACTATATTAAATACTACTCCCTCCATTTCAGAAAAAGTGTTACATTTTGACTTTGACCGGTCAACTGTCTTCGAGTTTAACCACAAATTACTCATAAACGATAATAGTAAATAATTTAATAAAATCATATAATAAAAATTTAATTACTAAATTTTCATTATATAATTTTAATAATTTATTTATTAATATCATTTAAGAGTAAATTGTGGTCAAACGCGGAGACAGTTGACCGCAAAATAATAAAATGTAACATTTTTTCTGAAATGAAAGGAGTATTATGCACGCTTGCAAATATAAATTCGTAAATAATTGTAAAACGATTTTATGTGCCATGCGTTTGGTGCTATTTTGTTCCATTAAAATATGACATGACTCTTTCATCACTCATTTTGTACTTTAGACATGACATACTTTTGCTCAGTCGATTGCACAAACACTTGCTCAGTCGATTGCACAAACACTAAAATACAACCATATTTATGATCTACCTTTGAATCTTTCGAATCTTTACCACAATAGGAGTTTTATTGAAAGTATTGCGCAAGTCTTGAAAATAATGGATTGCACATTTTCATCAATTGTCAAACTCTACATGTCTTTTCTATTCAATTTCTGCTCCGTCCATTCTAGTGATCCTATACTCCCATACTTTATTAATTTTAATCTGTTTATGTTATTAATAATGTAGATTTTTTTTTTTTTTTTTTTTTTTTTTTTGACAAAAGTGGGATGTGAGAAGAAAGACAAAGCCTATCCCAAGTATAGAATAGGGTTTGTCTGGTTCCAACTTAGCATGTACCATTCAAAGTCAAATATTAGTTGACCAATTGTCTTTTTGTCCAATGTTTTAACACTTTCAAAATTTACATGCTTATACCAATACCACTCCCAATGGGAGTGTTCTTGTAACGATCCGATCAATAATCAATTGAGATTCGACCTTATAGACCGATATGATTACGAATGACTTGGGTCACACACGTAACACTTCTTACTACTTCATATGTTATTCGGTCAGAGTTTCACATTTTAACATTATAGTAGTCCCACAAAACTTGCTATTTCCACTTTTATAATTGGGCCCAATTCACCAGTCTAATACCTCAATAATTTAATCATATTTACAACTTTACTAATTTATTAACCATTTTTTTCATTATTTTTTGAGTTAAATAATATTTATCTTTCAAATCAACACACTTTTAATTTTTAGTCATTATTTATTAGTTTTGTCTCTTAAATAATACATTCCACTTTTCATTATTCTGTTGATCAAAAATCAGAATGAAAAGTTTATCATTGGGTGACATAATTACTTTGCTAGTTTAGTATCCATTCGTTCGAGATCAGATGTACTATTATGAAGTATGTGCAAAAAGGTTAAGGTATACGGTAAAATGTGATGGGAATGAATTGCACAAATGTGTTAAAAATGAAAATGTTACATTATTAATGTTGAAATATGTAAGTGTGAAATACGAGATATTTAGTTTGAAACGGAGATTGGTATATGTAAATAAGGAAAACCAAGTACTAATATAAAACCGAACGAAAATGGGCAAGCAAGTTCAATGCGACTCCAGCTTCCAACAAGAAGATCTACTGTTATTCTAGTACTCCACATTTAATTCTGGGAATGAACAGGACCAATATTCCTCAATTAAAAATAAAGAAAAAAAATGCACACTTATTATTAAATTGTTATCAATTTAATAATTCAATATTATAGCATAGTTGTGGATATGGATAAACTATGAGGCCGGTGCGACAAGTCAAATACGAAGAATGAATTAAATTAATATAGACATTTGAGATATTCCATCACCAGTCATAAAAATGGACTTGCATTATTATTAATGGACTTAAATAACAAATCGATACCTAAATTAATATTTTAAGCAATATTAACAATGTTTTACGAATGAATGAAAACTTTTTATCACATTTTATGCTTAACATCAATATTTTAGTAAAAACTCCAAATTAATATTTTAAACCATAACAATAATGTTCGTCGGTGTCTTTTCAGTCCGTATCACTATAAGGAAAACTCAGTATTAATCACGACCAAACCCGTTATAAAAAGCGTTGACTTCCGTGGCAAATAGGATTCATTTACCACGGTTTATATACCGGCTAATGAGTCGCCACAAATGCAACATTTTTATTGTAGTGTGTATAAAGATGTCCTGTAGAAGATCACTTGCTCCAGAGTCTAGATCGATGAGCAGGATGCAGGATACTGGATCTTAATCACAATATTCAACTTGATGCACGGTATTGCTAAATCTTGAATATGTTTGAAATCAATTTGAAAGTCAATATGAGTTTGAGATTTTGAACTGATGAATAGTAGTTTAATGGAGTTGTATTTTGAAATTTTGTGTTTGATAGTACATTAAACTGTGAATTTCGTAGGGATTAGTAATATAATTGCGTTTTGAAGTTTTGAGTTTATGAATGATAACTCAATTTGAGTAGCATGGCGTATATAGGTGAAATAAATACAATAAAATTGACAAAACTAAACTTAATTTGAGAAAATTCAACTGACTTTAAACCCAAACACTCGAAGTTGTTTCTCTATCAAATTATTAATAAATAAACTATTTGCATGCAAAAGTTTAAGTGAAACGTGATAGATATATTTCGAAAATCCAAAGAATTGAATGACTACTAATGCTATCCATCATGTCTGGTAAAATAATTACTTGCTCCTTTTAACAATATATAAAATCTTCGTGTTTTCATGCCGTTTATATGTGGACTACATAGAACTATACAAGTAGCTAGCTTTGTGGGGGCTAATCTCATGATAACATGCTTGTTGGTCATCATGAATGCATGGGTTCTTACTTGTTACATATGAGGGTCTAAGATAGATTATTATTAATTTACTCCCTCGGTGCGGTATGATTAAAACCTTCATAACTTTTTTTTAATATTTTATTATAAACTTTATAGTATTGATAATATTTTATTAATTTTAATTCAGGGAAATGGTGGGGCTTAGCTGCAAAATTATGAATAATGATGGTACGATGTATTTCCGATGTCATATTAATCACCTATAAGAACTATGGTATTTTCGATTATTGTGGGCCTAATATTATTGTCGTTGGTGGTCTCCTTAAATAATATTGTGGGCCATGTTCCATAATAAATGTATTTCTTCACTACATATGGTAATATAATTGTTATTAACCTGGAGTTGAAAATTCCAAACATGCTTAACAATAGATATAGAAGTGAAGTTTGTTATCTTTATTAAAAGGAGCATAGGAGAAATATGCTTCCAAAAAACCACTTGAGAGTTATAGCTACAAGATTAGCACAGCCAAAACAAAATAACACCTTGAGGGTATCCATCATGCATGGGGCCTCAGCACTTGTAATTGAACTCTTTCTCTCCACTTTCCATCATTCTCTTATCCTCCATTTTCAACTTGACACGTTTCTTTACATTTATACCCATTTAAACCTCAAAGGAATTTAAAAAGAAATTAAAAAAGCAACCTTTTTACATTATTGAATACTAATTTATATTAACTTAATAGATTTCACACTGTTTGATTAGAGAAATAAACAAAATGTTATTATGGTAACGTGGATTCAGTACTTTACATTTTGATTAAGGTTTAAATCTTCGTTTGCAGCAAACTCCACCTACAATTAGACTCTCCACGAAGAGTGTGAGGAAGTACTGAAGTAGTATATTATAGTAGTAAATAAATGAATATACTCACATCGTTCTACACAGTTAATATGAGATTAATATATTACACGCGGACTAGTTTGTAAAAAAAATTGTGCATGCAAGGGTAATTGTGTCATTTGAACGGTAGATGCTTACTATGGTTAGCTGCTGAACTCCGTGGCGTGTTGGACTTGTTAAGTGGATGTGTCATGTGAGAACACAAAGTGAAAGCTGGCGAAAGGTGGAAATTAATTTATGTTTTATATTATATTTTTATTGCTTAGTGGAAATACACCTTTTTCTTTGGAGTAAATTTGTAAAATCTCATGGGTGTGAGTATAATTTAATAAAAAACTCCTACTTCAGAAATTTGGTAGAAACTATTTTATGAAAAAGGACCAGATGCACGTGCTATATATCTGCTTCAGTAAAAAATTAAATTGGAAACAAATATTAGTATTAAATATTGAGTAAGTATTCTGGTAGAAGGCATCTACATAATTTATCCAAAGGCGAATTTGTGTTGTCAATAAAATTATCGATGTTATTAATCAAATCGTCTATATTCTCAACATTTTTGTTTTTTTCATATTACAAAAGAACTCATTTCATTAACAACATAAACGTTTTGATCAATAATATGAATGTTTTTAGTAGCATAATTAGTCCGCTCAATAAGTCATATATAGACCCTTTTTTTGGGATACTGTGTGTCATATTACACACTGCGTGCTATTAGAATTTTTGTATCACTTATTATAGTATTTATGGGAATTTTACACACAACAACCTTTTTAGATGCACCTTGAACGTTTGGGTCCTTATCGTTTCAAATTTACATTGAGGTCCATTTTTCAACCAAAATGTTGACTTTGTGTAGAATGTCCCATTTACCCCTGAATAAAACATCTTCATCTTATGGAAAAAACGAAGGTTGGCTTTGCTGCTTTCCTTTGATGGCGATCTTGTCAAAGAGGTGATTTCAGTCAGATAATCAGGAGATTCCGGTACGAGAGGATGATGTCGGTGATGCTTTGGAGGATGCGATGGACGAGGAGGTATTTCCGGAGGATGCTGGTGGTTTCGAGAGAGATGATACTGCTTTTGGGGACTATGAAAGTGGCGAGGTTAGGGATTATGCTGGTCCACGGGTGAGTTTGGGGATGATCCTGGTCGATTGAATCAGCGATTTACGAGGAGATGGAATGTACTGGTCTCTGGTAATCGGCGTGCTGAAAATGGATTGATGTTGGATTATACTATTCCGTCTAATCGTGAGGTTCTCGAGTTTACGCCGGAGGATGTGTGTGAGTCGATCGAATTTTGGCAATTTACTGTTCTTTGGTCGGAACTGTTGTTGGAGCTCGAATTCCGGTGGATGCTATGAAACGGTTTGTGGCGAGTCGGTGGAAGCTTTCGCCTCAGATTCATATGGCTGATAAATGGAGTTTTTTATTCCGGTTTGATTCAGCTGAGGATCAACTTCAGATACTCGGTGGAGGTCCTTGGTTGGTGAAAGGAACCTTTCCTTTGGCTTTGAAGCAATGGAGTCCAGGTGTATCTTTGGATCCTAGTACTTTAATTGATTATTCTGTTTGGGTGAAGTTGCCGGGACTTGATCTGCAATTTTGGCAGTAAAAAGAGAATAGATCTCAAGGGCATTTTTGGCAAGAAAAATGATTTTTTCACTCTCTCTCATCAGCAAAGTTGACTTTTGGACTTCAATGTAAATAAAATTTTGATGCAGTTCAATGTTTGTCCTTCTCCGTAAATTGTGAAACGTTAGGGACCCAAACGTTTATTCACTATCTAAAAAGGTGGTCAGATGTAAATCGCCCTAGTATTTATATATTGTTTTCTCATTTTTTTTTCTTTTACTCATTTTAGCAATCGTATATAATTTTCCCGCGTCTTCTCTTTATAATCTTCAAAACATCACACCACCATCTATATCACTTACACCTCTCCACGCCACCAAAACCACCTACAGAAGCTCGGTGGAGCCGTTATTTTTATATATAAATAGAATAAGATACATTTATTTTTTTATGGAGAGAGTATATTTAACATATTAATGCATTGTAAAAGGTCGGGTCCTCAATAAAGGTCCTAACCACATGCCTCTGATTGTGTTATCAAGGAAGTATGAATACCCTCCAAACGATGTAACTGTCTAGTCGTGGGGTTTCGCATGAAAGAATAGTTATGGGCCGGAGCTTAGGAATATCCTAGAGGGACATCCCTCACACTCCAAGGGTCTCCATTATTGTGTGTTGTTACATTTACATGATTAGTAACAAACTATTCCTAGTCTTTGTGGCTCATTGATTATTTGAGGGTAAGACTTTCAGCGACCTTACGCGTCTCCCAACGGACTCATTGACAAGATCCCTAACACTATATGATATTGTCCCCTTATGTCTTATATAAATAGCTCAACTCGACTTATTCACGACGAATGCATTTGTTACCGATCAACTTAAGATTAGGTAGATTAGGTATTCAAGGCTCCCTTTTACCCGATTTGTCCGAGTCAACCCCGTGAAATGTTCAACCCCCTCCCCTCTCCAACAAACTTCACTCTAACAGAATAAGAAAAAAGGGTGATATTTCACAATTACCAAACTGTTTCCTTTTCCTTCTCCTTCTTTCCATCTCCTACTTGTTAACATTTGTCACTTTCCCAAGTGTCTGTAGTTTGATATTAAATCTGCAATAAATGAAATAAATGATAACCAATAATAATTAACAAAAGTTTATAATAATAATATAGAGTATAATATGAATGTATTTGTCAGTTATTATATCTTGTAGTATTGGGGTTGGATGGAGATGTATGAATGGATGAAATGGGATAAATGAGTTTAATGGTCCATCCCCTTTTTGATAGCAGACACATTCACTTACTTCTAAACCAACACATCCATAAACACATCATTTTTATTATTATTATTATTATTATTATTATTCCCTTTCTTCTCTTCTCACAAGAACAAGAAGAGAAGATTCATTCTTGTTGATGCAAAACCAGTGTCCATATATACACATACAAACCTTACCAAATTATTACTATTATTGTACAAGTAGTAATTCCCAATTTTTCACCTTTGCTTTGCTGCTGCTTTTCTTTATTCACACTATCTATCCATCCACCCATCCATCCATCACACAAGCAATCATTTAATCTCTTAAAGATAAAATCATTATTGCTTGCCTTCACCTCAGGAGTTTGTTGTATTGTGACTAGTTTCCTTCAACCCCAAAACCCATATCCTATTCCTACTTGCACCCTTGATTCTTACTTACTAGCTTGGTTTTCAACAATCACAAAAATTAGAGCTTTTACTGTCAGATTCGCTTCTTCTTCGACAGATACTACTAGTGTCAACAGAAAAATAGAATCTTTGCTTGTTTGTTCTGTTCTTGGAGCATTTGTCCTTCTGAGTTCTGGTTGGTTCATAACCTAACAGGATAGACAGAAATCAATATTCTGTTTTTGTTTCTCAATGAGATTGGATTTTTTCCCGGGATTCCTTGATTCTTTCTTTGGTCGGTGATGGTGATGATGATGTATGACAAAATTCTCATCTTCCTCACTTCTTGGTCTTTCACCACATGGTAGTACTAGCTAGTAGTTAAATATTCTGTTTCTTGATTTTGAGGTTGGTGTGATTTTGTTAGGCTTGGCTAGTTATCTATCTATCTATCTGTCTGTCTGTCTGTCATATCCAGTCAAAATTAGAGTAAGGGAGCTGGATCTATTATTGTTCTCTTGGTTTAAATGAATTTGCTCCATGTGATTGGATTTGGGTTGAAGGTGGGACATATTCTGTGGTTACTGTGTTGCTGGTTTCTAGCTCTTATATCTTTCAATTGGTTAACTAATGGGGGAGGAATTATGAGCTCTAAAGCTTCTTTGCTTGCTAATGGAGGAGGGGATCATAATATATGGGAGCAAGTTTCCGAGCGGGGTTTTAAGCTGTGCCGTCTGTATTCGCACTTAGTTTCAGTTAGCAAAGTGAAGAAGAGCTTCTGGAAGAAGGCTTTGAGAGTTTGGATTTTTCTTGGGATCTCAATAGCTGCTGCGGTGTTATATCTCATGCACTCACATGCTGCTGAGACGAGGAAAGAAACGCTTGCTAACATGTGCGATGAGAGGGCGAGAATGCTGCAGGATCAGTTCAATGTTAGCATGAACCATATTCAGGCAATGTCGGTTATGATCTCGATTTTTCACCACGGGAAGAATCCCTCTGCTATTGATCAGGTATTTAAGAGTTCTCACTTTGAAAACACGACCTTGTATGCGAGATACGGATAGAAATGAGTTAAGATAGATGGTTTTTATTTCTGTAAGCAACTAGTGCTTAGAAGTAAAATGTCGAAAAAGAAGTGATCATAAATGCAGGATCTAAAAGGAATGATCAGCTCCCAGATTGTCAAAATCAATTTCTGCAGAGAAAACATCTTTGATCAGTTTCCAGACACCAATGCGGTGGTGTTAATTTTAAAAGCATAGTCACTCCTCAATAAGTTTTTGGTTTTATATTGATGTTTAAAGCTTTCCATTAACAGATGTACATCATGATCTCCTGTAAAGTCCAATGATATGAACCTCTTGATAGTTATGCTGTTATTGTGAATGTTCTGATAAGTATGTTTAATTATATGTATATTGAACTTTAGGTCTACTTCTTGAGACTATCGGCCACGTCTACAAAACTAATTTTCTTTGGCGTAAAAAATTTGCAGAAAACTTTTGCAAGGTATACAGATAAAACAGCATTTGAGAGACCTCTTACGAGTGGTGTGGCATATGCTGTAAGAGTGCTTCATTCGGAGAGAGAGCAGTTCGAGAGTCAACAAGGATGGACGATTAAGAGAATGGATCAAGTCGAACAGACTCCAGTTCATGAAGATGAGTATGATCCAGCAGACCTCGAGCCATCACCCGTGCAAGAGGAGTATGCACCTGTCATTTTTGCTCAAGATACGGTTGCACATGTCATTTCTGTTGATGTGCTCTCGGGAAAGGTAAAACATTGGTGTGGTGGTTCATTTTGTTCCATGCTATATATATCATTACGCCTCCTCCCCCCTCTCAAGAAAAAAAGGCAGTGCTCCGTGGCCCTCCAGAATCTACAGGGGTGTGTGTGTTAAAATGATTGACTGCAAGAATTTCCTAATTGTGAATTGATGCATGCACTTATGTTTACGATAAAGGATGATTAAGTATTTAACTTTAAATCTTATACTAACAGGAAGATCGTAAGAATGTACTGCGCGCAAGAGAATCGGCAAAAGGTGTATTAACTGCTCCGTTCCAGTTACTTAAAACAAACCGCCTTGGTGTGATCCTGACGTATGCTGTCTATAAAACGGATGTTTCCCCAGATGCTACTCAAACTGAACGGTACCAAGCAATTGCTGGGTATGTCAAATTCTTCTACAATATGCTGTTTCAAGTTGCTACTAATATTGGAGTGAACTAAATAATTGTTGATAAAAACATTGTCTAACTTTCCACTATCTGGATATAGGTATTTAGGAGGTATCTTTGATGTTGAATCACTTGTAGAGAAGCTGCTTCAACAGCTTGCCAGTAAACAAACCATTCTTGTGAATGTGTATGATACAACTAATGTCTCCGAGCCGATAAGCATGTATGGTTCGAATACCCCGTTTGATGAGGAGCCGCATGTCAGTCCACTTAACTTTGGTGATCCATTCAGGAAGCATGAGATGCACTGCAGGTAAAATGATAGTTTCCTTGTTTAAAGATTTATGCTTCGCGAGTTCTTGTGGAAGACCATCTATATTTAATTTAAATATAGACAGTCCTAACTTGTTAAGAAAAACACTGACGATCTCAAGTAAATTACCAATGTTGTTAAGAAAATGTATTTTGTTGTTTACATAAAACACTAATATTCTCAATTAAACCCCCAATGTTCTCGGCAATAATCATTATGTTTGTGCGTCTTTCTTTATTTTTTCTGTAGACTGTCTCCAGGAGACTCACTCTATGTTTACTTAAGATCATTAGTGGAGTTTATGTATGCGCTTAGCCTGTGTTTGAAGGAGCAATTTTAAGCAGCTTACGGGTGTTTGCTGTGCTATCAGCCATTTTGTAGTCTGTACACGTAAAGCTTAAGAATTATGCTTAAAATTTTCTAAATCAAGCAGTGCGTCCGTAGGTGCTTATAAAAGATGCTTGAGACAACTCCGGAAGAAGTGTTTTCTAATGCTTGAAAACACAGCATTGCCCTAAAGT
Source organism: Plantago major (assembly GCA_026545765.1). NCBI lineage: Eukaryota > Viridiplantae > Streptophyta > Magnoliopsida > Lamiales > Plantaginaceae > Plantago > Plantago major. Next base: position 75,783,409 of record CM048841.1, read on the forward strand.
TCCTCCACAATGTTCTCAAACCAAACTTTTATGGCACTAGAAAAAACTATACCTCAGTCATATATAACAGGAAAATGTAGTAAATCTCATTGTGAATGATTAGTTGAATTGAAATGATAATTCTTGATGTCGGTACTTTTGGGAAAATGTAAGAAGGCTCAAGAATATGCACTTTGCGTGGATTGATATAGGGATTTCTATATTTGCTGATATTTTTCCATTGCAGATTCAAGCAGAAGCCATCATGGCAATGGATGGCAATATCTATATCTTCTGGCATCCTTATAATAACATTACTTGTGGCTGAAATATTTCGTGCTACGTTGAATCGAATCACAAAAGTTGAAGACGATTTTCATGAGATGATGGAACTTAAGAAACGTGCTGAGGCAGCTGATGTTGCAAAGTCTCAGGTGCTTGTCTTTTCTTTTGTTCAAATTTCACAAAGTGTCCTCTTTAGGAGTAGTCATGCATTGAAGTTTCAGATATCCCTGTTGGTTAACCAAGAATGACTATTATTTTGAAAGTTTGCATCTCATCGGGATGAAACAATGATGCAATGTAGTCTGAAATTACGGTCATGTATAATGTATTCATACCAAAGTAGAAATGGACACTAGTGTATATTGTTACATTACATGTCTATGCATTATAAAACAAAATCGATTTTACCTTTACTCCCAGTAGCCTGAAATTTTGATTCATGGCTTTAATCTGTATGTATCTAAATGAATTCTTTTACACGCAGTTTCTTGCTACTGTTTCCCATGAAATCAGAACTCCAATGAACGGCGTTCTTGGTGAGTGAATAATTTCCTCTGCTCAGTAAAGGAACATTTTATGTTTGAGAATTAGTACATCTAAAATCACTTTCAGTGTGGTCTGATTCTCTATCTGTGTCTCAAACAGGAATGCTCCATATGCTTCTGGACACGGAGCTAGATGAAACACAGCAAGATTATGTCAGAACTGCAAGGGAGAGCGGTAAAGCTTTAGTTTCACTCATAAATGAAGTACTGGACCAAGCTAAGATCGAATCCGGTAAACTTGAGCTTGAGGCAGTTAGTTTCGATTTAAGGGCAATTCTGGATGACGTTCTGTCTCTCTTTTCTGGAAAATCACAAGATAAGAAGGTCGAGGTAAAGTATTTGCTCTGCTTCCATTTATGCGTCTTTGAGTATTGTCCGCTTGAATCTCATTGTCTCTTATTTCACTTCCCTTATTTATTTTTCCTTTTCATAATATGATTGCAAGAGCAGTTGGCAGTGTATGTTTCTAGCAAGGTCCCTAAAGCAGTAGTTGGTGATCCTGGGAGATTTCGGCAAATTGTCACAAATCTGGTTGGCAACTCAATCAAGGTAAGTAGCATGTGGAGTTTAAAATTGTGTCACATCTGTATTATTTTGGCTGGGTAAACTACACACATAGCTCTTGATGTGTTGGTTAGTTCCTATGAAGTACGTGAGACATTACATTAGCACTCCTCGTGTATCCTATGCCTCGACAGTGGATGCCCGAACACTGCATGCTTGAGGTGGCTATGAGCACCATACAGACCAATATGCTGAAAGAATAACTAAATACTTTGAAGAAAAGTATCTATAGTTAATCATTGGAGAAAAGACACTATGCTTTCAGATGTTTTGGTTTTCATGTTTTATAGAAGGAAATTGATAATTGAACCAAACGTGGGGTTTCTCTGCAAATAGGCCATACACTAGAAACTGTTTATACGTTTTAGCGTTCTTTTCTCTTTGAACTCACTTGATGAGTATCTTTGTTGCAGTTCACTGACAAAGGACACATATTTGTGACCGTTCACCTTGTTGAAGAAGTGGCCAAATCCATTGATATAGAAATAGATCCCAAAAGCAGTTTGAGTGGATTGCCTGTAGTTGATAGAAGGAAAAGCTGGGCAGGGTTCAAGTCTTTCAACCAAGAAACCTCGTCTTCAATATCTTCTATCAGTGACCAAATAAATGTAATCGTATCAGTTGAGGACACAGGTCATGGAATACCTCTAGAAGCTCAAACGCGTGTGTTCAACCCGTTTATGCAAGTTGGTCCTTCTATCACACGTACACATGGAGGCACTGGAATAGGTTTGAGCATTAGCAAGTGTTTGGTCCACCTCATGAAAGGCGAAATTGGGTTGGCCAGCGCACCACATGTGGGCTCCACATTCACCTTCACCTCAGTTTTCACTAGCGATGGGGAAAACAGTGAAAGAAACTCCGTCCCAGAGTTTGAAGGAATGAGAGCTTTACTTGTGGATCCAAATCCAGTTCGGGCTAGAGTTTCTAAGTATCACATCGAAAGAATTGGTATCCGTGTTGATCTGATATCCGATTTGAACCAAGAACTCTCTAGCTTGAACTCGAGAAGTACAACAATAAATATGATTTTTGTGGAAGAAGAAATCTGGGATAAGAATTCAAGCTCATCGGCTATATTTCTTGACAATGTAAAGAGAATATATTCAAGGGTGAATCCGAAATTGTTGCTATTATCTAACTCTATGAGTTCTGCACGGAATGGTTCCTCCGCGCCTGGCATTCTTACGCCATTTATTCTGATGAAACCGCTGAGAGCTAGCATGCTTTCTGCAAGCTTGCAGCGAGCTATGGGTGTTGGAAACCGAGGAAATCATCGTAATGGAGAGCTTCGTACATTATCGTCACTAAGCATTCTTCTTCGTGGTAGAAAGATTTTAGTCGTGGATGATAATCTGGTTAACCTGAGAGTGGCTGCTGGTGCCCTTAAGAAGTATGGTGCTGAAGTGGTACATGCGGAAAGAGGCAAAGATGCAATCTTATTGTTAACGCCTCCGCATTGTTTTGATGCATGTTTCATGGATATTCAAATGCCGGAAATGGATGGGTAAGCAATATCATTTTTATTTCTATTATAGTTGTCCTTTTCAATTTGTCATTTGATTTTGCATTTTTTGGGTTGAGTTATCAATTCATGAATAGCCTAATATGCATTCTTGTATAGAACTCAAGTTGCAATACCTAGAGCTTCTAAGCTACACTGTTAACAATTATTTCAGTGTTTTAATTCAGATTTCCCTCTTCTGATTGGGGGTATTGACATTTTACCTCTTTATACTTCGGGAGTTTCAGAAAGGGTGCAAGGCACCAGTTGAGAGGGGTGTTTTGTACAAATAAAGTAGGTGCAGAGAACCCCGCCAAGTGTCTCAATTGCAACTTTTCTAAAACACAGGATAATTTGTGCTGTTCAGTTTATAGGAAGGTCAATCGCGTGATATGAAACATATTATCAGGGTAGAAAGCCACTATTTAAGTTGTAAATTAGTTGTTAGGCTATCATCTGTCATGTCAACTATTGCATGAACCCATTTACGATTCATATTTAAGACTATATAAACCTGTGCAGGTTTGAAGCTACGAGGAGAATCCGGGACATCGAACTTGCTATTAATAACCGTATCCTACAAGGAGAAATCTCAGGAGAGGATCATGGGAATGTATCGAACTGGCATGTACCAATTCTTGCCATGACGGCCGACGTTATTCATGCTACCAATGAAGAATGCATCAAGTGTGGAATGGATGGTTATGTATCAAAACCATTTGATGCGGAGCAACTTTATCGAGAAGTATCACGATTCTTTCAAACCTTGCCGGATGAGAACTCTTAGAAAATGTTCAGTTGGTGTTCATTATAATCCAAGCAAATGTCCTGTTTTTTGGAACCAGGATGTCTTCTGAATTGGCTGTGCATATTACCCAATTGTGAGTATGCTACTACTACATGCTTGATAACGTTTTCCCCACCCTTATATTTGCTTCTTAATCAATTTATAATCTGAGAATCGCAAAGTAATCTCCCGATCATAGTGCTAATATTTGGTTCTTGGGTGCCCCTTGCATCTTCTTGTTTTCTTGTTTGTAAATCTAGTTTTTCTAAATCATTGGGAGATGAATTGACCTGAAGTTGACTCCATGCATTCTGTTCTTTTCTGGTGCAGGATTATGTTTTCTTACACACGTATTAGAGAATGTACATATAAAGGTCAAAGATTCTTTGCCGGAAATTTCCTCTAGAGTGTACAAGGGCTCTCATCTGTCCTGATAGTTTCTTTAGTCTGTAGCCGATTTCTGGAACACGAACATATCAAGAATTTGATGGGTTGAAGCAGCCATCCTGTTCGGGATTCTTTTTCAGTGAAGCATGGAGTTTCATTTGTACGATAGCAGTTAGTTTAGGTGTACATAATAATGTAAACATACATCAATAGGTGCAAGCAATGTTTAGAAAATGTTGATATAAAAGTATTTTTGGGCTTGAATAAATGAGTTTAAAAGGATCATGTAGCAGGGATTTTGATCTGTTTGTTCATGTACTTGTGAGTTGTAAGTAAACACTAGTAGTATTTTAGGAGGGAGTAGCTGTTTGGAAGAATGTTGCAAATACACTTTCCCTTCTCCTGATTGTTTGTAAGGTCTTCAACTTTTTCCTAATATATTGGTTCAAATGCGACTTCTTGTGTAAGAGTAGAGATAAAGCAAAGACTGATGTACTTTCAGGCTATTTGACATCAAGTGCAGTTATACTTGGTACATCACAAATTGGTTGACTCAGTGCCAAACATCCGGTATGCATGTGAAGGTGAGTTATAGAGAGCATGATGTTTGGATGATGTTTGAGAAAGAAATGATGGTTTAATATTTTAAGGTTATTTGATTGCTTTAATCTTGTTTTATTAGTTCAAGGCTATTATAGTTTAAAAGTGAGAAAATAACTGTTCAGTGCAAAAAAAAATTAAGTTAAAAGTTTTCATTGTGAAAACTATAAGCGAAAACACCTTCACTAATGGATGGATAATAACTCTTAACGCTATGGCAAACAAGCAGTGAGTACTCAACCACAGAGAATAATCAGAGAACACTTTGTTGGTTTTGAAAGCTAAGTTGTGTTTTGTCAAATTTGTATGATTCTTTTGTTTCTTCACTCTACACTATGCTACTCGAGTTGACGTACCAACATCAACTCCAAAGATCAAATATACTACTAAATCCTACAAAATCACAATCCAATACCAAGAACAAAACATCAAAAATCAACTCTACTTAAGCTACTATTACTCAACTCCAATTCCAACTCAAGTTGAAATTTACATTAAAATGTAAAACAATTAAAAGTATTTCCATAATTATTGCAGGTACAGATAAAAGACAAATTTTAACAAACAAATACTCCAGTAGGTTACTTTCAACAAATTATTTGCTTTCTACTTTTGTTTATCTTTTGTGAAATTAACATGTGCATAAGAATAAATATGTTCCCAAGGAAGGGGCACATAGGTCGATATGTCCGAGTGGTTAAGGAGACAGACTTGAAATCTGTTGGGCTTCGCCCGCGCAGGTTCGAACCCTGCTGTCGACGGTTTTTTGTTTTTGTTTTTGTCCTGCTGTTTGTGTTTTTGCTTTTGTCCTGCTTAATTTTTTTTTGTTGATCAATGTCCATCGTTGATTGATTCTGTTCTTTCAGCATCAAACATTTTTGTTACTGAAAACTATTCTCGTCGATAAATTATCATAAAGTATACTTGTACGCGATTCATTGATTGGGTTCTAATTCAAGGTAACGACTTGTTTGGAAATCTATGTTAAAGTCTCTCTTAACATTGATAGTAGTATTTGATGCTGTCAAAGTGAACTGAGATTTTACATACACCAACCGAGTCTACTAACGGCTTCCCAAGTAAACCGTAAGATTTCCCCCACAACTGACTACCAGAACGTTCCAACTCCCAACCACTTTGCCTCATGCAGTGCCTGAGCTGCACATCTCATTTCATATTCGCAGTTTTAGGCCTAGTCTTGATCGCACAAGTTTTTTTTGGCGTTTCTTGTGTTTCTCCTCCTATATACTCCATATACATACTTGATGTATGGTAAGTTCTAACCTTCAGCACAGATTATAACTTTGAAAACATCAAGAGATATTCTAAGTTATTGACAATTGCTGTAGGATTAGTTGACAAGCTTTATTGTGTTTAGATGGCTAACAATCAGTAAACATAGCATAATTCTCACTGGCAGAGAATCCAAATGGAGCGTTACTCTTCACTGCTTGCAACACGCACTCGGTTACAGAACCAAAACAATCAATAACAGTTCATCTAGTACAAAGATGCACCACCTTGAAACACAAGATCACCAAATCCATATATAGCAAGCACATTCCATAAAAGTTCACTTCTGTGAGGAATGCATACATGTACTATATAACAAAAAAGCAAACTTTATTACACTTACGTGTTTTCCTTGAACTTGATCCAAACAATGCTTGAATCCAAACATGAGTTGAAAAGCAGCAATCAGCCTATTTGTCATCACCATCGTCACTGGACTCGAGACCAGGCAAAAGACCGGGAATGGAAGTGTTCTCAATGACCTGCTTATGGTTCATGGACACCTGCTTAATCGCATCCTGAATGTTCATCTCGCGTCGTCCAGTTAACCATCCGCCCAATGATTTGACCGGATTGCACAGCACGCCTCTGATTTTCAGAGCGACAGAGATCTCAGATACTTGCCAAACTAGGGTGAGTACAATCATTGCTGACACCAGACAGTGAGTTATGAAGTTCTGCCTCTTTACATCCTTGAGCTCTTTGATTATTACCTCCTCATCCTTCAAGGCCGCCTTGTTATCAACCTTTCCTTCGATTTCTGGAGTTTCCCTGGTATCTATGGTTTTCGATTCTTCTGGAGAACGTTCTTCATCCACTTGTATCGAGTCTAACTGTTTAAAATTCTAATGTGAGGTACAATCCAAACATGGATGATAGTTCCTTTTGCAACAACCAATTAACTCAATTCGTACAAATACGAACATGGACAGTAACAGTTCCTCTTGAAACATTACACATAAAACACTGAAATTCACAGACGAATTTACTGAACACTCCATTAGGAGAAATTACACTCCATTTGGTTAAATAAAATAAATTTGCTATTTTCGAAACATAGCTGCAAAATAAACTGAATCTCATCCCATCCAAAGATTGAATTTTTATCTGGATATTCAAAATCTCGTTCTCCTGTTTCATTCAATCAAACCTTCAATCGAAATTAAAATACTACATACTCGGTAATTATCCTCCTCGAAACCTATAAAACATTTACGTTACTCTGAAAATTGAATGTGAAATCTACTTCCTTGATGGTATTTGAATCAGATTGCAATCCATATAGAGGCAATTGCAATCAATCAGATCGAATTGAAAGATGAAGCAGAGTATTTGTGTACTACTACCTGAGAAAGTAAGCTGTTGAGAATCTGGGTATGGCGGTTTTGATCCGAAGACGAGGTATGATTATCGTCTTCAATGAGCTGTTTGACGGCTTGGCGTATTATATCGACCTTTTCTTTTCTCGCCATTTCTGCACAGTAGGTGCTTCTTCATTTCATTTTCTGCACTTCCAAAATGATAACCAGTATTGGTCATGAAATTAATAAAATAAAATATACTATTCTATTTTTATACTATACTCCATCTCTCTTGCTAATTATGTCCAACTCATATTCGACTTACAAAGTATAAATGATAAAAAATGTATAATGGATGAATAATTAAGTAATAAAAATGTTTTTTTCTGAAACGGTAAAAATTATTATATTGATATAACATTTACCAGAGCATAACCAATGCTACGATTACACTCATACAAATACTAATTCCAGTCTATAGTCTATATACCACTTCACCATTATTACAAAAAATTGCTACTTCAATGGATAACACATTGCTCCAAACAAAAATAGTAGCCAAATCATTTTTATTGCATACCCACTGCTTATCTTCCTCTTTCACGCAACTTAAACCCATTAAAACCATTTATATTTTTTTTTTAAACTCAAGGTTTTAACTCTATACCAAGCAGACACTTATATATGATAATCAAATAAAAAGTAAGTCACTTAAGCGGGAGGTCTTGAGTTCAACTCTCAATGAAAGCAGCACTTCACAATCTTTTACTTTTTGTTTACCGTCATTTCTTCTTACTTTCTCGTCTTCTTTTTTTAAGTGTATATACAATATATCAGAATCGAATGTGTTTTTTTCCTGTATGGAATGTTGGGGAATTTGTTGTAATCACCATTTACAAATGTTTTCTAAGTCTCGAACAAACGAAATCGGACGTAATATGTTTAACTACAAATACAACATGATTAGTTTCAACCACAGTGTAAATTTAGTATAACTGCTTCACTTACCGTCTAATAATTGTAACTAAACAGATTATTTTTGTAGCTAAATTCACTCAACAATACTTCGCAAAGAAGTTGCCAGAGGAATATGCGCTCTTTGCTATTTATATTCTGAATTTGAAACGCGTCTCTTCTCTTTTCTGCTACAAAACCAAGAATTTTACAATTCTCGAAACCCTCTGGAGAATCAAAAGGGCAAAAGCAACTCTTTACAACAACGATAGTCCACAACTCCTCCTCAATCCAGCTCCAGATCTGTTGCGCAGGTAATTCTCCTTCCCCTAATTCAATTCTATAAGCTAATTTCTACTATCCGTACATTCCGATCAGGCAATTAACCCTTTTATTGAATGAATTCGACTTTTTTGTGTATTGGGATTTGTATCTGTGCTTCACTTTTAGTCTTGAGTCTTGACAATCGATTAGGCTTTTGTTTTTGTGCTTCAATTTTTAGTCGTTTTGTTGATTGTGCAAGAATTTGGCTTGTATGAACTGTGCATATTATGTGAAAGATTCTAACTTTATCTAGTTATATGACTGATTTTATGTGAAAAGATGCTGATTTTATCTTGCTATATCTTAGGCTGATTAGATGTGGAAAAAAATGTTAATATTCGGGATCGTTGTATTTTTTGCCCTCTTTTAGGTCACAGCAGTTGAGTTTATTAGAGAGGAGCTGATCCGGTTGCTCTTGCTCTTGGCCTGTTGATATAATCACTGGTAATAAGGTAAGAAACCCGGATCTGATTCTTTTCGGGTTTTGTTGTTTCTCTTGGTTATCTGCTGTTATAAAGTTTTGATTTTTCAGTGGACTGCATTATCGTTTTTCATTTCTGGTTATGCTTCTATTCTAGTTGAAGTTTGTGTTTGTTGTTCGTCTTAAGAACATCTTATGTTTCATAAGACGCTTTCAATTCTTCTTGTTTTGCTAAACTGCTAAAGTAAGGAAAACGCAGTTCTGTAACAATCCTTTTTATGCTGTCAATACTGCTAGTTTCATGTTTACATCTCCCAGCAATATTAAAAGCTCTGTCAGTGGTGTTTTTTGGTTGCTTGTTATTTCTCTCCGTTGTAATTAATTTGGAAGTAGTAGCTTGGTTATTTCATTTCTCATACTTGATTTTCCTAGAGTACTGTGCCCATTATTGCTCTTCATCATTCCTGTTCCTACTGGAATTGTTCTTTTGCTTGTAACATCTTTGCATGTGGTTTGCTAGTTTTGTTTAATGGTGGAGGAACTAACATTGTTATCATTCTCTTCTTTGAGATGCACTTCTGGTCATCATCATACCAAATGCAGGTAGAGTTTTGTTTATGGATCCAAAGAAGTTCCTTCAGCTGGTCGAGGAGAAGAAAAGGAGAGTTCTAGCAAAGAAAGAAGCCCCCTTGATATGGGAACAGAAACTTGAAGCGGCTGCAAAGGCAAAAGCTGATGCAGAAGCCAAGAGGAAGGAAAAGGCTGCCAAACACAAAGGGAGGTCTGCTTCTGTGTCAGATTATGATAGTGACAGTGACAGTTATGAGTCGGGACGAAAGAGGACCAAGAGATCCCACAAGAAAAGGAGAAAGCACAACAATTTGGACTCGAGTGATGATGAGAGGAGAGGTGAGAAAAAATCCAAGCGAAAGCTAAAAAGACGCTCATCTGGTTCTAGTGAGGGTAGTGACAGTGAGTCTGAAGAAGAGAGAAGGAAGAAAAAGGTTCACAGGAAACGTTCTCATGGCTCGATTTCCAGTTCTGATGATTCGGACTCTTCTAGTGATGAGAGTGATGATGCCCGGAAAAGAAGGCACCGTTCTAAGCATCATCACAAGCATCACAGAAGATCACATTCCAGCCATTCTGATTCTTCAAGTGATGAAGAGGGTAAAAAAAGGAGGATGCATGCTAAGCGCCACCACAAACATCATCATAACCATCATTCTTCTGATTCCGACAGACATGTACGTGACAGAAGCAGATCTATAGGGAGGTTGTCTGATGATAATGATGATATGGGTGGAAAGAACAGAAAGAGCCATCACCGACATAGGCACCACCACCACCGTCATCACCGGAGTGAGAATGACCATCATGTTGACCCGCGAGTCGACATTGTTCGAAGCAATTCCCCTGCTAATTTAAATGGCAATGCCCACGTCCAAGGCTAGCGACAGGGTCCTGTATTTGGGTAGTTCTGGTTCAAGTTTTTGGGTTTTGGCTTTGATTTCAGGCATTGGAACAATATGAAACTTCTAAAGCAAGAAAAAAAAAAAAGAAACTTGGAAGCATGTATGCACATTTAACAGCAACATCATCATTTAATTTGAAGAAGCCAAAGCTCCAAATTTATGACCTCTGGTTGTGGTGTTAATTTGATTCATTTCATGTCTTTTTTACCGTATGATTGCTCTATTCCTGGAAGTTTAGAACCAGATATCTTGTTTTTTATGGTGTTTGGCTTGAACTATTTGCGCAGCTGGCTTGAGTTTCTGTGTCCAATGTTGCAGGTTTTGCTCAGCTTTGGGAAAACCTGAACAGTTGTAGCTCTCTATAATCACTTTGAAAGCATTAGTTGTCTACGGTGTGTTGGAGGCATGAAGTTGAATTTGAAGGGTTTGCTCGTCAAGATCTATCAGTCGATCACTTGGCTTATGTGTCTACGTTTCAATTAGGGGAAAATTTAACACCTTATTCAAGAACATGAAAATTACCAGGTTGTTATTGGATCAATAAAGGAGATTCTTCCAGGTACAATTAATCCGTTCTTTTCAAGTTGTCCATCGACATCTTTCTGTAGCACTATCTTAGAGACAGAAAAATATGCAGATGACTAAAGCAATGTACTCTTTCGACTTTTCTAAGAAATTTTGTTCCACAAAGCACTATACATTTGTCGACTCGAAAGTTAGACTCTTCTGCTTCGGCTGCCCATGTGAAACAATCAACATTTACATCATGTTAATGAGCAGGCTATCAAACTGATTGTTCTGTAGTCTTCTTCCACGAGAAGCAAACTAACATTCTGTAGTATGCACAACTAAACTTGAAAGTTCCTCAAGACACAAAATTAGAGAGATCAGTAGCGTCTATGATGTCACCTGATAAATCCTCGATGTTGTCCCGAAGACGGTGCATAGAAAGACTTCAGTTCTTGAGCTCAGCCTGCAAGAGTTCCAATAGAAACAATAAATAAGCTAATACTATTTAAGATTAATACTATGGTCTTCTTACACCTAAATTTTTCCTTAACTCGCAGTCTTTTAACTCTATACCAGAGACACTGATTAAACTTGTTTCAACAACGAGTATGAATATGACTATATGCAACACAAAACTTAGGTGTCACAGTCTAACTCAGAGAGAGAGAGAGAGAGAGAGAGAGTTGATTAGATTAGCAGTTGACATTTCATTGATATGCAGTTAAAAATATAGCAAGTGATATACCTTGGCCTGACGATACTTTTGAAGAAGGCGATGATATTGTTGACGTGCCTCTGGAGATTCAACCATAGACAGAACTCTTGATACAGCTTCATCAATAGCGGGATCCATTGTCCTCTTGCGAAACACCTTAAGGATGTCTTCTTCATCCTCACTTTCTTCAATGGATTCTATGTCAGATTTAAATCCCCGAAGGCCAACTCCATGTCGTCGCCATCTCAGAACTACCTTCTCCAGTATACTAACTGCCCAGCAAACTTTATAGTGCTTCCTAACTTGATAGCCTCTCACATGAGCCTAAACAATGACAAGAAGTCAAGAACCACAAAAATGGCATACTTTACTTTGTATGTTTCTTATGCGAGAAAGTTGCCAACAAAGTGAAGTAGTCAAGGAAAATTTTAGCCAAAATGCCCTCTAGAATTAAAAGATTAAGCCCATGAATGTACTTGATCATAAAGATAATGACACCACTTATTCCACCATCATGTATATAAAGCAGACCAAAATATAAATTATGTAACTTCAACTTCTTTGTCGCATGAGTAGAAACCCTGGGACCTAAGCAGAAGCCTTGAGGAATCCAGCACAGCCATATTATGAATATCATCCACTAGGGGAAAGAAGAATATCATCCAGGTGAAGAGCCTCAGGAATAAAGCAACAGTCAATAGTAATTGGAACTAGTTACATAGGATCTCGTGGCCTAGATTCTGAGGAACATTTCCAATTAAACACTTGCAAAAGTGAGCGGAACTGTAATCTTTGCTTCAGGCATATATTACACAGGGAAAATGTTGTGATTTCATTAATAATTTAATATGCATGCTTAGTTCAATAGTTTGATTTTAGAGACAATTGTCTATTTAGTACGACCGATGTCACTGCTGGTCTCCTCAAATCACTTTGTTGTAAAAAAATGTGCAAGTTTTATCTACCCGTACTTGGAATCTTGTTAGGAATAATCACAAAAGAGTGTTAGTTTCAAAATTTTCTTAACCATTAATTGCACATAAAAAACTTCTTACAAATTAGTGAAAACTTTCTACAAATTAGTGATTTTGATAATTTTACTAACTTTGAAATGAAACATTACCGTTCTTGATGTAATCACTCCCTTAATTACACTAATCAAATCATCTATTTTGGAAACCAATATACTATCAAAGCCAAAACAATATGCAACACACAATCTGGTTAACTCCCCCACACAATCTGAGTTCCAAACTCAAACGTCATTTTGAATCATATTATACAAGCATCATCAATTCATATGAATAAAACAAGCATCTCATGCACCATTATACTAGCATCCAAAAAAAAAGGAGCATTTCGTCAAGCATATGAATAAAGAAGCATCACATGCACCATTATATAAGCATCCAAAGCACCATCAACAATGACACCTTCTCAAACCAAGGAGCTGAATCATATGAATAAACCAAGCATCTCATGCACCATTATACAAGCATCCACATTTCCTTCAATAATTAGAGCGATCTTGGGAATCAATTAGTCCATTACTCTGATGCTTGTAATGGCATTTTGGGACTAATACTACTAGTTGAGGGCACATTCGAAAGCTCATACAAATAGACAAAGTATATAGCACTAATAGGTATTAAAGATTTTGGGATAGCACTACTTTGTAATTCACCCAAAAATATTCTAGCTTGGGAAGGAGAACAAACCTGTATCATAACAACTTTCTGGCGCAATGTAAGGAAGGTCTTCCGACCTTTCCATCCCCTATAATTCTTCTGAATGGATAAAGCAGCTGTACTTGCATTGCCAAATGCTAACTTTGATGCAGCCGAAAGACCCTGAATTTCATAGGGTGATAAACCATACTCATCTGCAGCTTCTCTCTGCTGTCTCTTCCTGAAAGAATGAGCACGAAATGCTGATTGTATGCGGGCAGCAGCTTCAGCAGCATTCCGAACTGCAGCTAGAGAATTCCTAAGCGAAACTTGATCTTCATTTACAGATGAGTTCCCTAATGATACATTACTCAATGTTCTTTCGGCTTCCACAGCAGCAGATCCTTTAGACATCTCACTTTCTTCAAGTGTGAGGGACAAAAGGTGACTGGTGAGTGCAACTTCCGAAAGATAAGCTGCGAGTCCTGTGTGACCACAGGCTTCAGCTATGGATGCTGGTACTTTGCCTTTGGGGTCTTGTGAATTGGGATCTGTAACTGCTCCTGCCGATGCACCAGAAGCTATAAGAGCAGCAACCATCTTCTCCCTGTTATGAAACAGTTTACTCGTCCATTAGAAAGTCATATTTCCTTAGAGACACACTATAAGACATCCAAGACAAAAGAACCCAGATAGAGGAATTATTGAGGAATTACAACTAGAGCATCTCTATTTTGGCATAACACCAAAATAAAATACCCACCAGGTACTCAGGTGGTTTAAGACTACGTATACTGGGGAGGAAATTCAAGTCCACAGGGATAATGTCTTTGTGTTTGGTAGGAGTTCAAGCATATCTCTATGACAACATAATTTAACTGTATGAATAAAGTGTTAATAGTACTTTCACTAACTAACCAAGATTAGTGTATCTTCACCAATTCATAGAAAAGGTAAATACAATTATTTAAATAAAAAAGTAAACGAATAGAAGAGGGATTCCGACAGACCTCCCAAATCGTGCTGCCCAATGAAGTGCAGTCCATCCATTTATATCCCGGAAATTAATATTCACTCCAGAATTCAGAATCGGTTGTAATGCCCATTCATATCCTAGCCCCGCAACCATGTGTATTATACCTTGTTCGTTCTTTGACAAGGGACAACTTGCCTGGTTATTATTTTGCAATCGAGATACAAGCCACAGATCTAACTTGTCCTTCAGAAGTTCTTGCAGAAGCCAATCAAGGGTAGGTGACGAAGTTGAAGTGCCATCCAAAATAGAAGCCATAGTTTGGCTCCATGGGTCTTCAGCAATTCCTGGCTTTTCCAACAAATCGACTTTTGTTTCTTGTCCAGTTTCTTTTGGGAATCGATCAGACAGAAGCATTTGAACAAATCTGACAAGCAACAAGAGTTCGTCTAAACTCTTATAATTGTTGTCAGGTGGATTAGTATGTGTATAGACACTAGGTTTATCACGATATTCAAACTCCCTGACTTCACTGCAAGACTCCCTATTTCCAGAAGTAACACAAACGGTGACTTTTCCTTGCAGGTGAGGTGGAGCATGGCAGCAAAGGACGCCTTCCTGAATAATCTGAACCGGGACTTCAGTATCACCAAACATACAAGCCCATATACACTCTGATGGATCAGAAAGGAAAGATCCAATGATGAAAATCTGCAAAATATAATTGGCCATCAGTCAACCATAAATGGCAACATCCATATGAAGAAACCTCAGAAAACAAAATAGATGACCTTGTTCTCTTAAGATACGCCAATGTGATACAGGCATCCTGCGTATTTAAAAAGAATAATGCTAGTGACACTGGCTCTCTGAGGTTGAACTTCATATGGGTAAAACGGGTCTAAATCCAAAATGCTTAAATATTGATGCCCTTTTGTCCTTCAGGGTAAAAGTCCTGTATAGTTTCTACAGGACAACTTTGGTACTTAGATAAGATTTTTCTCTCCCAAGTCCCGACTGTGTCCTGTTTCCCCTTCATTACATCAATCATTGACAAATTTTATATTCTCCTAAGACCATAGCCAGCATTGAACTCAACTCATATCATAATAAGAGAAATTAATATAGCCACAGATCAATGAAGTGTACAAATAAGCAGGAAGAAAGTCAGAACAGCGACCATAGTACCTAACAACTTCACAATACAATAAATATCGCCCACCCTGTACGGACACAGGGGAGTTTGTATCTTGAGTTTTATTTAGAACATCATAATAAGTGGAAAATTTGTCCAGAACATATTTCTCAAGTATCATGTTCATGTACTCTACTAGAGCTACATAGAGTTATAGTTAATTTCTCTTTCCCTTAAATAGCAAACACTGCAGCTATTTGGTGATACCTAGACATATTGGAGATGTTCTTTGGGCATGGGGAAGAAAACCGAGCGATAAGGATGTCAAATTCCCACGAAACATCATTCCTGGTCACATTATTATGTTCACAGAGGAAGATGAACGAGAGGTGCCTCGAGGACATATCATGCCTTGAGGGAAAAATTAAAGGAAAATTTTCTTCAGAGTTTATTATATTGCTTTAATATCCAGCTAGGAATCCTTTGTCTAGTGTAGCTGATCTACTTGTGTTCACCGCCTCCCTATCTTGAGGTACATGGCCTGTGTATCCTTTTTTTACATTAAATATTATTCTGATTACCCTAAAAAAAATTACCCACCATATCAGGGCATGATGATCTGAGATAACTGATATTAGATACTCTACAAGTAAAATATACTATTAAGTAGAGAAGTTTGTGTGGCAGAATGACTCTTATTCTCCTAGTTTGGCAGTGAGACGTTGTCTTATTTCTAATTGTGACATCTGGTGAACTATCCCTGAAGTACAAGAGTTGACCAGAACAACCATCTGGTGGACAGAAAGTTAAGTGCGCTACTTGCTTTTTTAACCAAGTCTACAGCCTACACATTATACATAGTAAACCAAGATTTGTGGGTTCTACATTTACAAATTACAATTGTAAAATTGACAGATACAGCTATTGTGAAAATTACCTTGGCTCCTTCAGATACATAACACCATTCAGGAGATAATTCTCGGATGGTAAACTTCTGCTTTTGAGCAACGGTCAGGCGTGCAACATCATCAAGAGAAATTCCAATCTCAGCTTGTTCAAAGAAAGAGGAATATGAGTCTGGATTGACCCCGCAAGCATTTAATTCCGAAGAATATGTAGGATATCCCATAGAATTAACTTCTTGCCGAATTAACAAAGACGCTGGCAGATAAGAGGGTTCTCAGAAATTTTACAAATCAAAGAGTAGAATAACTGCAGTTAGAAATGCTCTGCCAGGGAAACTTACAGTTAGTACCCTGTACATCAGCTAGTCCTAGTGACTCGATATCTGGGAAAGTCTTGTTACTAAGCATATCACTCCAAAGGTCGTTTTCAGTCCCAGGAAGCTGACGGTATTGCTGAAAGCTGCCATCTGAACAGTACTATATTTGGATCCACTTTCTATCACAATACAAGATTATCTAACTCATACAAACAAAGCAAAGTTAGTGTAATGTTGTACCTGAGTAATGTTGCAAAATGAGATCCTCAGAACCATGTAATGCTTGACCAGACAAGTCATATGAACATGAAACATCCTGTATACCATTTCCTTCGTTCAACAAGTAGACGGCATCAAAATCATTAACCTCATCATCATTCAAACTCAGTTGGTGCTCAATACTCTGCAGTGCTCGACTTAAATCAGGCTCTGATACATTATGGGCCTCATTTATTCCACCTCTAACATAAACCTGGTTCACCCCATGATCTTTAACTTCATGAGAACTGATCTCCACAGAGCTAGGACTTGACTCATTATGTAACAAATCATAAGATTCCGCAATAGCAACAGAAGATTCTGGCTGGCTACGGGCATAAGAGTACGAGGAAGATGTGAACTGTGATGTTGATCTATCATTCTGCCGTCCCTGTTATCCAAAAATAAATTGGAAAAATCTGGCTATCAACAGCATAATAGGGAAGAAAATGAATGTATTCAACATAAACCAAGAAATGAAGGTAGAATATCAGTCGTGTTCACTGGCACAACATCATTATAGACTACTTAAGATTATCCGGAAGCACATGAAGGTGTACATAATTGCTCTCCTTTTCCCTTGTTTCCTTTATTTTATTTTCGTTTCATGAACAAAGTGTGTGACGATAAACTTTTACATTGATGCTGCCTCTAGCCAAAGATCGATTTTCTGATAACCAAAGGAATGGAAGCATATGCAGGAGAGACTGCAAATGCTAGTGGATCCTTAATGATGCATAATTATAGACAATATACATGAGATTGCAATAAATTTTGTGCAGTGAATACATGTGACTTACCTCCCCGATATTTTGAGCGGAAATGTTCGGACTAGGACCGAAGGTCGGGTAAGATAATGACGGGAACTGTGATGCTGGACTAGCATCTTGCCTTCCCTGTTATCCAAAAAAAAAGTAGGAAGAGTCTTGTTATCCATGAAATGATGGAGAAGAAAATAAATATGTCAAGCATACAGCAAGAGATGAAGGGACAACATCAACCATAGTCATTTTGCAACCTCATTACGGATTATCAAATTATATCCAGAAGTAAACAAGGACAGACGTAATTAATCTCCTTTTCTCTAATTCCTTTTCTTTATCTTTTCTTGTCCTGGACAACGGGAGTGGCAAAAGGCTTTTTTACTTCACAATTACCTCTAGCCAGAGCTCAATTTCTATAACCAGAAAAATGAAAGCATATGCAGGAGAGACAGTAAACATGACTGGTCCTTAATGATGGATAAAGATTGAATAAACAAATGAGACCAAAGTGAGCGATTTATACACGTGACTTACCTCCTCAATATCTCTGTAGTGAACAAGAACAATGTGCTCATAAGCCCTAACACAACCAAAAATATACTATTAACCACAGAGTTAATTAACAGAACACAATAACCAACCTACTTATCACGTATATGATATAAAGTCTGCAGCTGCATTAATAAGATCTTATCTACTATTCCTTTTTTTTTGGGTATCATGTCAACTTCACATAATGCTGTCGCATCTATTCAATCTACTGCTCTGAAAAAATTCTGAACCTGGGAGCATACTTACGGATCCAATATCCAGTAGCTACGCCTTTGGAAATTGGGGTTAACCTCTCCATGGGCATAGTAACAATTTAAGGCCTCGGCATTTCCAACCTAGAATAAGAAAAATGTCATGCAACAAGCTCACATCAGCTACTATCCACCCTACTAGAGTTCATTGCTCAGTAATGACGTATTGCATGCTTTAACAGTGGAGCTAGCAAGATAAACCACAATATAGATACATGCTGGTCTCTATATGTTAGATCATATACCTTCTCCATTATGAAATTTAGATTTCTATTATATGAACTGAATCTCAAACAGTATTGAGAAAGGCATATATGTTGAGCTATCAACTGAGATATGTTTGTACATCAGAAGTTTTAAAATTGTTGCCATTAGACATGTAACATGAAAAAAATGAAGGAACAGCCTTGACCTTTTTCTTCACAGTCCCAATCTCCAACTCTAAATGTTGAAATGGTTTTTTTTTTTAAAGGTGAAACTTCCTAGGTATATAATTTTTACAGAAAAGGTATCAGTTTATATAGTTTTCTGTTGACAAAGCCACTTATTCGAAGGGGTCTATCATCCAAAATTAATACATGAAGTCCAAAGGACGGATGAGGCACAGGGAAAAAAATATCTAAACAAACAAGCTCCATTAGCACCACAATGAGAATATCAACAAAGACCTTAAGCCGCTCATGTGCTTCTGCAATAGTTCTCTGATCTCTTCTTCTACGCCAGCTATGACCATCTTTACGGAAAAACTTCAATACTCTCTTGTTGAACAGATACAAAGATCCACCTGTTTATTTTCAATGGATAATTTTTAAAGCCATAGTACATACAAGAAAGACCACCATAATGTGAGAGAGAGACAAGAGGAAAATTACTAGTGGGTTTCTGAGGGACTTGGTGGTTGATTTGTTGCTCATCATAATTCTGTAGTATGAAATACACTTCAACAGGCTTTAGCCACCGTCTTTTAGCTTCCTGGACTAATACATTCATGTCATATCCTGAAATCCAGGAATAAGCTTCACTTATATGCACTAGTGACAGTAGACATAAACGATGCAGCATTACTGAAAGTTCACACTGACTCTGGTATTAAACATATACTAGAGGTTAAGACTTCGTTTATTCAGTCAGTTTGATTATGTATTTCCTAATGTAAAACCACTTACTTCCTACACAACACAACTTTGTGGTTTTGCTATTTGATCCTTTTTAGTCTTCTTTTATTTCTCACTTCCGATTCACACTCGATATGATCTGATTCAAACACTGTAAGGTCCTGGGTGGGGAGTGTTGTCTCCGTTGTTTACATCCACAAGTATCAAACCTGAAACTGTTCGCTATTGTGATTTGTGAGCGAATTGAAGCTCCTAGTAACCTAATTTCAGTTATCATACATTCACACCCTTTCTTCCTCACTAAAAATCAAAATCCAAACACCTAAGTATGCAATAACACAGCTATTTCAAAATTTCCAGCAATCAAACCTCACTTAACACCAGTACTCACTCTCATTCCCTTTGCAACTACAGAGAGAAACTCCATACCGAAAAAATCTCAGCGAATAGAGCTCAATAACACAAACCAAATCAAACTGATAGAGACGCACAAAAAAAAAAAAAAAACAAACAAAAATTCAACAAACTAAATCACGTTACCTGATTGCATCTTTGTAAAAGTAGGGGAGAAAACTTCAAAACAAACGAATTCTAACGCGAATCACTTCATGAGTTCTCGGTTTATTGTATTTCATGGAGTTGAGTACGAAATCGAACAGATATTTTTCTTCCTTGTACTGTTATCGTTTTCCTCCTCTTCTTCGAATGATCAGGTAGGTTTCGTTTGAAAGTGTCAGCCAATTTTGACTCAATAGAGTGAGCCGACTTGAAACGGACAATTTGCTGCAAATAAAACTGTCAGAGCTCAATAAATATCCGATACAATCCTCTGTATCCCAATGATATTAAATCGATATCAGCTTATTATGGTGGGTTTACTATAGGAGTGTTTGGAATGAAATTTTCACTCCATTTTAATCGACTTACACTTCCTACCATGTTAGTCTAGCGATTTTAATCGAGTCTCAATAGTACAAGTTTTTAATCAACCTACTATATACAATTCAATTAAAATTTAATTACTATTTATTTGTTAAAATCTGCACATTTTATCAATGCAGGAGATTACTATTCCGGATCAAGCACATTTTATTGAAAATAAATGTGCCTGCTGGTAAATTTTTAATTTCAACCTTTGTTAATTACCATCTCACTTTATCCCAACGATACACATTATATTACTATTCTACATAAGCAAGGTGCTATGTATATAGATTTACACCTTGGATTGCCATGAATCATATTCTCGATGTTCTGAAAAACTCTTGAAAAGAAGACATCAGTTGGTATTGTTGAAGCGCAATCAAAATAAGTTTTACTCAATGAAACTTTTGAAGAGTATTTTATATAGAGCTAAAATTTTGAGTTAAGCAAAAATTTAGGTGTTTATTTAGTTTTACAGATTTCAGTTCTTAGCCAAATAATCTCTTGGTGATCAACATCACCATTCGCCATTACATGTTTTGAGTCCTTATCACATGAAAACCTTTTCAAGTCCAATCATTAGTACCTTGTGAGTTAGGGTTTTCGACCTTACCCTTACAGTCCTAACTCCTACTTACTCAATTTATATTCTATATTAATATCTAGTTGCATAATGTGATGTGCAACATACAAAAAAAAAAAAAAAATTAAGTGAAATATTCTACGTAGGAAGAACTATGGTAGTAGGGGCTGACGCATGATTTGAACATCCGGGGGGGGGGGGGAATTACATATATGAGGTTTTTTCGAGGATCGAGAGAGGGGCGAAATCCTAAATTTTTAAAAATATTACCTACAAATTTATTGTTTTCAAATTTTAGAGGGGCTGTACAGTATAGTAATTAATAAACATGTTTAATTTTGAATTTCATAAATAAAGTTGAACTTGTCCCGTGTAGTATTATTACTTCATTTCCATATCATTACAAAAGTTGGATTTTCATGAATTTGATCTACAATTGGAAATCGTACATGTCGACATCGCGGTTGATCAATGTAAAGAATTTAATAAATGAGATTGACAGCTAGTGGTAGGGTTTATAAATTCAAGAAATAGACATTTCACAATTCACACCATCTTTTTTCTAACTTTTATTACATGATTGATGATTATTGTCCCTATAATAGTTCACACTTCACACTAAAAAAAACAAAAAAACAAAACTACTTGACCTATCCATATGTTTGACGAATTATTCTAACGTTTGTTCTCGCTCATAAGTTATTAGTAAAGAGAACCGAAAGACTGAATTCAAATGTTAGGTTCATCCAGGTTCTCACCTCGGAGGAGATTAGCTGTTCACCATTTATTAGTAAGTGTTATGCTTTTGTGACTAATATATCGCCTCATTTGTTTACTAACTAGTAATCCCTCCATTCCACTAAATTCTTTCCATTTTTTCGTTTTAGTCGTTCTGCTAAAAACTTTTCATTTCCATAAATGGAAACCCACTATCTCCATTATTAATATCTTAATCTCTCTCTTTCATACTTTTTCAATTCTCTTTCTTACTTTTTACTATACACTTAATACTTCATCTATATAAACCCATTTTTTACTCAAATTTCTTAAAATTTGTGCAAAAATAAAATGGAAAGAAATTGGTGGAATGGAGGGAGTACTAGTTAATGGCCCGTCGATACTCGACGGGGCATGGAGACATAATTTAAAATAAGAAATGAATAAATTTGTATAATAATATGTCAAAGTTGAGAAACATACAAAAATTGCAATGTAACAAAATGTATGATCTAATCGCTTCATCATTGTATCGGAAGTCACCCCTACCTGTAGAAAAGTGCAAAATGTAAAATAATGAAATTGAACACAACCATATATAAAATAGTAAAATATACATAAAAGATAAAATCAACTCATAACTTATCGAGCACTTCTTTATAAATTACGTTTGTTGTCGTGTCAGATGTAACTCTAGAATTACCCTCTACGTCG
Organism: Plantago major; assembly: GCA_026545765.1. Taxonomy (NCBI): domain Eukaryota; kingdom Viridiplantae; phylum Streptophyta; class Magnoliopsida; order Lamiales; family Plantaginaceae; genus Plantago; species Plantago major. Next base: position 75,805,928 of record CM048841.1, read on the forward strand.
CAAATTACTACGTTAAATCCCTTCCCGGTTGTAACTCTAGAAAGAGCAACATTTAACTGACCATGGTAGAATACATGTGAGGGGAGGTAGATGCCGATGTGTGAGAGAGAATGTCCCTTACTCTTATTTATGGTCATAGCAAAGCGAATTTAATGGGAACGCTCCAATCAATTGATAGGGAACTTCATCTCGCCGGGTGGCTCACCATCATCCTCATAATGAAATTTTTACTTAGCACGCGTTGATTCAAGATATCATTGCCTCGATGATATGCTTCCCAAGATTAGTAACTATGAGCCTTGTTCCATTGCACAACTCGAAAGTCTGATCAATATTCCTCAGAAGCATTATCAGCCACTCAGCATTTAGTATGATCCTATGGTTAGGCAATCTAAAGCAATTAATGTTGTTGAAAAATTCTATAGTGAAACATGTCCGAGACCGTTCTCAAGATTATCTTCCCTAGTAATTCTGTATGCGCTCAAATATTCAACGCTATCTCTGGACTTCGACATGAAAAATCGATTTATATCATCAAATATTTCATGTGTAGGTGCAAGAACATCCCGGTGATGAAATACATGGTCAGGTGATGGATCGCCTAAGTGATACAATAACGAAGGATATGTACTATCTACAATAGTTGGAATTGGATGACTTACTTCTCAAATAAGTAAACCTTCGTGGATCTTGATATCAACCCACAGTCGTTAGGTTCAGCGGCAATGCCCTCACCGACCTGTGTTATCCACTAAACAAATTCTTTCGTCTCTTAAATTTCGAAAGATGACGAACCAGGTTGTATATGATTAAATTAGACGTAAAAAATGATAAGTTAAATATGATAAAAGTATATGTGGTATATAGATAAGACGGGCCATTTACCTGCAATCTCATGTTCTTTGTCCACCGAAGCACCTCACAACATCCCATATCCTAGATGAGCATATAGAATAATTCACAATATTATAACTATTCCCCCTGGAACAACGGGAAAATATGTTGGAAGTTCCCGCAAAAAACAATCACCACTCCCACCAAACGACTCATCTAAACGGCCCATCACATCCCTCAAGCTCATATCGATCGCTTCAAACAATATCAGTTTGTCATGGGAGCCTTATCTAAAATAATAAGTCGAGCCTCCTTGAGCAGTCCCATGACATCTGAATCATGAGCTTATTGCATGTTGAGTCCTCGTGATTTGCAATGGTATTCCGAACCTCGAATATGCCGGACTACCGTCCTACCTTTATAAAGAATGAGTGATGCAATCCCACTGGACGCAACTGGAAGTACAATATCTTCTCTAGCCCTGAAACCAGAGCACATCGTTCTCCAAATAAAGGTTTTTGTGGTTCCTCCGTGGATGTGTATAAGAAGAATACTTCACCACTTTGATCATCGACAATAGACGTAATTTCATATATGGCATGCACGTTATCCATCAGTCTATGCTCCATTGCAACTCTAACATAGAACATCTAATACAAAATGAATGGATTTGTAGCATTTTATATAACAGACTCATCCGACACGGGCATATCATCAAATGAACTGAGCAATGTTTTTTTTATTTGTTTATCAGTGAGTTTCAAACCTAGATGGAGAGTTATCTATTGTTACATGACAATTACATACAAACTTTAAACCGATTGTCATTGGATGTGGAATGGGTAATATAGTCTTTAAATTTATTGTACCGGGATTGTTGAGTAACCTTTGTTGATTGTACAGAATGTCGTCTGATAATAAATTCCATATTTTGTTCCACACTTCCTCAGGCATCGACATGTTGTGTGATAACAACATGGTTATGAAAAGGTGACGTAAAAAACTCGCAAACTCCCATAGACTTGCCCCTTTGAAACCACTAATATACTTTCCATCATTGAATAAGAGGCACGTAGCTTCAAGTGCATCCTTGTGATATTTGTGCACAACACAGTCAACACCATTATACTGAACCTTATTTTTTTGTTTACATACGGACCATATATGACCTCGCTGAAAAGAATGTCACCCAGTTGATATATGTGCAAAGTAATAAGACCCTCTCATAAAACAAATGAACTGTAATTATGGACAATTATTCTGAATTATTGGGTAGGCTCTTATCCAAACCTAGGTCTAAATATGACCTCAAATATATGACATGGATCAAACTCATACCCGTAAGAGACCCGACATAAAAGAAATAGTTGGACAGGAATTGGATCATTCTTGGACCCGTTTAGACTCGTCCACGCTCATCTCATACTAAAAATCATGGATCCTCATATGGTTCCCAATTTGGATCCACCCCAGATATGTTTTGATTATCTTAAGTCCAAGACCAATAATTAACATTTAGTTTAGGCTATGGGTCTGGGTGCAAGAAGAATAGAGTATTGATCGAGAACTATGAAAAGTGCATACAGATTTTATTACATTATCATCCCATTTTTTTTTTTTTATTATAAGTATCAGAAATACACAGTTGAACCCTTCGATTTCAATAAAATATACATTAATGCAAGTATGATGGTTCAAAACAACCTCGGATGACAATCAATTTTAACCTTTTTTTATATAGGAAAGTATGCATAATAATATGATCAAAATCTTGAAAAAACAAAAAATACTGTCCCATGTTAATTTGACATCTGTTGAAGCTTCAAAATCTGATACCTTATAAGGCTTTAACCACCACATAGTGCCAAACCGGCTGTTTAGCATGGCGTTAAAAATCACAATTCATTCGTTAAATAGTCTCAAGGTCTTTGGTTTGTAGTTTATACAATAAAAGTTTAACTCCATTTTTTTCTCTACTGAACAACTCTCTCTCTCTCTCTCTCTCTCTCTCTCTATCTACTTTTATTTCAATTAAACTTGACAATAATAAACCAACCAAACAACATTGAAACCAACTAAATTAACCTTTAAAAAAATAAAAATAAAATTTACTTCTTTCTTACACACCATATTTACAGACCATTATCTATAACTCACCTTTAACCCATTTACTATTTATCACCTAAAAATATTTCTTAACTGAGTTTTATAACTCTATATCAAATAGACAGTCAGAAGTTCTCGTGGTTAACATTCTAATTCCTCCGCCCAATGCATATAAAAGTTCCGTTTCCATTTTTGCAAATACTACTTCTATACCACTTAACTAATGTGTACATAACATATTCACATTTTTACAACGAACCTACTATCTCTTTTTTATTCATTCTTTATTCTTTATTCATTTAAATAATACTTAACTTTCTACTTTAACAATATACTATAAATTTATATTCACTCTTTATCATTTTTTAAATTTAAATGATACTCATCTTTTTAACTTTTCTTATTTTGTCGATAAAAAGTTCAAGTGACTTCACTACTTAACATAAAAATTAAAAAGACCAACAAACAATAAACCTATACTTGAACATTTTACTTGAAAACATCAATATATTCTCGCAAATTGTCTCTTTTAAAATTAATTAAGTAAATATGGTCTCCCACAATTAGGGATAGCAATTTGGCCTCCCGGCCTGGTCAAATGGAGACCACAAGTAGGGATAGCAATTTGGCCTCCCGGCCTGGTCAAATTCCATTTGACCAGGCACATGAAGAAATCTGCATTTTAGTAATTCTTAAAGTGATAAGATCCCCAAATTGTATTTTGGATTCGACAGGGGAACGGGACTCGTTGACCAATTCCAACAAATTATGTGATATATTTGAAGAAAGATTTTGAAGCAGGAAAAAACAAATAAACCTCGGGAGGAAGTTAAAATAAAATCATAATTAATAACCAAATTATTAAACAAACGGTGCAAATAATAGGTAGGCACTAAAAATCATAATAACCAAATTACAAATATATTCTTTCTTCCTTCACACAATTCTCAAACTTTTCTTCTCAGATTCTCCCTTCCCATAAATCTCCTATTTTGGAGTCCTGAATGTAATAATGATGATATTAGAGTGTGATATGCCCGAATGACGGAATCATGGTCGTTTGCCAAATTTAGGAAGATATATATGACCAAATATTAAATAATCAATTAAATTGTAATGAATGTTCGATTGGATGAATCTTATTACTGGAATATAGATTTTAATCTAGCTAAACCACATCAGCAGAATTGAATAAATGGACCAATCAAATTGAAGGAATTTGACATGTATGTAAAAGAATGGACCAATCAGGAAATGAAAATTTGACACATAATTAAATGACTTGGCTTCACCACAAAGTTTGAAATTGTTTTCAAATATATTATATATAGATTGGTTTAAATAATGCCAATTTGCACCAAACCACCACATAAATCATTCATGTGCTAATAATGCTATAAATATTATAGGAAAAAATTCATTTTTGATACCTTAAGTTGTCATAGTCAATTTTGTAGACTTTGTGTATTCGTCAATTTTAGATTCGTTAGTCAAACTTAACGAAACAGTTAACTTTGACCGAATTAGTAAGAATTCGCGTGAATTAGTCGATTTTCCGTCAAGTCGGCGCGTGAACTACACACGCTCCTGATAAAGTATTAATAAATTTTAATTAAAAAATTATTAATATTCTATTAATAGTAATATTTTTTTATTAATATTATTCAATTTTACATTGATCATGAAACTTTTTTATTAATATTAGTCGATTTTCCATTGATGATTAATATTTTTAATTAAAATTTATTAATATTAATTTTTTTATATTAGTCGATTTTCCATTGGTCATGATTTAATTTTTTTAATTAAAATTTATTAATATTAATATTTTTTTTATTTATATTAGTCGATTTTTCATTGGTCATGAATTAATTTTTTTATATTAGTCGATTTTCCATTAATCATGATTTTTTTTATAATTTTTTATTAATATTAGTCGATTTTATTGATCATGAATTATTTTTAATTAAAATTTATTAATATTTTATTAGGAGCGTGTTTAATTCACGCCCCGACTTGACGAAAAATCGACTAATTCACGCTAATTCTTAGTAATTCGGTTAAAGTTAACGGTTCCGTTATGCTTGACTAACCGAGTACCAAAATTGAACGAATACGCAACTTAAGGTACCAAAATTAGACGGTCACAACTTAAGGTACCAAAGTGTGACCTAATGCAAGGAGGTTTCTATATTAATAATGGACCAAAAGTACACTAGTACTAAATATTCTAAAAGTTTAAATAGTGATGGGTAAATATATTTTACTTCTTACCAAACTCCAAATAGAGCAGAAGGAGGATGCTAGAGGATAAAGTAGTGCGTTACCATTTCTACAGTGTTGATCCATCTGTGGGCCAAAAGTACACCGGTTGACAATGTGTTTTATGTGAAAAATAAAAACAAATGATATCAAAACATAAAAATATGATAAATCGTCAACTTTTAGTGACAAAGTGTATAATTGATCGGTAAAGTAAGAACTTTTTATTAGTTGTTGAGTGCGGGTTGCTTCATTTCTTAATAATATATGAAGTTCTATAACACAACTTAAAATGCTCATGTTTATGTATGAAGTTCTACCGCATGAGTGGCTCTAGCATCTAATAAACCGAAATGCCTGTGCATGTGCCTGAAAACCGTAGTAGATCGATCAAAGGGCTAAAAGACGATAATGGGCTTTGGAGGAGGCAGAGCAGTCCACATCTCCAATGAGACCGTTGGCATTCTGGCCCTTACTTAGCAACCAGGCTGAATCAAATACAATAATCATATTCTGGGCTTTTGATCAACCCAAACCCCTTCTCTATCTGACCAACAGAAAACCCAACGCCTTATAAATTTGGGCCTGGTGGACTAAACTCCCTCTTTTACCAAAACTATTCGTACATTGTAGTCCTAGAGCTTGTGGTGTTGTAAACGTTTATTCCAAAATGATCAATTCGACGCTAGAATATATGAAACCCTAAATTGTGCTAACAACAAAAAATAGATAATTGTTCTCTGCCTTTGCATTTCGGATCCATTATCGTTGCAATCACTAAAATTCTAGTTCATAGGATTCAACCCTTTTTCTTAATGAACTTGCACAATGCCTTTGTAGTAAGCAACAAATTGATGACATAATGCTTGCCCATGAAATTCTCAATTCCCTAAAGTAGAGATGACAATTGACTAAGACCATTTGGAATGGAATTTCTAAGTTTTATGGCAAATAAATTTTACTCCCTACGTTCCAAAGAAATCTTTTCATTTTGACTTTGACCGGTCAACTGTCTTGGACTTTGACCGCGAATTACTCTTAAACTATAATAGTAAATAATTTAATAAAATAATATAAAAAAATTTAATAATTATATTTTTATTATATAATTTTATTAAATTATTTACTATTATAGTTTAAGAGTAATTTGCGATCAAAGTCGAAGATAGTTGACCGCAAAATAGTAAAATGGAAAGATTTCTTTGGAACGGAGAGAGTAGTTTCCAAACAAGAACGTATACATGCAAGCCCTTTTATCAGAAATGTTAAACGCAACACGAAATATTTGTAACTTGAGTCCGTCTTGCGAAATACCCCTATATATAGGAAAGTCCCGAAAGTCTCCTTCAAATGTTAAAACTAGACAAGTATACCTTTTTTCTCGACTTGGTTTTTTATGGTTTTTCACGGATCTTTTGACCCGGATTCATTAAAAACGGGTCAAGTATAATGTAAAAACTAGATAATATAATGTAAAAACTAGACAATATAGACAATTATGTTTCACTGAGTAAATTTATGGATAAGTAATAAAACTAGACAATTCATTTACAAAACTAGACAATTCAGTTACAAAACTAGACAATATCATCATCAGTTCAAAACACTAATTTTTCTTCGATTGCTTTAGTTTCTTCAGAGCATTCTTCTTCAAATCATCCAATACACCCTCTTCAAAATCATCATCAGCATAAGGTCTCTTATATCAAGGAAAAGGAGTTCCTTGGAACAACTCCATATGCTTCATCAGAAAAACACCACAGTCAAAAGCTCAAAGTTTACCAAGTCCAATCAAGCTTCACAATTTATACAAAAAATAAACATTGAACATTTATACAAAAACTAGAAAATTCCTCTCATAAACTAGACAATATAATGTAAAAACTAGAGAATTCATCTCTTAAACTAAACAATATAGTGTAAAAACTAGACAATATAGACAATTATGTTCATGTTTGATCATAAAACTAGACAATATACACTAAAAACTAGACAATATCTCGTAAAAATTAGACAAATATGTTGAGCTCAATTAGTAAATTTGATTTGAAGGTGAAGGTGAAAATGTAAAAACTAGAGAATTCCTAAATGTAATGTAAAAATTAGAAAATTTCTCGCATAAACTAGACAATATAATGTAAAAAATAAACAATGTAATGTAAATTTAATATCATGTAAAAACTAGAGAATTTCTTTCATAAACTAAACAATATAATGTAAAAACTAGACAATATAGACAATTATGTTCATGTTTGATAATAAAACTAGACAATATATACTAAAAACTAGACAAATATGTTGAGATCAGTTAGTAAATATCTTGAATAAACTTATTGCCACTCGATATAAGAAAAAAATAAATTTAATATCATATAAAAACTAGATAATTCCTTTCATAAACTAAACAATATAGTATAAAAACTAGACAATATAGACAATTATGTTCATGTTTGATAATAAAACTAGAAAATATTTCGTAAAAACTAGACAATATCCTCTAAAAACTAGACAAATATGTTGAGATCAGTTAGTAAATTTGATAGTTGAAGGTGAAAATGTAAAAACTAGAAAATTCCTAGACAATATAATGTAAAAACAAGAGAATTCCTCGCATAAACTAGATAATATGATGTAAAAACTAGACAATATAATGTAACAACTAGACAGACAACATGAAACGATTCTAATGTACCAAATAACAGACAACACGAAACTAGACAATTACACACAAAAAAGCTGTAAAACATTAAAAAGTAGACAATATATGTTAAAAACTAGACAATTTCACACAAAACATTTAGAAAATTCAAACAGACAACAAATCCCCACCAAAAACATATACAGTGTACACAACCACATAACAAATCTAAAAATCATAAAAAGTAGATGATACATGTTAAAAACTAGACAATACTTACTAAAACCTAGACAGTTTCCACACAAAATGTTCAAAACAAACAGACATTCCACAGTTTCCCACAATAAGATTCAAATGAAGAACGTGACCATAAAATTCAACTGTAAATCAATAGATCTGGCAAAACAACTCAATTACGAACCATAAACGCAACTAAAAAACACTTACCCATGCCGGAAACAGGATTACGGTGAACAAGATGCTCCGTGTTCACTTGAGCAGTAGCATTCATGTTCGATTCCGCCATTAAAATGCCTAACAAGCAAAAACGAGACGAATAGAAGGTTAAAATCGAACTGACAACAAAAGCCAGAGAAAATCGCGATGAAACCGAAAATCGAGCAATAACAACGAAAATCAAACAACAACAACCGCGATGAAACTGAAAATCGAGCAACAACAACGAAAATCAAACAACAACAATCGTGATGAAACTGAAAATTGAAAATCGAGCAACAACAACGAAAATCGAACAACAACAACGAGCAAAATGCAAAATCGAGCAACAACAACGAGCAAAATGCAAAATCGAGCAACAACGAGCAAAACGCAAAAATCGATCAACAACTAAGCAACAAAACGCAAAATCGAACTCAAAAACACTAAAATCAAGTTTCAACAACCATTACCTGATGATCGCGCAATGAATTGCCAAAAGTAGAGAGAAAATCGCTCCAGAAACAATGAGATCGGATCTGGATCTGGATGAACCAGCTTTCCAGCATCTTTAATAGACGCATCTCGATCTGATCGGTTTCCACTGATCGTTTGCCTTTGAACACGTTAAGAAAGCAATTGCGAGACTCCGTTTAACAGCAGAGGTGATGACGTCGTGGTGTGGAGGAGACGGTTATGGCGGAGATATTGGTGGTGGTGTGGTGGAGGAATAGGATGAGGAAGAGGCTGCAGGAGGAAAAATCGGAGGAGAAAACGGATGAAAATGGAAAAAATAACCCAAAAAACCGTATTTATACTATACCCATATATAAAACGGTATGACCCGAATAAATTTCGACCCGCAAAACCCGGGTATTTTGACCCGCGAAATAAAAAACGGGCTAATGTAAAAACTAGATAATTTATATAGAAATCTAGTGGACTTTTTGGACTTTCCAAATGTGATAGGACTTTTATAAGACTAAGTATTGTAACTTGACTAAAATGTCCCTAACACATTAAAATTTTTATAAAATTAACGAAAAATCGAAATAACTCGTTTATACAAACACAAAAACATTAATATGCATGATCAAACAAAAAATAACAACAATTAAAAAAATCAAAAATAAAAATAATTTTTTTAGAAAAATATTCCGTTTATACAAATGTTTCTAAAAATATCCAAGTAAATTAAAAAAAAATAAAAATAAAAAACCACAAAATTAAATTATACAGATGTTTCGTTTATACAAATATTTTTTAGATTTTCTGTTAAATAGATTATTTAACTTTAACTTTTTTAAAATAAATAAATAATAAAAGTAAATTAAAGTGTTCAATTTGCAAAATTAGAAGTAAACTATTCAATTTGCAAAAATAAAAATACATAGAAAACTATATATAATCAATTTGCAAATTTTAAAAAAAATATTTAAAAAAATGGAAAAATCCGCCCAAATATTGATATGGCCGGTTAAAAACCAGCCACATCAATATATGAAAACCGGCCACATCAATAATTGGACGGTTTTTTCCCTTTTTTTATTTACAAATTAATTATATATAGTTTTCTATATTTTTTTGTTTTTGTAAATTGAAAAGTTTACTTCTAATTTTGCAAATTGCACACTTTAATGTACTTTTGTCAGTTATTTATTTAAAAGAAAGTAAAAGTTAAATAATCTATTTAACGGAAAATCTAGAAAACATTTGTATAAATGAAACATTTGTATAATTTAATTTTGCGGTTTTTTCCCTTTTTTTTTACTTGGATATTTTTAGAAACATTTGTATAAACGAAATATTATTCTAAAAAAAAAATATTTATTTTTAATTTTTTTAATTGTTGTTATTTCGTGTTCGATCATGCATGTTAATGTTTTTATGTTTGTATAAACGAGTTATTTCGACTTTTCATTAATGTTATAAAAAATTTTATGAGTTAATGTCATTTTAGTCAATTTACAAATATTTTGTGTTGCGTTTAGCGAAAACTGTGTTGCGTTTAACGGCGCCCCTTTTACGGGCCGGCGAGATCATCTGCTCATGTGCCAGGAAATTCTAGCCCTCATGAGTTCTGAGCTGATGCCTTCGAGGAACCTTACTCCTCCAAAACTAGCCCTGAAGGATGAGCATACACATCCTTTGATCTATGATTGGCTATGACTATTAATAGTGACATGACTATGCTCTCCAAGTCCAACTATCTCAAGGAATAAGCACGATATATCATCTGGTCAATTAATATGTTTGATTGGGGAAAATAGTGGATCTTTATTTCTCCATATATTCTTGTAATGTTAAAACACTCGCTCACACCTTTGGAATGTCTTGCAATAAACAAGAAGATAATCATCTTGATTTCCCCATAATTGGAGTCTGGTTTAACATGATGGGAGGAAGGAACTACCCTTCTCCAAACCATCCTCCCATATCCATTCGACCATTACGAAGGAACAAAATTTTGGTCCAAGGTGTTGACACACGTAACCTTAGAAGCTACACTTTCGGTTGAAGTGATCTCTATAATAGTATTAAATAAAGTGTTGTCATCATTCTCAGGAGTAGAGTGTTATAATACGGGTTAATTATCTCTAACGGATTAGAAAAAACATACTCCCTCCGTCATGCAGAATTTTATACATTTGCCACTTTTAACTGTCCCACAAAACTTCATAGATTTCCAAAAAAGGAAGCTAACTCACACCTAACAAATAATAAACAATCTAAATTTTACATTCAAATTACAATTTCTGCCACTAAAAGTACACTTTTTTTCACTTTTTCTATATTCTATCATTACTTTAACTTTTCGCATAAAACTGCGTGTTAACTCTAATGTATGAAGTAATATTATACAGATTTGTTCAGTCCAAATTCAAAATCCTTCCCCAAGCTAAAGCAAGCTTTTCTTGATATTAATTATAACTTTGGTAACTTCAGCACGAAACCTGAGGACAATGTTGTAACCCAAAACATATACTACTATATTGTCGGTGTAAATAAATAATTGGTTGTTTACATGAATTTAATTAACCGAATTAAAGTTTAACTGATGGGTAGTAATTAAATTTTAATTGAGCTATGCAAAATTGTATTTAAAATAGAGTTGAAATTCTATATGTTATGTGAAAATTGTATTTTGGAGATTTAATTTAGTGGAACTCAATTACAATTGTACAGGTACAATTAAGTTAAAGTGTTGAGTCAAACAATACAAACTGGTGAGATTCGATTAAAAATTGTATGTTAGTTCCATATCAATTTTATTTATGAACCATATTAGGAATCACTTGCCACTAGTACTAAGTACTAACATTTGTTAAGAAAAATAAATTTAAATTCTCATCATTAAATTCATTCCTCTAATGAAACAACAATCGCCATTAATTTTATAGAAAATTTTATAAAATGATAATTAATTTTTTGAAAGATTCTGCAACAGGAACAAAAGCTGAAATAGGACCATACCATCATGAATTGAACACGAGACATTTTCTAAGTTAGATATCAACTTTACCACTTGGCGAAAGAGAATTTAATAATTCATTATTACATGGAAACAGATTTATATATAACTTCAAATTTAAAATTGGGTCCCTCAAAATAGGGAAATGAAGGCCATCTCACAAGACGCTTCTAGGCCTGAAGACCATCTTTTAAAGATATAAAATTCTAACATCACCTATTTCGTTATAATCATCACATATTTCACTATAGATATTACATGTTTAAAAATGTGCAGACTTATTAAACAGATGTTGCTGATTGAAGTTAAGCATATACTGTTGCTCGGAGTTAAGTAGTTATTATATGATAATATAGATACGATTCGGTACAAAAAGTTCGTAGTATAATAAAAATAGAAAAATGAAAAATAGCGTCATGTTCAAGATAGAGTAAGGAGACAACCTTTTCTCTTTTTATGATGCCACGTTACTATGGCACATGTCGAATATTTGCACAATACTCATCATTTATCTTATCTTAACTCTCACAATTAACATCATTAATTTAGCTTAATTCAAATCCAATATCGACGAGATGGTGAAATTATTAAAAGAGTAATGTATTTAAATTGGAGGAAAATCATACCTCAATTAATTAATGTTTATTGCCATAATTTATAATATTCTTATTGTTTAAAAAAGTTAAGAAATTTACAATAATTTCCCAACAAATTGGCAATCTTAGGAGTCATTTTCTTACTTTTGCTTGCACGTTTGATTCTCCATTACAAGGCGCATAGGAGCAATTATTTACTAAACCATTTGTAAAATTACATACGAGTATACAAACTAGAATTAAATACATTCCATACTTTATGATAAAAATATAAAATCCAATTGAACACACTGAAATGGAAACGATTTATACTAAAGTTGAAAGTGTTTCGTATCAAGTGTCTCAACGTACCTTTGCACATTGGAAACCGTACTCAGAGATTTCCTCTGTAATAAGCATATTGGCTCGGGAAAATTCGACCTCGATCTTATCGCATGCGGTCTCGCCCTCTCACTGTAGCAGTGGGTCCCACAGTACATTGTTTTATTCCGGGGTAAGACCGGGGTCTTACAAACCGTTCGGGAAAATTCGACCCCGGTCTCACCCTCTCACTGTAGCACAGCACATTGTTTTATTCCTTCCTTAGCCATAGCCTGATATCACAAAATCTACCAACTAATCCTATATTGTAATCCATCAATTCTAAAATTTCACTTTCGATTTTAAACACAAAAGTTAAAAAAGTAGTATATCAATATAAAAGATAGTCCGAATTGAGGGTGTTAACGAGTCTAATCGAATGGAGCTTAAGATTTATCGAACTCATACAAGATTATATTTACAAGTCGAACACGAACTCGAGCTTCAAATTTTAGAGCTCGAACTCTAGCTGTGAGCTTCGAGTTTGCTCACGAATAACTATAATAAATAATATCTTCCCAATACTAACATGTTATTCCATTTCCAAACATAATACTTATACACATGGAAAAGTTATACAGACATATATAATTATAAATGTGCATAGAAGTTTAAATATATAGTACATTCACATGTGCTCGATCCCGATCAGTGGAGTTCTCTATGATAATGTTCGACACTTACTCGGATATAAGTCAAGTTCATGCTAAACCAATCTCAAACTCGAAGCAAATGCCGACTGAGCTTTATCGTGAGCTGCTCTCGAACAATTTGGTTCGCTAAGACCCCTCGTAAAAATGCACACGATGTTAACTATGTATATGACATTGAAGATTTTAAATCCCTCACATTAATTGAGATATGTGGGACCTACTAATATTTTTAAATATAAAAATAACATTTTCTGCAATATTAATATGAACATTTTATGTTATACTTTATGCGTATGCACACATAACACCCATATTATTAATAAACAATTTAAATGCTATAATTATAATTTATAATGTTCAATTTTACAGTTTATACTATGCCACACTTGCCCTCAATCAATGCCCCACTACTCACAAACTGGAGTGCACATATAATTTCATAAGACGTATTCACATATAATTATAATGTTTGTCGATCAATTTTAGAGTTTATACCATGTCAAACTCGGCCAATGCACTCACCATTCACAAACTGGATGAGATCCACTTATAATTTTATACAAATTCCACACAATTTGTATTTGGCATAGTTGTAAATACGGTATTTTAGCATAGATGGCAATAGTGTTCAGGAATAAACTAGACAAGTCCACTCGTAAGTCGTAACGAAGTGGTACACTATATAAGACGAGTCACACGGGGAGAGTCGGTCATACCAGTGCAGTGCAGTGCAGTAGCCATCGATTTTAGAGAGAGAGAGTAAGAAAATCTAGAGGGAGAAATTAAGCAGCAAATAGGTAGCAATGGCTGATTGGGGTCCAGTGGTGATAGCGGTGATCTTGTTCGTGCTGCTGAGCCCGGGTCTGCTATTCCAGCTACCGGGTCGGAACCGGGTGGTGGAGTTCGGTAACATGCATACCAGTGGAATGTCCATTTTGGTCCATACGGTCATCTTTTTTGGACTCATTACCATTTTCTTGATTGCTATTGGGGTTCATATCTACACTGGCTAGGTAATTAACCACATCTACATGAAGAAGAAGAACAATCTTGGCCCTTGTTGTTATGTTTACTATTAGTAATCACAGTGATTAGTGGTAATTTTTTGTTTGCTTTGTTTATTATGTATTGGGTTTTGTACTTTTGTCGGTACCAAGTATCTATCCTACTCTCGTTTCTTTCAATTCGTTAATTAATGGAGTTTCTTTTTCTTTATGTTTTTCTAATGGAGATTCAAATATGCTGCTGTGGACTTGTGATCAGGTGAATTTGTTTGAGATAGACTTGTTTTGAAGAGAAAAGATTAGCGGTCGCTTTTGTTTCATCCATCAAATATGACGATGATTACGTTTCATTTCCATAAATGGACAAAATATGGACCGGAAAAGTAGAAAAGGAAGAGGGAAAAAAAATATAAAACCTAGATGGTTTAGTTCTGTATGGCACGGTTAAAAATGAAAGATGTATGATGTAAATATGTATTATATTTTGATGCAAATATAGTACACGTATTATACTAGTATCAAGAACCCATGAGACATGATGTAGTTGTAGTGGCAAGCAAATTTGTATAAATTGAAATTTTATTGAATCTTTATATTGTAGCTCTAGGTTTGAATAAGGTTTGTAATAAATGAATTCTGGTAACAATCATCAATGATCTTTAATGCTTAATCATTTAACATACATATATGAGGACAAAAATGGCCATCTCCTACTGAAATCATGCCTAATGTCAGACGAAGAAGCACCTCGAGACACTCATTCCCTCGAGGGGGAGAAGTACTTCAAGGCTTAACTTCTTCTTCGAGGCACTAAGCTCGAGGGCTTGTGCTCATGTTTCTGGAACCGCCACTTAAGTCTCTCCGAGATTATATGGCTCCGAATAAAGGGACATTTATCATTTGGTATGATTCTCTGTTACAAATCATCTGCTTTCAGTATTACAAATTAAGCAACAAATTTGAATATTCAAAGTATTTACTCTAGGATTTTATAACTTTAAGGTCGCGAAAATGTCATCGGCTTGACCTCGAATTAAATCGCCAATGGGAGTTTTTGTGGTGAATGATGACGAACTCCTCAGAAAATGGGTGAATTAAACGAATAATGTTTCTAACTCGTCCTGGAGCGTTCTTCAATTTTCTTTATTGAAGTTTGGCCGCCCATAAAACATTTATTCAAGGACCTCTCACTTGATTTTAAATCAAACGACACTTCTAGCTTAAATTTAATTAAAAACGTCTAAGAACTTTGTTTTAAATTTTTTTGACTTCTGAATTTTAATATTGTTTAGTGGATTAGTCGCATGTAGCCTATACCAGTGAAAGCTAAAAAAATAATTGTTTAGTGGATTACTGGATTTGGACCTTTTACTTACGTTTCCAGTAACTTCTCTATGGCTTCCTTGAACTTATGAAATGACTCTCATGAACTCTTGCTTTTGTCTTCTCAATTTATGACTAATGATTTTCATTTATTGATTTTGAATTATAATTGAGTAGAATGGTGACGTGACAAAAAGATAATGGTTTCTGACATATTTGGCTCAAACAAACATTCACTCCATGTTCCTCGTCCCAAAATTTTACAAGGAGATCTATTCAATCTTAGACGATGATACCTTATTTGAATTTAGGGCGAATTACGGATGATACCCCTTAAATTTGGGCTAATTACAGATTCAACCTCCGATCTCAAACAATTACATCCAAACCCACAAACCCATCTCTCGTTGACTGAAGTGTCAGCATCAGCACTCTCTCTCCCCACGTGGATTTAAGTGGTTGTCTGAATTAAAGAAAAGCTAAAAGAAAATTGAAATTGAAAGAAAAGGTAAAATCAAATAGAAAAGGAAAAAAACCCTTTCCACTTATCTCATTACCCGCTAAAATCATCTCTAACCCTGCTTTCGTTCTTCACAAATCAACCTTAATCTCGACATAATTCTTGCACAATCCTTGGTCGAACACTCTGAAGTGAGGGAATTGAAGTATTGGTTACATCTGATAGCTGAAGTAAGGACACGTATGCGGCGGCGGCGCAGATCGATGAAGTCTCTCCGCTCGAGGCTGCGGATTACTAGCAGCAAGTCGTCCTCCTTGGAGCCACTGCAACCGATGGGTATCACAATCATAGCGTTGTTGTGTTGTTTCCTTTTGGAGAGAGTCTCTACTGCAATTGCATTGTGAGAAAAGGGGAATTTGGTGAAGCTTTGTGTGTGTGCGTGTGTGATGTTAATGGCGGTGGGAAAATTGTGAAGCTAGAAGGAAAGTACAAGGGGTGATGTAGGAGGTACTGTTGGAAGCTGAGCTTCGATAGGTAGATTCAATCATTTTTGTAGGAGATAGGGAAGTTTTAAAAGGCAATTGAGAGTTTATGAACTTCCAAAGCTAGCCTTAGGGCTCCATCAATTTTAGGAGTATACAGTATATACCAGTCAATATTCACCAGTCGAGTCTATTGCTGCAATTTTAGGAGTATCTACATACTATTACAACTTTTTGCTAATTTAGTTTTTCATAGTTAATCCGTCTCGGATTTAACTTCTCACGGATCAGGACAAATTTTAATAGAATAGTGAATAAAGTATGAGAAATGAAAATAAAGTTTGGAATGAGATTACATAAAGTAGAAAAGAGAGTGAATAAAGTATGAAACATATTTTCCATTTAAAGGATGAAAAGTTGAATTGTAATGTATTAAAATGGATGTGGAAATTTAAACTCGGCACGGAGGTAGTATTTAATTTTGATGGCATACAAAATGCCTTACTACTACTAATAAATCTAGATTCAAAATTTTAACGGCGGCGTGAGTCTGATTATTAGTGAACTCTTCTGCAGATAATATGGTGGATTCACAAATCAATACATGTAATTTTTAAGAAGTGATTGATTGGAGTTATTGTAAATGTTTGATCAGATTGAGGATTGGTACATTTATCTGAAATGATTTAAACCATTAGCTTTTTTTTTTAAATATTGTATCTGTAATAAAACAATGAAAGAACAAGTATTTAGACTGAAGTATATCTTGCATTGTATTTCATTCATCATACTAAACGGCCTTTTATAGGAAAACTTCATCAGACATTTTCTTCATGCAATTAATGCATATACTGTGTGAGGAAGAAAAATGGGCATTCACCCAAGGAGGAAAGAACATTTCACCTTAGTGAAATCTGTTCTTTTCACAACACTCCCCCTTGAATGCCCATCATAGAGCCTTGCTAGTTATACGCGTAGAAAATGCTGTCTCGTTAAAAACCTTGCTAAAGAAAAACCCAGTGGGAAAAAAAAACCTTAGCGAAGGAAAAGAGTACAACGCGTATTCCACTCCCCCTGATGGTTACGTTACTTGATTTCCTTCAAATATCGCATGCCAATTGCGTGTCGTAGTTTCTCGAAAGTTGTAGTAGGAAGAGATTTGGTAAATAAGTCTTCCAAATTTTCACTTGAGCGGATCAGTTGCACATGAATTTTATTCTCCTGTTGTAGTTCATGGGTGAAGAAGAATTTGGGTAGGATATGTTTTGTCCTGTCACCTTTGATGAAACCTTCCTTTAACTGAGCAACGCAAGCTGCATTATCTTCGTGGATTATAGTCGGGGAGTTTTCCATTGTAGGGAGTCCACACATTTGTCGAATGCGGTGCGTGATAGATCTCAGCCAAATGCATTCACGGCTTGCTTCATGGATTGCTAGGAGTTCTGCATGATTAGAAGAGGTAGCAACCATTGTTTGTTTTACAGACCGCCAAGAAATAGCCGTACCTCCACAGGTGAACACATAACCTGTTTGAGATCGACCATTATGTGGGTCAGACAAATATCATGCATCTGCATAACCAGTTAATCCCGAGGTAGAGGAGTCGGGATAATACAACCCCATTTCTTTTGTTCCTTGAAGGTATCGCAAGAGGTGTTTTATCATGTTCCAATGCCTTTGAGTTGGAGAAGAATTGTATCTTGCTAATAAATTTACAGCAAATGCTATATCTGGTCTTGTATTTATAGAAAGATACATCAGTGCACCAATTGCACTTAGATATGGCGTTTGGGGGCCTAGAAGTTCTTCATCATCGTCACAAGGTCGGAATGGATCGTTCTCGACATTCAGTGATCGTACAACCATTGGTGTACTCAACGGATGTGCATTTCCCATATTGAATCTTTCCAACACTTTTGTTGTGTATGTGGATTGATGCAGAAAAACACCGCCCTTTAAATGCTCAATCTGAAGACCTAAAACAAATTTGGTTTTCCCAAGGTCTTTCATTTCAAATTCATTTTTCAATAGGCACACGGCTTTTGATAACTCTCCTGGAGTTCCAATAATGTTCAAGTCGTCTACATATACAGCGATCGTGACGAATTCAGATCCAGATCTTTTGATAAACACACATGGACATATGGGATCATTTTTGTAACCTTCTTTAATCAATAATGTACTCAAACGATTGTACCACATTCATTTTTTCAATCCGTATAAAGACTTGTTCAGTTTTATTGAGTACATTTCTCGAGATCCATTGTGTGTTTCAGGTATCTCGAATCCATCTGGAATTTTCATGTAAATTTTCTTTTCCAATGAGCCATACAAATAGGCAGTGACCACATCCATTAGACACATTTCCAACTTTTCTCGTACAACCAAGCTTATCAAGTAGTGAAAAGTGATTCCGTCTACAACTGGAGAATATGTTTCTTCATAATCAATACCGGGTCTTTGGGAAAAACCTTGTGCCACAAGCCTTGCTTTGTATCTTACAATCTCATTTTTATCATTCCTTTTTCGCACAAAAACCCATTTGTTTCCCACTGGTTTTACATCCTTTGGTACTTGGATCACATGTCCAAATACCTTCCGCTTCGCAAGAGATTCCAACTCTGCGTCTATTGCCTCTTTCCACTTAGGACAATCCTTTCTTTGCTTACACTCATCAACCGAGGTAGGCTCTGAATCTTGTCATGATTCTTATTTTCTCCCATGATATCAAGAGCTATGTTATAAGCAAATATATTGTCGATGTTGATTTCATTTCGGTTCCATCTTTTTCCAGACAAGACATAATTAATCGATATTTCTTCGTTCTCAGGCGCCTGAGGTTCTACTTGAATTTGAACCTTATTTATTATGTCAGAGTGCTCTTCTTGAGCTTTTGTGTCCTCTTCTAGACAACTTTCTGTGATTGCTCCTTTTCTTTTCCGAGGATTTTTATCCTTAGAACCAAGAGGTCTACCACGCTTCTGGCGTGCGTTAGCCTCATTTTCAGTAGAAGATTGTCCTCTAGGGATATCAATTCTTACTGGAGCATTTGCAGCTGGAATATGGGATTTTGTTACCCTTTTAAGGTCAGTAAATGCATCTGGCAGTTGATTTGCAATAACTTGCAAATGAATTATGTTTTGAACTTGTTGTTCACATTGTTTTGTTTGAGGATCCAAACTTCTCAATGATGTATCTTCCCATGAGATACTCTTTTCCATTGCTTTTCTTCCCCAATGTTCTAATGTTGGGAAATTTCTTTCATCAAAATGACAGTCGGCAAATCTGGCCGTAAATTGATCTCTAGTCAATGGTTCCAAATATCTTATAATACTTGGAGAATCGTACCCAACATATATCCCCAATCTCCTTTGGGGTCCCATTTTTTGTGCGTTGTGGTGGTGAAATCGGCACATATACCGCACATCCAAATGTTCTTAGATGGGAAATATTTGGTTCATGACCTCGAACCATTTGATATGGAGATGTTTGATTATAACTTGATGGCCTGATGTGTATAAGCGATGCTGCATGTAATATTGCATGCCCCCATCACTACAAAAAAAAAAAAAAAAAGGTTTAGGGACGGATTTATCCGTCCCTAAACCATAGCCGATTCGTCCCTAATCCGTTAGGGACGGATAGGGACGCCCGTCCTTAAACGGGCGTCTCTAACCGTTTAGGGACGGATAATATATCCGTCCCTAATGGTCAAACACCATTAGAGACAGATAATATCCGTCTCTAATGGCTGTGACCCTTAGGGATGGATAAATCCGTCTCTAACTTATCAACGGGATGGTTTAGGGACGGATATTATCCGTCCCTAAACTGGTTTTTTTTTTAATTTTTTTTTTTTATGTTTTTTACATTTCACCTGTTTTACAATGTAGTCGTAGATAATATACCCGAAAGTGATAAAATTGCATTAATTAAAATAGAGATTCGATAAAATATCCGAACAAAAGACTAAATATCCGAACAAGATGAATAGTGTGAAAAGTATGTATCTAGAACAACGTAAGTACATGAGCATCTAAGAACCGGGAGGAGGCGGTGGTTGTTGGTTTGCAGCGAACATCTGTTGTGCCATCTCATCCATCCGACGAGTGATATGAGCTTGCTGCTCTTGATCGATCGTTTGCTTGAGAGGATTCATCAGCTCATTCACCTGCTTTTGAGTGTAGAAATTTTCACGTGATGAGTATGCCTGCTGCGACACGGAGAAGCTACCACCGGGTGTCAATGAAGGGCCCAAACTGCCGAGCCCATACACTCGACCCTTAGCGTCCATCGGATTAACTTGGAAGAATATTTGGTCCTGCTCTCGAATTGTGAGCTCATGACCATCGATCATCCTCTCCTCCATAATCCGCTCCACCTCAGTCTGCAATAGTGTAGTGCATACGAAATGAGATACAGTTTTAGGAAGATACGCTCGATATATAATATACACAAATACAAATGTGAACCTTAACAAAGAAACATACCCCAATTTGCTCGGCCCTAGGATCAGTCCACATGCCATTCTTCATTTTTGCCTTCTTGAAGTGGTGAAGAGCAGTAGTGGGCTCCCCGGCATTGAGCTGAAGAACATGCAAACAAGTAGAAAGTTGTTAGAAATGAAAGCAAAAAACATAAGTACAAATCATATTGCAAGTCAGAAATAACATATATACTAACCGACATCTGGCGGTCTGTAACAACAGCCCGCGACCCATAATGATGCCTGGAGGTGCCTGTACCATCTCGCGCCTCAGTCAACCGGTTCGCTCTGTTCTTCGCCGCCGTGTCCATGACAAATGGATCTCTCCAGTACTCCTGCCAAAGTGCCCACTCATCATCCCCCATTGTTGGTCCAGATAACGGCAAAGTAAAAGACTAGAGGGGGGGGGGGGGGGTGAATAGTCTTTTTAAAACTTTTGTCGATAAAAACTATTTCTCAGATATCTGAGTAGATATCTGATACTTAGAATCAGAGCGCGGAAGACTTAATATAGATAAGTGCAGAAACAGTTAAAGTGTGTGTGTGTGTGTTGCTGAAATGTAAACACAGAAAGATAAATAACACAGCAAGTAAAGTGGTATCTGGAGGTGGCGTAATCCTCCAACTAATCCACTTCGGTCTTCCAGAGACCTAGAATTCACTAGAATAGATAATTGAGTTCTCCTTACAACAATCCTATTCTAAGATTCCTTTAAACAAATGGTTCCCAACCAAATGTTCCCCCTGAGTTGTTCCCCGGCTTTCACAGCCAAGTACTTCCTGTACTCAGAAACCTTTTTGAGTTATTCCCTAGCTTCCCAAGCTAAGTACTTCCTATACTCAATAACCTTGGAGTTATTCCTTAGTTTTCCAAATCAAGTACTTCCTATACTCCGGTAACCTTGGAGTTATTCCCTGATTTTTCAAACTAAGTACTTCCTGTACTCCACGCCAGTTATGGTGTTGGTTTTGGTTTGAGTTGTCAGATGAGCTTCTTTAATAACTTATTCAGTTATTCAGATAGCTCTGTGAATCAAGTATACTTAATACACTTTTCAATGTATGGTATCTTGTTCTTTTTACTGACCCAAGTCTTAGATAAATGTTCAAGAGAATGAATCTCAGATACTTGATCTTTCGTTTCAACTCTTTCACCGATAGCTGTGTTTGTTTAGGATCAGGACACTTAGAACTTCAGTGTTACTCAAGATCAAAAGCTTTGGTCGCAACAGAAAGCTTTGAGGATAAGTAATTTGCTTTGAGAGAGAGTAAGATGTTCAGCGTTTTTATGCAGTTCAAGGTGTGTCTCTTCAAGCAGTCTAAGTGTTGATATTTATAGATGAATTTGAGTGCCGTTTGAATAGTATCCGTTAGGCTCAAATTCAAACTATTGATATATGTGTATAGTATCAGAAAGGTGTTTTGTCTTCTTCTTCGTCGACGCGTTGCTTTTATTCAGACATCTCTGTCCGTGCATTAAATGCATTGTACTATACTTTTTTTTGTCCTGTAGTGCCAACGGAACTATGCTTTGTATCAGAGACTAGTGTTATCTGATTCTTTGCACGTCCTTATCTTCAATCTTCAGATACCACTTTTATTGAAACAACTTTGTTTGCAATATATATATTTCTTTTTCAGAAATGTGGTTAATGCTCAAGGTATCTGAGAATAGATATCTGTGGACACTTTCCTTGTTTTCAGATAGGCCTTTTATTTCTCAGATATCTCTTGTGACACAGTTTGTTTAAAACTATTCGTGTCTTCAAGATATCTGGCTAAGGTATCTGAAAAACAGTTTCAGTAATCTTGTGCAGTTTCTTCAAGTCTTCAATGTCGTTGAGCTTGTTCTGCTTGGATGTCTTCTTCTTGGTCTTCTCTCCATAAAATAAAAATTACAATTTGAGACCTAACATCCTATACAAGATTAGCTAGACTATCATACTTAGTGGGTTTCCTCTTTTACAATGTTCAAGTGATCCAAGAGTACTAATCACCTTTTTGAGACTAAGATAAGTCATCATGTTGCTGATCAAAATCTAAACAGATAATTCTAACAAAATATCTAACAAATTTCCCAACAAATTTCCCCCTTTTTGATCAGTCAACGATGACTATCTTACCTATTACAAATCTGGATGAGTGAACAATCCAACACTTAATCTTTTCTTTAGATCTTCAAATTATTTAATTAAGTGCAGAAAGTAAACATCAACCAAATCACAAGGTGTGATCTTTGCTGACAAGTTATCTTTTATAGAAAACTATCTGAGAGTAAGTTCTTCAGATAAGTTATAAAGAGAGATTACAGATAACTTCAATACATAGAACAAGTTTGGCTTAGTCAGCAAAAATACAATAACTACATAGTAAATTAGGACAATAGGAGTAACCAAGCTCCAAGTAGACATCCTAATAAACTAGTCTTCAAGTCTTCAATCTCTTCAAGTCTTCAACAGTATTTCTGTGGATCAGTCAGCAAATTTCCTATCTCCAAACCTTTTGATGTCATCAGAATAGTCATAGAGAAGTGTTCTGACGAGCATCTCAGTCTCTCTGGCAAATCCACAGACTTCTTTATAGGTTTTGGTAGGATTTTTCTTGACAAAATGTTTGACCCACAGATACTTTCCCCACTTCCAGGCATGCTCTATTCTGATATCTGAAAGCTTGAAGTATTCGTAGATAATCCTCTGATATCTGATGTCACCCTTGTATTGATCTTCAGTTAGATAGAACGATTCATAGGGTTCTACAGCGAGTCTTGCTCTTGTGCCTGTTCCTGTGATATTCAGAATTCTGTGCACATCATCTGGCTTTCCATATGGACATTCATCAGAGAGGTCCTTTCTCATGGCTTCAGTTCTCTTGACAACTTCAAAATCCAACCAGGCTTTAATGTGATTGGTGTTGATCAAGGTTGGCTTATCTTTTCTCCATGCCATAAGTTGTTTATGAATTGGTTCTGGAAATCTTGAATTTACCAATAGATGCTTAAGTTCCAGAATTCAATAGACATTTTTCTAATTGATGCACCTGTATATAGAGGAATCATTGTCATACTTCACATACTCTATTTTGGCTTCTTCTGGCCTGAGTGGAAGTTGACTTTGTCTTTGCTTTCGACTCTCGATCTTCCTTCTTTGTCTTGAATTCTCTTTGGGGTTGTTGCTTGAAGAACCACCCTGGATAGACTTGGTAATTCCAGAGGGTGTTTTAGCTGCTAGGGGCTTTGCAGCTATGGGCTCAGTTAGGCTTTCAATTTTCCTTTTCTTGTGAAGAGGAGCTTCATCTTCATCAGTTTCCTCATCATCATCAAGATTAAATCTTGTGTGAGTTTTACAGCCTTCTTCATTGCCCAGGGACTTGATTTGACCTTCTTCTTCTTCTTCTTCTTCAGAAGATTCATCAATCCCTTTAACTTGTCTTCTCCTTGGAGCCTTGGTACTCCTTGGAGGTTTCTGTGCCATGGCCCTTGTTATCATTTTAGTTCCTTCAGTAGGTTTCTGGGAAGCAGCTACTATTTGCAAAGCAGCTTGGCTTGAGGAGGGTTCATTGATTCTGAGTGGTGGCTGGGAAGTTTTCATGTTTCTTCTTCCTTTCTGAGCCGCACCAGCTCCAGATTTCTTCTTGTTTTCTTCTCCTTCTTCCCATTCCCCCTGACTTTGAGGTCCAGATTTGTACACTCTTTCCCCCTTAGTCATTGTTGGGTACTCGGTCTCAAAGGAATGAGAGAGAGTTAAAGTGCCCTTGTAAATAATTATAGGCGGTGACCAACTTGAAGTTGGCTTTGAGCTCTGATTTTGCTTGATAAGTCCATTGTCCTTATCGGTGAGCTCTTGATGGGCTAGGATGGCATCTGCTTTTCAGTGATGTAACTTGCCTCTTGAAAGCTTTTTCACTAAAGACGCATCATCGTCCTTATCATTCCCAGATCTTTCGAGCAATGACTATGCTAGTTGTTCTCACGAGTGATGAGCTCGGTGAACTTTTTCATTTCGAGAGGGGAGGGCGATTACTTCCTTGTTCGTGAAGACATCTCCTTGTTCGAGATGAGCCAAGATTGGTACTGTTCATGTATTCATTGGAGTGGACATTTGGCGGTTTCTGAATATTGTAGGAGCAATCGACTTCCTTTTCAAGTGAGAAACCGCTAAATGTTCATTGCGGTGCTCTGCCAAAGTCTTGTCTTCTTCATCATCCGAGTAATCACCGATGATCTTCATCCTCTTGGACATTTTCATCGATTGTATCGAGTCCAAAACCATCTCGTAGATTGGTTTCTTCCTTTCGGGAGAAGGATGGTACTTCTTTTGAAGATGATGCGACCTTAGCATCATGCTTGACTTCGATACTTCTTGATGTCGAGTTCTTTGGTGATATCATGCACAACATCCCGTAGCTCTTTAACCTCAGAGTAAGCAATCATTTCTTGTAAGTATTGATCTTGTAGTTGATCAAGCTTGTCTCTGGATTTAGCTATTTGATCTTCCAGTTGAAGATGGAGCATTGTTCTTCTTCCAACAGGTTGTCCGAGTTGAGCGGATCTGGTTTGAGTGTTTAATATTTTCGATTGGTTTCTTGAGCTCAACTACTTGTTCAAAGAAGAATCGGGTGTTGGTTAGAAGATGGATGAGTAGATTTCTGAGGAGATGGAGACGGAGATTTCTGTGAAGTCTTCTCAGTGTGCTTTTCAGCAGCTGAGGCATCATTTCTTAGCGAAATTCCTCCGGTCCCTGGTGCAGGGGCATCATCATCATCCTTCTTTTCTGTGTCATCCTTCTGGTGATGGTCAGTGGGAGGTTCATCGAAGTCATTTTCGTTTATCTCTTCCTCCTCATCATCTTCAGATACAAGATTGATCACTTCAGGAATAGTGATCTTACCATTAACCTCTTCTTGTTCAGAAGGTATAAATTGCAGAGTTTGGGGCAGGACTGGCTTAAATGCCATTTGTAATCTTGTCTGACCATCTGCCTGTTCAAAGGCTTGTATCAAACTGTGCGCCACTTCTCTGGAGAAATCCTTATGCAATAGAGTCGCAACTGTGTACTGTTCGGTAGGGAACATTGCATGGATTTATGTCTCCAAGTCAAGAGCTCGGGCTCGTCTGTTTGGTTGATCTGTGATTCTCAATATTTCAGAGAGATCAGAGCACCTTAACCTTTGCCATTTCTTGAAGCATTTAATGTGCTTTGGCAGGGTGTGAGCTTTGAAGAAGGGAAGTAGGTCCCTTGTCTCAACATTGGGAGCCTGCTCGGCACTTGTTTGAGCCTGAAAGAAAGAGTTTTGAGTGAGCTTCAAAACTTTTATAGATATCTGAGGAGAAGTGTAGTTTAGTTTCTGAGTTACCTGAGTAAGTACTTCAGGCTCAGAGACTTGTTCTACTGAGACAATTGGTGTCTCAGATATCTTGTTGTGAGGCGGAGACTTGGAAGTCTGGTCCTCATCAACCTTTCTTTCTTGAAGCTGAGAATTAACATTATCACAATACTTAGGAAATTTTATCAAGAAAACTTTAAGTGACAAGTCAGATATCTGAGAGGTCAATTACCTCCTTGGGAGGCTCAGATACTTGTCTCTCAGAGACTTGTGCAGTCTCTGGAACCTTTTCTTGTGATGAAGGCCTTGATGTCTCATCAATTTCCATAGGTCCAGGGGATGTCGCAACTCTGTCCCCTTGCACTTCTACTTCTGAGTGAGCCTGTGAATAGAAAGCATTGAATAATTTAGAGAAGATTTTAGTTAACCCAAGGTGAAGAATATTTATCATTGATTTTCATATACCTTCATACTGGAAGGCTCAATGATCTGTTCTTCAGAAATCTTGTCGGTTTCTGGGTTTTCTTCTGGCATTTCTGCCTTATCTTCCTCTTTCTCAGTTGGATCCTGTTAGAAATGATTAAGCACATAAACTTATAACTGAAGAAGTGTTATCTTAAGAATCAATTATTACCTGTGGCACAGGCTCAGATATCTTAAGAGGCGAGGTTGAGGGAACCTCCTTCTCAGTTTCTGAGGTAAGCTTTTCAGCTTCCTCGTGTTTTTGTGTTTCTAACTCAGCCTGTAACAAAGAAATTTTATGAGTAACAAGATGTATAAGCATAAAAATTTTCACAAGATAAGAGTTAAACCGGTCAGCTACCTGAGTAGTTTCAGGCTGATTGGTCTCTGGAACTTGTGACCTTTCTATACTTGGGTCTTCTTGTCCCAGTGCAGTTCTTTGCTTGAAGTTTCTGGTACTTCACACCTTTCCTGAGTATGCAACTCAGTTGCCTCCCCTGGTTGATCATTCTGAGTAGATGTCTCAGTTTGATCCCTCTCATTGAGTTGGGGAACCTGCTCTTTTGCAGGATTTTCTTCAAAGATATCTTGCATTCTTTGGTAATTCGAAATGGAGTTCATTTACCATTTCATCAACCACTTGTGGCTGTTGTGGTTGTTGTGTTTGTGGTTGTTGTGGTTGTCTGGAAGCAGAGGATTGGTCAGTAGAATGTTCTTCCAGATTTTTAGATGTGGCATTTCCATCAGCATCTGCCAGCACTAAAATACCACTCATCAGGGCTTTTTGAAGTTGTGCGTAGAAACGTTCACGATGATGTGTTTGCACCAACAACCTTTGCTATAGGTTCAAGAACTTTGTGGTGTAGGTTCTTCTTGGATACCTTATCACCGATTCTTGTTTGATAACCTTAGCACTCTTTGTTCTTTCTAGGACTTGAGAGATGACTAGTTCATCATCTTCATCGTCAGAGCTCTCATCAGCAATAGGAACTGATTGGTCCATTACTCCTGCGGTTTCTGCAGATAGGGCTTGGTGTTTTTCACCACTTATTTATGAGTTCATCAGCAAGGCTTTCTGTAATAGTCTTCACATTTCTGGAAGCACTTTCTCTTGCTGAGTCTACTTGTTCATTAGTTGATAACTCTTTTGCAGCATTGATGATTTCATCTGCCTTTATCAGTTCATCGGCAATGCCTGCAGATATCTGAGAATCGAAAACCTCTTTGGGTGTGTCTTCTGATTTGCCAGCAGACTTCTTTCTTGAAGTTCTGGGCTTCTTGGTCGCAACCTTTTCTTCAGATACCTTTTCAGACTTTCGCTTCTTAGAACCTTTCTGAGACCCAGTAACCTTTTTCATCAAGTTTGTATACTCATATTTGTAGAGTAGTTCTTGTTATTTATTCGGCCTCTCGAGCTCAATGCCAAGCTTCTCCAGCAAGTAGCATATCTTCAGACCATAGCCTACTGTGGCCTTTGGCTCAGCTAGTCCTTTGGCAATCTTAGGCTCGAAGCCTTGAATCTTCTTCACAAACTTCATGAAGGCGTACTTTCCCCAATTAAAGGGGTTTTCCAGCCTTTTGTCTTGTTGATTCAGCAAGAACATCATGATCCATCGTTCTTGGCTTATCCGTCAAGACCTCCTTGTAGACCATCAAAGCATCTGTGAAGAATGCAAGCCAAGACATCCCAAAGTGAACCATCGATGTCCGTTCGGATGTCGCAAGCTTGAACTCGGTGGGTGTATCCGATTTTCAAGATCACACACGCCATCTGACATTCTTTAACACCTTCAAGGAGTTCATCATCCTTGATGTTTATTTCAAAATCCTTTCCAAGATTTTGAAACTCAAACAACTTACGAAGTTGTTAAGTCCGTATGATTTCCTTTCCTTGATCGAGGTTTTGATGCACTATTTCAAAGGTTTTCGTAAACACAGAAATAATCTCGAGTTGTTGTAGAATTCCAACACATCGAGTGATGAAATTCCACTAGGCGAGATAGAAAGCCCTTGATTTGTGCCTTTTCAAGCATGTCAAGAATTAGCTTTCGGCTTGTTCTCTATTCCAAATGAGGTATTCCTCAACCATGGCACCACCCCAAATAATTACGTGATTCAAGTCCAATGGTCGATTAAAATCTCCTACCAATCGGTTGTTCACAATAACCAACTCTGGTGCTTGCTTTTCAAAGCATCAGTGGAGGATTCAGATTTCAGTGTGGTTGAACTTTTAGGGGCCATCTCTTTATATAGTGTAGGGATTTGAAATTGGTGTTTGAAAGAGATTTGATTCAGTAATTATTTGCAGAAAAACTTAATCTTGATTTGCAGAGATTGCAGAAGTTTTGCAGAGAATCAAGAGAAGGATTTGCTATTTTTGTGCAAGATGAGTTTTCGGATTAGGCAAAAGTGATTTCCTATGCCAAAATCCTATATATATAGCAGTTGAATCTCAACATACAAATTGATTTTGTGTACGATTCGTGATTTACAAGCAGGCGTGAGCAAAAGCTAGTTCGGCATTAAATGCTTAGTGGGTCATGTCTGAATTTCAACAGTCCACTATTTACTGTGAATTAATTTCCACCGTACAGATCAATCACTTAATTTCATCAAGGGTCATCATTGCTTCTTCAGCAATGATCACAATCAACAAGTGTAATTGTGCCCATTTAATGAATTTTGGCTCATAGCTTTTTGAATCACGTTTTTGTATGACCAAGAACACTGTTTGCATCTGAATCTGTCTTATACTTAGGATTTTTCCAAGTTTTTCATCAAGATAGAAATAATGCGAGTTTCAAGAGAGCAGTTGACTGCAGATAGTTATACTATTCTCTTTTGTGTTCCCCGTTTATAGAGTGATTCAGATATCTGAGTTCCCGTCTCAGAGATCTTAAGCTATCTTTTTGCTTTTCAGCCTTTTTGACTTCTGGATAGCCGTTCCAGATTTCTCTTTTCTCTTCTCTGGATGCCCGTTCCAGATACCTCTTCTTTGGATGCCCGTTCCAGATTCCTGAACTCTTTCAGTTTATTGGTAATTCCATTAGTCCAAGACTATGTCTTAAGGCTAAGAATCTACTTTCTTGTAGTGGCTTAGTGAAGATATCTGCAAGTTGGTCTTCAGTGCCAATCTTGAGTATCTCTATATTGCCCTTTTCAACATGGTCTCGGCGAAGTGATGTCTAACATCAATGTGCTTTGTTCTGGCATGAAATTTAGGATTCTGTGTAATCGCAATAGCACTTGTGTTGTCACAGAAAATGGGAGTTTTCTTCTCATCGAGTCCATAGTCTTTAAGTTGTTGTTGTATCCACAGAATTTGTGTTGCACAACAACCAGCAGCAATATATTCAGCCTCTGTGGTAGAAGTTGCAATTGAGTTTTGCTTCTTGCTAAACCATGAGATAAGTCTACCCGTAAACCGACAAGTTCCCGAGGTGCTTTTCCTATCAGCGGTGATCCAAAGATAATCATTCGAGTACCCAGCTAAACTCAATCCGCTTTCTTTAGGATACCACAATCCTACATCTACTGTACCCTTTACATACCTTAATATTTTCATAGCAATGTTGTAGTGTGTTTGCATTGGATTTGTTTGAAATCTAGCACATACTCCAACGGCGTATTGAATATCAGGTCTACTTGCAGTGAGGTAAAGTAGTGAACCTATCAATTTCCTATACTTATGTTCTTCAACACTCTTATCTGATTCAGTATAGGTCATTTTGGTTCCAATGCTCATAGGTATCTTAGCATTCTTTTTAGAATGCTTAAGATTGAATTTTGTGAGCATATTTTTGCATACTTTGTTTGACTAATGAATATTCCATCATTGAGTTGCTTGACTTGCAATCCTAGAAAATAATTTATTTCTCCCATCATGCTCATCTCAAACTTGCTTTTCATGAGATTTGCAAAGTCATTACAAAGTTGCTTGTCCTTAGATCCAAATATGATGTCATCAACATATACTTGAACTAAGAGTAGTTTCCCGTCATGATTTAAGGTAAATAAAGTTTTATCAACTTCACCTTTCTTGAAACCACTTTCCAGAAGGTACTTGGCCAAAGTGTCATACCATGCTCTTGGAACCTGTTTCAGTCCATACAGAGCTTTCTGTAGTTTATAGACCATTCTACTTTCTGAGGAAACTTCAAAGCCAGGTGATTGCTCAACATAAACTTCTTCTGCAAGTTCACCATTTAAGAATGCACTTTTGACATCCATCTGATAAACTTTGAAATCTTTATGAGCTGCAAAGGCTAGAAAGAGTCTTATTGCATCCAATCTGGCAACTGGTGCATATGACTCAAAATCTAAGCCTTCACCGTTAAATCCTCGCAACCAATCTTGCTTTGTTTCGTTATTTCACCAGATTCATTCATCTTGTTTCGAAAACCCATTTAGTTCCAATCACGTATATTCCTTCTATAAATGAAACTAGTTTCAGGACTTTGTTTCTCTCAAATTGATCCAACTCTTCTTGCATTGCGTAGATCCGATCTTGGTCTCCTAATGCTTCTTCTATATTTTTAGGTTCAATATTCGAGATGAAACATCCAAAGAGAGAATTAGCATTTTCAGCTATTGCTCTCCTAGTCCTAACACCTTGATTAATTGGTCCAATTACATCCTTTGCAGGATGATCTTTGATCCATCTCATCATAGGTTTAGTGCTAGTAGGATCAATATCCAAGTGATTTGAATGTGAATCACTAAGATTATGATTTGGTACTTTTTCAGTATCTGAGATATCTGACATATGGGAAATGTCATGGATATCTGACACTTTTTCAGTGTTAGAGATATCTGGAACTTGCATTTCAGCAGTCTCTTTTTCAGATACCTCTTCATGATGAAGGTTCTCAGTAACCTGTTCCATTTCTGGAAAACTCATAGGAAATTCCTCATCATGTCTGTGAGTCATCTTGTTGTTACTAGGCATATCAAGCTTTTCTACGTCAGAGTCATCCTCACTTTCCATAATGATGTTTCTCCTTTCTGAGGATTCTTCTTTAGAATCGCTCAGCAATAGTTCTTTGAACCTTTCTGAGAGTTCATCATTAGGAGGTGTTTTCTTATTTCCTTCATAGAATACAACATGAATTGATTCTTCAATTTTCTTTGTTCTTTTGTTGTAAACTCTGTAGGCTTTGCTATTTGTGGAATAACCAAGAAATACACCTTCATCTGCATTTGGTTGAAATGTTCTCAGATAATCTTTCCCATTGTTTAGAACAAAACATTTACAACCAAATACTCTCAGATGTTTGATATTAGGGGGTCTACCAACCAAGATTTCATAGGGGGTCTTGTCATGGTGTTTGTTTATCAAACATCTGTTCTGAGTGTAGCAAGCTGTGTTTACAGCTTCAACCCAATAAATTTCACTTATTTCAGTGTCAGCTAGCATTGTCCTTGCAGCTTCTTTAAGGGTTCTGTTTTTCCTTTCTGCAACACCATTTTGTTGAGGTGTTCTTATAGAGGAAAGTTGGTGTTGTATACCTTTGCAGGTACAAAACTCCTTTATGTACTGGTTGACAAACTCAGTACCATGGTCTGTTCAGATTGCAGATACCTTGTCATTTTTCATGACTTCAAGCTTTTTCAGCAAGTTTGGTATCTCCACCCTGGCATCAGATTTGTGTTTCAGAAAGACAACCCAAGTGAATCTTGAGAAGTCATCTACAACAACAGACCAAACTTCTTTCCTGCATAACTAGTTACGATGATTCAAAAGATCCATGTGTAAAAGTTGCGTTGGTCTAACACTAGAGTGTCCGATTTTGACTTGAAAGAGATCTTAGATTGTTTCCCATCCGACAGTGTGATGATACCATCCTTTCTGAAAGATGTTCTGGGAAGGCCAACCACTAACTCTTTCTTGGCAAGTCTGTTCAGAGTTTTGAAGTTCAAGTGACTCATTCTTTTGTGCCATAACCAGTGCTCTTCTGTGTGACCAGATTGACTCACCATGAGACATTCTTCAACAGGCGAGATGCCCAATCGGCAACATAAAGATCGCCTTTCACCGACCAACTAAGGTATGCTGCTTGACTCATCATTGTCTATTAGTTTGCAGTATTTAGCTTTGAATTTTATAGTAAAACCCTTGTCTGCAAACTGGCTCATGCTAAATAGATTATATTTCAAATCCTTAACATGTAATACGTCAGTGATTGTTAAAGTCCCCAATTTGACGTTGCCAAATCCCAGAGAGGGATTTAATTCTCCTCCAGCAAATTTGATATCTGGTCTTGTGTTGCAAGCTTTTGTAATCGACAAGATTAGGTTCTCATATCTTTGATGGAACCGTCAGAATTAAAAGATCTTCCAGTAGAAATCCATTTTTGAATGAATTTCTTTGAAATATTCTTTTGCCTGACAGGAACATAAGGAGGAATTCTATTTGAATGAATGTTATCATTAGTAAGAATTATTTTCTTCCTTGGTGTGTTCCTAGGTGCTCCATATGATGCTTTCAGATACCTGTCAGGTTTCTGAGTTTGCTTTTCAAAGAACTTAGCTTTCTTGCTGATTTCTTCTAGCCCTGGCATTCAGATTTTCAGTGGCTTGATTTAACTTCCACTTCTGATAATTGCTTTGAGCAATTCTAGCTTTCAGCCATCGTTCTTGCTCCTGCTTGTACTCATGAGCAAGTTGTTTTCCGATGCCTTTGTAGCCAATACCGTTTCGAGCACTTGAAGCTATCTGAGATCTTTTCTCAGCAGCTTTGCTAGTCTCTGGTTGGTCCAATTTCTTTCCAGAAAAAGTGACATGGGAGAATTTGCCAGCTCCTGCAATTCTACCTTTTTGAGAGACATAGCACTGTGGGTGTTTACACTTTTCAGTGTTGTGTTCTTTTCAGAGACGTGCCTAACAGTTTTGTTTTTTACTTGTTTTTCCCACAAAGGTTTAGTCGCAACTGCCTTTCCTTTGTCAACAATCTTTGTCTTCTCACCGATACTATAGGTTGCATGGGAACCGTCTTGCTGAGTACTTACAAATGTTCTTCTCTCCTTACTCTTATTCAGAGTCATAGAACAATCTGTCTGTATTCAAATTTCAAGTCCTTCTTTTTTTCAAGGATCTCTTAAGTAAGATTGTACTTCAGTAAGAGTGTCACTAGCTTTGGCATAAGATTGAAAAGATAATTCTTTCTTCTTGAGTTCCTTGTTCTCAGAAAGAAGATCTTCATATTTCTTTCGTAATTCAGCCATTGCTTCTTTATGTGACTTTTCAGTCTCAGATATCTGAGCTTTGAGAGATGCATTTTCAGCATCCTTTCTCTCGACTTTTAACTAATTGAGAATTTTCCTTTGCAAGAGAATTCTTTTCTTCTTCAAGGTTTTCATCTAGCTCGGATCATTAGAAATTCTCTTTCATAGATGTCAAGTTCTTTCCTGAGATTTTCTAGATTTTTATTTCCTCTTCATCACTTTCATAAGTATAACAAGAAGTATGTGTTACCTCATCACCATAAGATGATTTCTATGTTGGAGATGTCCGGATCAATTTCAAAGAACTCCACACATTTCATTCTTCTTGAGGTCAAGTCGATTATATCATGAGTAACTCCACATAATTACGTGATGGTAACGTTGAGTCATCTGAATTGTCATCTTCAGAATCTGTCTCAACGTCTAGAGCATCCAGTTGAATTTGGATTTTCTTTCTTTCTTCAGTTAACAAAGCTTTCTGGCTTCTTCTGAAGATTCTCCTATCTTTCTTGTCACCTGTCCTTAGTTTGTTGAGGGCAGGACAATCCTTCTTGAAGTGGCTAGGTTTCTGACAATAGAAACAGATATCATTTCCAATTTCTGCTTCCTCAGTACATGATGCTTTCTGAGCTGGCTTGTTCAGCGAGCTTTGCATATTTTTGTACTGGTGATAGTTTGGGCCTAGATGCTTTTTCAGCTTCTCTTTGGCTTTCCTTCTTTCAATTTCTCGACTGATATATTTGCTCATTTGCTTTGCAGCAAGAGCATCCTCAGTTTCTTCCTTGCTTTTCTTCTTTTCAGAAGTTCCTTGAGTGACTAGAGCAACGTTTTGCAACTTTTCAGTTGTTTGTTCTCTTTGAGTTGTCTCATAATCAACAGTAGCAAGATGAGAGAAAAGTTCCACTGGAGTGACATTTGGCATTCCTTGGTTAAAATAAAAGAATTTGGTATGCTCCCAGTTGTGGTTAAGACTTCTGACAATAGTCTTAATCTTTTCTGACTGGGAGTATCTGTTGCTTTCCCCAAGAGCTGCCATGTCACTCATGAGAGTGGTAAATCTGAAATCAAGTTCTTCCAGAGTTTCAGTGGGTCCTTGTTTGAAATTTTGAAATTTCAACTTGAGAACTTCGAACTTGTTTTCTTTGGTTTTCTCAGTTCCGGCACAGATTTCTTCAATCAGTTGCCAGGCAACTTTCGCCGTTTTAGCACCTCACAGCTTAATCGTATGTGCTCAGTGTCGATCGGATGATGATATTACGAGCTTGACCATCCAGACGATTTCTCTTGGCATCTTCCGATGTCCAGAGTTCTCTGGGCTTTGGTTCGTAAATGACTTGACTAGTAGATCTCCCACTTGTTGACGCATCGGTTTGTGAAGATCCTTCGCTTTGATCTCTGTCTCTACCATTAGAAACCTCCATGACTTGTTTGAGTTGTTGAATGACTATTGGGCCATTCTTTATCACTTCGATCATTTCGTCACTTATGGCTTCAAGGTGGAGCATCATGTTATTTTTCCATTTCTCGTAATTCTCTGGTTTGAGAATGGGTGCATCACTCAGAGACATACCTGCACACTTAACACACAAATTAAATAGTCCTCGAAAATGGACAACGTTCCTTCACCTATCTGGGGATCTAGGTTCAGTGCAGAAGGCTTGTGAACCTCCTGCTCTGATACCACTTGTTGGTCCAGATAACGGCAAAGTAAAAGACTGGGGGGGGGGGGGGGGGGTGAATAGTATTTTTAAAACTTTTGTCGATAAAAACTATTTCTCAGATATCTAAGTAGATATCTGATACTTAGAATCAGAGCACGGAAGACTTAATATAGATAAGTTCAGAAACAGTTAAAGTGTGTGTGTGTGTTGCTGAAATGTAAATACAGAGAGGTAAATAACACAGCAAGTATAGTGGTATCTGGAGGTGGCGTAATCCTCCAACTAATCCACTTCGGTCTTCCAGAGACCTAGAATTCACTAGAATAGATAATTGAGTTCTCCTTACAAAAATCCTATTCTAAGATTCCTTTAAACAAATGGTTCCCAACCAAATGTTCCCCCTGAGTTGTTCCCCGGCTTTCACAGCCAAGTACTTCTTGTACTCAGAAACCTTTTTGAGTTATTCCCTAGCTTCCCAAGCTAAGTACTTCCTATACTCAATAACCTTGGAGTTATTCCTTAGTTTCCCAAATCAAGTACTTCCTGTACTCCACGCCAGTTATGGTGTTGGTTTTGGTTTGAGTTGTCAGATGAGCTTCTTTAATAACTTATTCAGTTATTCAGATAGCTCTGTGAATCAAGTATACTTAATACACTTTTCAATGTATGGTATCTTGTTCTTTTTACTGACCCAAGTCTTAGATAAATGTTCAAGAGAATGAATCTCAGATACTTGATCTTTCGTTTCAACTCTTTCACAGATAGCTGTGTTTGTTTAGGATCAGGACACTTAGAAATTCAGTGTTACTCAAGATCAAAAGCTTTGGTCGCAACAGAAAGCTTTGAGGATAAGTAATTTGCTTTGAGAGAGAGTAAGATGTTCAGTGTTTTTATGCAGTTCAAGGTGTGTCTCTTCAAGCAGTCTAAGTGTTGATATTTATAGATGAATTTGAGTGCCGTTAGAATAGTATCCGTTAGGCTCAAATTCAAACTATTGATATCCGTGTATAATCTATGCGAGTTTTGTCTTCTTCTTGGTCGACGTTGCTTTTATTCAGACATCTCTCCGTGCATTAAATGCATTGTACTATACTTTTTTTGTCTTTGTAGTGCCAACGAACTATGCTTTGTATCGAGACTAGTGTTATCGATTCTTTGACGTCCTTATCTTCAATCTTGGATACCACTTTTATTGAAACAACTTTGTTTGCAATATATATATTTCTTTTGTAAATGTGGTTAATGCTCAAGGTATCTGAGAATAGATATCTGTGGACACTTTCCTTGTTTTCAGATAGGCCTTTTATTTCTCAGATATCTCTTGTGACACAGTTTGTTTAAAACTATTCGTGTCTTCAAGATATCTGGCTAAGGTATCTGAAAAACAGTTTCAGTAATCTTGTGCAGTTTCTTCAAGTCTTCAATGTCGTTGAGCTTGTTCTGCTTGGATGTCTTCTTCTTGGTCTTCTCTCCATAAAATAAAAATTACAATTTGAGACCTAACATCCTATACAAGATTAGCTAGACTATCATACTTAGTGGGTTTCCTCTTTTACAATGTTCAAGTGATCCAAGAGTACTAATCACCTTTCTGAGACTAAGATAAGTCATCATGTTGCTGATCAAAATCTAAACAGATAATTCTAACAAAATATCTAACAAATTTCCTAACAAATTTCCCAAGAAATTTCCCAACAAATTTCCCCCTTTTTGATCAGTCAACGATGACTATCTTACCTATTACAAATCTGGATGAGTGAACAATCCAACACTTAATCTTTTCTTTAGATCTTCAAATTATTTAATTAAGTGCAGAAAGTAAACATCAACCAAATCACAAGGTGTGATCTTTGCTGACAAACGGTAATAAACGGCCACTCTTCCAAAATTTACTCTATAAATACTCCAACATTTCTTCATAAAACTCACACCATTCTCATATTAATCCCTTTTACAATATGTCTAATCTCTTTTTCTACATCGTTTCCGTTTGTGTTGCTTTCGTTGTTGTTTTACCGTTCGTCATGGAAATGCCCGATTGGCCCATATATCATCCTATATACGTAACATTGTATTTTTATATGATTATGTTGTATGTTTGTGCCCTCACCATTCATAATAATGCTCAAGTGTAATAGTATTTCAGTTATGGTATGAATAAAAAATTTTAATTTAACTGCCATGTCAACTATATCAAAATTTTAATTTCATATTTATCTTTAAATCAAAACTTCGTGATAGTTTGTGTAACAACGTATAATTACAAAGTAATCGGTGTAAATAGAAATATTTAAATTCATAATTTGTGACATACGCAAAACATTTTCTGTAGTAAGTTAACTGGTTGTTAACTGTTAAATTTAGCAGCATAACAGATAATAAAATAGATTCGAATCAATTACTTAAGCGTCTCTGTATTATGTAATGCTAATTACAATTAAGTCCAACTGCCTGTTACCGCTAAAATTAAGAAGGAAAAAAGAAAACGGGAAAAGAAAAGAAAAAGGATTAAAGGAATTAAGCTAAAATGAAAAAAGGGGATGCCATTTTCGTTATTAACTCAAATTTCCCCTCCACATCAGCTTTTTGTCAGTCCATGTCACCACTCCCGTTGACTATTGGACGTCGATGTAATTTTTAAATTCGTTAAGTATAAAATTTGGACGAATTTGTAATAGTTCGAATTGCGGGTACCAAAGTGACAAGTGGACAAATTTAAGGGACAATATCTGTAATTTTCCCTTGAATTTATTTCTAAAGGTATCGAAAATTCCTACACAAGAATTGTAACAAATATTGGGAATGCTGCGTGGTTCAGATAAAAAAAATAAAATAAAAGATAAAATATGTAAATGTGAAAAAAAGTTGTAAAAATAACATTTTTTATTATTTGTTGGTGTGGGAAACATTCTTTTTTAATAACGTATGGAAGTTTTCTGGTACTACTAAAAATGATAAATTTGTAAAGCTCTGCACGGAGGGGGCATTATTTATGTTACAAAGACACAAACCATGACATCAAATAAAATTCAACTAAAACTAGAGCAATCCAGATTTTCTCAGAAAAACGGTGTACTAACCCTTTATGTTTAGGGTAACGGTGTACTAACCCTTTATGTTTAGGGTAAGTCAGTTGATGAATGTGTTTTGTACAGTATAATCATGTGTATTTTCACCTAGTCCTGGACGTGTTACAGTGGCTTAATATGAATATTGGAATTCTAGAAGACGGGACGAAGAAGAAGAAGAGTGGTCAGGGCCAAAGCTTTTAACCGAGGTGGGGAGGTGGTAGACTGGTAGGGGAGCCTTCACCGAGGTGGCCTTCCGGATGGTGGAACTGGAAGGCCAACCTTAGTAGAATCAGCACAAATCCTTACAACCACGGCACTAACCAAATACAAATGGTAAAATAGCAACATCCTAACAAAAAAACTAAACCCGGCATAACAAGATTCCTGCAAAGGTTATGCTCATCCTCAAAAAAAGCCCCGAAATTTTTTTAAAAAAAGCAGAAGAAAGGGAGCTAGTAGGAAAAAAACCAAAATACAGAACACAAGGACCACATGAATATATGGTGCAATTTGCAGTAAGACAGTTAACCTCATCATCTTTTCACCAGTTTCATCGAGTTACACCACCCAAAAATAGAAACCTAGTTGACACTTTTTATACATAACATCGTTTCGGGCCAGGAGATAACGAGGAAAGAGAGCATGCTAGTAAAACATATGGAAAGAGAATGAATCCTTCATGTTTCTATAACCTGATAATAATGTTAATAAAATGTTGTTCCATATTCAAACTTTTATCCACTCGTTCTCTCTATCTTGAACGTGCTATATCCACATGTTCACGAAGCATCATCCTTAGGGAGATAAATATCCACAGAGACCTCACCAGGTGAGTCGTAAATTTGAATGATACATTGCAGGAGGCAGCACCACGTCAAAAAACAATAAAAGAGCTGCTAAATCCTGCCATTTGTTTTTCGCTCTTCAATGTCCAGCTTCACAAAAGCTTCCATGCTACAACACAATGTCAAGCTTAAAATACTAACTTGTCCAAAACAAAAATACAGGATGTGGATGCGTTCAAGTTGTATGAAACAGATAAGACATGTACTAAGTGGAATGAGCAGGATTTCTCGAAAAATAATCCATGTTACATGAATCAGCTATATAACTCCCCAAATTTACTCCTAGCATACTTCAATCCGATCATACTTCATATAGCAAAACAGTACTCTGAACCATAGAGAATCACTTACAGATGAATGGATGAATGGTGTTTATGGTAAACTTTGGATATTTCATGTCTAAAGTTTACAATAAACCCGAAAAAAGAAGAGAGCTCAGTTTTAGACTGGAGTACATAAAATCCTACTCCTTAAATGAACATGGCACCTTAAATAGAAGGCCCATACCAAGATCACCTACCCAAGCCAAGTGTTATCGCATTCAACTAACTTGCATTCACTCCTTAAGAGCATCCTCACCCACAATCCAATAAATGAGTTGGGACAGAAACATAGTTGTTTGATTTTGGATTGTGAAAGGAGCTCCTTATCCATGACTTATAGAATTTAACACTTAAATTATACAATCAACTAAAATAACATAACACAATTTTTTATGTGATTGAGACACTTCTCTGCGGCATGGGGTTGTTCTCATGGTTTAAAATCCCTTTTTTTCCTGTAAATATTACGGAAAATTGATCCCATCACCCAAAAACAGGTATTGGATGGGGATTGGGGATGCTCTAATATAATAACCATCCGGCCAACCACCCAATAGTTAGGTTCATTTACCTAATTTCACCTGTCTAAAGGTTACACCATCTAACACGAGTTAGTCTAAATGAACATGACATTGCCTTAGACCATTGAGCATCTAGAGCTCAAAAAACTGCACTTGATCTTACAAACTGAAAAGAATGATAAAGACCAAACTCATAAGAAACTGATCCACAACACCAAGAACAGCTCCAAGACACAAATTCTAATGAATAAACCGCCAGCCAATAACACGTAACGTTCGAAAATCTTGATCCAATGCAAGCATGACAGAAAATGAAGAGCAAAAACCAATCAGTCAATAGCAGATTAGCAGCCATATCTATGATGGATCAACATCACATGTTTTAACTACAAACATGACATCAATGCATAGGCAGGCAATGCAACACACTAGCTTAGAAGCTAATAATTTTTAATCCCTTATATCCGAGATACGGTCTATCGCAAAAAGTCAATAATAATCAATCAATCATCGCCAACAAACACTAAACAACAACATGAATGGAGAAAAGTTAAGGAGAGAAATTCTCACAAGGCACATCTTTTCTAGGTGAAGGAGGATCAGAAGAAAAATAATTAAGGCCCAAAATAGCTTTCCCAATCATCGAAATGCTCGAAACCACAGCAACAAAGTACAGAAACATCACCAAACCGAGAACCCAAGGCATCAACAGAAACCCTATAAAAAAAGTCACCGATCCACAAAGCATAAGCGCTAACGATATCCCAAGCATCAACGACGCAAATCCGGCCGGAGTGATCTGCTGCAGCGGCGGCGGCGCCACACGCCGCCGTGAATTATCGCCGGAAGCCTCAATTGGAGCGCGCATGATGTTGAGAACGAGAGAAGAGAGCTCGTAGAATACCTTGGAGTACTCATCTTGCTGCGATCTCATCATATTTCCAGCTTTGTTGATTGAAATTGAAAGGATTGTTGATGTTTTAGATATATAATTATCCGGAAAAGGAGGTAATTGGATAAAGGTTTTTCTGTGTGTGGATTGGATTATCTCAATCTGTATATTTACATAAAAGGATGGAATTTGGGATTGGGAGGAAGAAGAAGAAGCAGAAATAATTTGTCAATTTGGGATGATTACGATACAAGATAATAAAAGGCGTGAGGAGAATTAAAAGGTCTGTTTTTTATTATCTTCTTGGTTCTTCTTTCTTGGATAATGATGATGATGAATTGATGATGATTTGAGCTGAAGAAAGTGAGATATAATAGAGACATTTTATACGAGGGGAAATTGAGAGGACTGGTTTTTTTCAATTTCTTTATTACTCAAACACGATTTCCAGATAATTTTTTTAATACATATATAGTCAATAAAATTATCGATGTTATTAATTAAAACGTTGTATATGTTCTCAACATTAATAACTTTTACTTATAACATAATCTATAACAACGTTTTGATTAACAATATATAGATTATAGACCTTCTCCTAGTAAACTTTGTATCCATTAGACTATTATTGCCTCACCTTCATTTTATATGTATGTTTATTTAATTATATGTCTCCTTGTCTCGTATCTAAAATAATAAAAACTTTCAAAAAAAGTAGGCCGCACTCACAATTATTCTTCGTGCCTTATGATCCTTCATATTTTTTCAATTATATTATCATTTCTATCTCTAACTTTTAACACACACTAAACGACTTTATTATTATTTAATTATATTATTTGAGAAATTTAAGAAAGAGTGAGATAAAATTAAGCGGACGGGCAGAGTATTTGTATATTTATTCAATGGAAGAAAAAGAAAATGTCATGTTGTGAATTATTGAATGGGAGGATTATTATTGTGAGGGCGAGACAATTGATTGTTGATCTGTAGTTTTGTGTGTAACGTGTTTTGTGCTTTTTCTATCTTCTTCAACTTGATGATTTTGATGTTTGGTTTGGTTTGAAAAAGCGTATGGTTTGACAATGATACCATCATCCTTATAATGTCAATGTATTAGAAAAATGTAAGCCGCCCAGCTCAGCATACTATGCGTTATAAATGGTGTGAGAATCCAACCAGCTCAAAATCTACAATGGGTACGACTGGTTTGGACAAGTCTTTTAAAATGGTTGAAGGTAACGACCTAACGTTTTGAATAATTCAGAGGGACTAGAAACTCCACCGATACGCACAACCTGAGTAGTCCTATGTAACGGATGACTGTGAGAAATTAGATGTATTTACCTACCGAGAAGTTTTGAAATGCACACCAGAGTGAGTACAAAGATCGAAGAAAAGTACATTTGTGTTAAACTCTATGGGGCCAATATATTGCCTAAGGCTACTCACTATGGGTCTTAGATGTTTTTCAATGGTCGTGTCACGGTCAGTAACGGCACGCGACAAAATCTGTCACTGTTGTAGTGGTCATGGTGTTTGATTGTGAGATTTTTTTTAATTTTATTTATTATTTATAATATTTATAATAGTGGAAATATTGAAATAAAGAGAATATTTGAAAGTAGAAGGGTTTTTTTTATTTGAATCCAAATACATTACAACAATAAACGATCGAAAATGGAAGATACAATGC
The DNA here is from genome assembly GCA_026545765.1 of Plantago major. NCBI lineage: Eukaryota > Viridiplantae > Streptophyta > Magnoliopsida > Lamiales > Plantaginaceae > Plantago > Plantago major. The sequence continues at coordinate 75,849,055 of CM048841.1, forward strand.
AAACAAAAATAAACACACAATTTAAACTAAACAAATACAAACCAAAAGCAAGTATAAAATTAAACAACACTTCAATTTGACTCATCCTTCAACCTCTCGTAGAGTACCCGTGTCTCAACCGTCATGGTTCCTTGATTCATTTAAGTTAGGGTTATAAGCATTTGTAACATTTGTGTCTTGGCCAAATCTTCTTGAGATCGAGCTAGTACCCTCATGTCCTCCGATCTCTATGCACCTCCATGCCTCAGGTACTTGAGCCTCTTTGTCCCCATCACCAATTTCTTTTCCTCTATCTCCTCCTGTTTAGTATAACATTTGGAGAACGAACCGTGTTATACAAATTCCTTGTTTGTGTTTATTCTGCATTTAAAAGTGAGTTAAGTTAGACACTTAGACATATATTTTGAAATCCAATGTTTTATCTTGCGACCTTTAAGTCCAGTATGCATGGGATATTTACATTGGATTAGACTTTCTAAACAAATTATAATTGATGTTAAATATGTTAATTATAGTTATGTTACGTTCCATACATCCATTGTATGTGCAACGACCCGGATCACTAATGGGCCGGCGCGATTACTCATGGGCAGCTCTCCGGGTGATAAGCTGGCCCCACTGTACCAACACATGTCCTTTCCCGCGCACTTTGTTCTCACTCGTGCGCGAACCGGGAGACTTCCCAGTTGATCACTCATCCTAAGATTTCTCCAGAGCAAGCACGCTTAACTCTAAAGTTCTTATAGATGGATTCCCGAAAGGAATGGTGCACCAGGAAGAAACTTCACTCTTCCAAACGATCAGATCGTGCGTCCCAACTGTGAGTTTGGAATGAATGAGAACCAGTTCGGCCTCTTACTCACCACCATCCAGGGATGCTTTAGTTCTAACAATGTCCAACCTCCTCAGCCCACTTCGCCCTTGGTTGCTCCTATGCAAACTGAACCCGCTCAATTAAGAAATGAGCATCGTCCAGTTCTGGAAAGGATAGGTGAGCCGGCACAACCAGAAGATCTGCGAAACCTCCTCAATAGGAGAGTCGTTGCATCTCAGGAACATCGAGAGAGGAGCCCAGTAAGACCCATAATGGATGAAGCTAGCACTAGTCGCCATCCGCCTCTTCAAACAAGGGCAAGAGACCATGTGGCAGAAAGTGTTCCTGCGTTCCCAGTCGAAGATCTCCCTCCTGGCGTGGCCATCAATCCTAGAACGGGTAAGAGGCTCACTGCGGAACAGATCTACATTCAGCAGAAGGCCTTGGAGGCTCAGATTGCCAGTCTGGGAAAATTAGTGAAAGCTTATGAAAAGGTGATGACAAGAGCTCCAAACCCCAACGGCGGATGGACGATTTCATGGCCATGTACCCACCACCGCCCCCGCCCCAAGATAGTTAGTTTGGACTTGTATTTTTCTGCCACTTGAATTCTTATTTTAGCTTATGTAAGGTATTTAATTCATTATGAATAATTTGTACTCGTTGAATGCTTTCTACTACTTGATACAATTTAATTATTTTGAATTTATTATCGTATATTATATTTGTCAAACAGTTGAAATATGAAAACAGACATCAAAATAAAAAAAATAATCTGCAAATTTAGAGACAGATCTAAATCTAGATTTAATTTAATTATATAAAAAAAATTAGACTATCCTTTGCTAAATCCGCCGCTATTTAGCGATGGATAGATTATCTGTCACAATATGCACAGAATTATGCATTTAAAAAAATTAAAAAAAATCCCCTTTCCGACTGATAGTTATTCGTCACAAAAAAGGTCAATGACGGTCAACAGATTTATCCGTCACTAACCGTCGCTAAATTAGAGACGGATAAATTATCCGTCTCTAAATGACTTGTGACGCCAAAAAAGGCACATGCTTACTATCCGTCGCTACAGATTTAGCGACGGATCGACCCCAGTTTAGCGACGGATTAATTCGTTGCTAAACTGAGTATTTTTTGTAGTGGTACATTCTAAATATCACACGACTATAAGTACAAAATACATAAAACACTTGAATAACTGGTGTCGAGGTGATATGTATATTACTTACTTCTCATTTGCTACTTTTGTCGTTTCACACAAAACTTCTCATTTTCATTTTCTATAACTGGTAGCTTCTACTCCATTTAATTAATACCCACAAAATATAACTATGTTTACAACGTTATCAACCCACCATCTATCTTTTGTACATTCTTTATTCTTTGCCATTTAAATAATAGTACTCAATTTGCACTTTAACAACCCACTATAAATTTTATTTGTTCTTTATTTTTTTCTCATTTGAAGCATTCAATCTTCCACTCTCCCTTATTTTATTGACCAACATGGGAAGCTATTTATGAGACGAATGAAGTATAAAGGTATTTTTACAATAGTTTATATGTTAGAAACTTACAGTTTAATTTAAGGAGAAGCTGAATTTTGAATATCTGAAAAAACTTTTCAGTCGCGTACGAGTGAGGTCAAAGTACGTGGTAAAGTATATGCATGTTTGCTTGTCGAGGCATGTGGCATCTATTGATAGATGATGCATGCATTTTGATGTTGCTATTGTCGCACTAAGTATCGCACATGTGTTGCTCACATCGCTCTCCATCGCCTTGAAGAAAATTGCTTTACATAAAACAAATTAATTTAAATCATTTTTTAATGTCATTAATTAAAATTATTTAAATATTCATACTTCATGAGTAAAATCAACAACCTAATAATTTGATACATTAAAACATCAATCTATTTCTCTAATCTTTATGTATATTATTGTCAATAATTCATCAATTGGTCATTACCGATTAATCATGGTGAATTATAATAGTCCTAAACGCCTCGGACCATGGTTTGGGATGGATCGACACCCCAACTATATGGGCCATTATGTGGACCGGACCTCCTATTTGTCGTAGATATATTTATGTATTTCAATTTATTTATTTTTTAATAAAAAAGAATATATAAAAAAATTTATTAGTTTTTTTTAAAAATTAAAAAATATAGAAAAATTGTCAAAAATATAAACAAGTTCATATGAGAGCGATAGGTTAGAGCGACATAGAAACAACATTACATGGCGTGCATTGACACCATGCATTGTTGTCGAGAATGACATGTCGATCGACGATAAAAAGACCTGGAGTCACCCCAGTACTTATTACTACAAAAAAAATGATCGTTTCTCATTTTTTTCTTATAAGAAACCTGATTTACTTAATAAATAGGTGGTTACTTAAGCTATGGGACTATTTGTAGTCTTTAGAATTTGTTTCAATTAATCTTTAAATTTTTTCTTTTAATTACTCTCATTCATACTTTATCTATTAATTTTCTCACTTTATTTTTATAATCATCTCTTACAATTACCATTTACTTATCAATTTATTCATCTTCTCTAAAATACGTACAAAACTAAAATGTCAAACTACTATAAAAACAATCGGGTAATAGTAATGAATTAATACTACATGTGAGGATTCACATGTCAAGTACACTTATATCAGCTAAAGAAAGTTCATGAGTAAAAGTTAGGCATTTCATATTTACGATTTAAAATTAATTTGTAATTAACATCGAACATTATTGACCGTAAAAATTTAAAATTAAATGGTATAATTCGTCACGACATTACTTTACAAACATGATAAGAGATGTACTGGATGAAAGTACGAAAGTGGAAGAGGGGCCAAAGAAAGGGCGATACGTGTAGGAGTTGCGAGAGGCCGGTTTTGCATGCCCACGGTATTAAAAACATTTTCTGCGTGGTGCATGTATTCCCAGTATATATAATCAACGTGCAACTTGCTAACTTGAGGCGGGACCCCAATTTCAGTTTGGATAGGACTGAATGAATGAGCTATAATACATGAAATCCGGACCTTATAGATTGAATAGATTCGATATAAAACGAATAAGTATGATTAATACCGTTTTTATAGATGGACTAAAAGTGTGATACATCTATGCGTATTGATCAATAGTTAAACGTGTTTGCTCTATAACACTATTTTAATAATAGTGGTAATTAAGAAATCTAAATTTATGCGGCCTAAAACTAACTTTATGTTATTCTGATAATTGACATATCAACTAAAAAACAGTTCAACATTAGTTGCGCCAGATATAAAATGTTATACATATACTTAAACACATCAATGTTATATGTACACTTAAAAAATGACATAAAATGTTCACTTTTAAAACATTATTAATATAGTTTAAAACATCATTGATATTATTTAAATATTATATATATAAAAAAATCGGTGGTTTACATTAGAAATAGTTAAACAACCATCTATAAAATAATTTTGCTAAATTACATAAACCATCCTTACTAGGTGGTCACTTAATTTTCAAATTAATACCCTGAGCAATTATACATACCTCCAACTCTAAAATCATTTACATTCACATCCAAAAAATAAAATATTCCCTATTTTATTTTTACATTGACTTATATGTTGTTTCCATGATCTTTTCATAATTGATGTTGGATATTCTAACACGCTCCTCACAAGTAGGCCGCGGTTAGTCGGCTCTATACGTGGAATCATTATAGCCATCTTTGGACAAGGCAGAATTATCATCAGCTGGGGCACCTATCATCAACTTAGGCCTGCTCTGATACCATAAATATTAAGTTGGGCCGTCATCCCTTAAAAGGCCTTGTTAAGGAGGGGAGATGATTATCCAACTTATATGTTGTTTTCATGATATTTTCACAAGTGGTGTGAAATATTATAACAACCTCAATTAAGAACAGAAAAAAAAAAAATGACCGGAGCCCCGATGAAGCTTCATGGATCCGGAGCCCAGATCCAGTGACCGGTGATTTGGTCAAGTGTTCGTCTTTTTTTCTTTCTTGCGTCCTTCCTTTTTTTTTTTTTTTTAATTTATGCATTCATTGAATATTTGGTTAATGAATGATTGATTCTAAATTTATTTTTGAAAAATAATATGAAAAAAAGTTAAGTTGAGATATATTTTCCTTAGTTTAAAACATTGAGAGGTTATATTATATTGTAAAATAAACTGAACATTTTATTTTACTTTATCATTAATTTTTGTCTTACTAAATATTTATATTTTCTTCTGAAATCAGAACAAAGAATTTTAATTGCTGGTCAACGAATTTAAACGTGAATGTAGTTGTTCAAATAGTGGATACTAATCTGTAATTAAGCCAAACGACATGGATAGTTTATGTAATTTCCCCTGATTACCGGTCTAAACCAGGACCAGTTCATCCGGTATAGTTAGAACCGTCTTACGGTCCAGCCGGAAAGGTAGTGCTGCACTGCAAGTCTGTAACACAATCATGGAAAGCAAAAATAGAAAGAATGAAAAGAGCCCTTTCACCCAAAAATAGAAGATAACTAAAAAATCGTTAAAGAGGTGGAGCGAAGAAGTAGCTAGAAAACAAAAATAGCAATCAAAACAAAGTCGTTTCAACAGAGTCCGACACCAGAAGCACGAAATTCAGTGTCGAGATATACATGAAACCAAGCCCCCCAATTAGATGCCTTTTGCCCGTAAATCGCAGAACGGTTCGTTAATCCGCGACCACTTTTTCCTTTCTTATCCCACTATCAAACAACAAATTTTACGTGTTTGATTTTGTTTACATTTATAAAAATTATTTATTATTCTATGCCAAGCGTTTGATCACGATTTCTTCTTAACGATATTAATAAATAAATTATTAAAATTATACAATGAAAATTTAGTAATTAAATTTTTATTATATGATTTTATTAAATTATTTACTATTATCGTTTATGAGTAATTTAATCGACTCAAGACGATTAAACGTCAAAATGTAACACTTTTTCTGAAATGGATGGAGTATAACATAAAAATAGTAGATAAAAAGTAAATTGATAGTATATGGCTCCAAATTAGACTCGAAATGAGTGCGTACAATTTATACCACGTCCAGAAAGATTTAGAAAAACGACACTATATTCAGAGAAATAATTAGTGCGTACAAATACCAATCTGTTGTCGGCCAAGCCAGAATTGATACCATGTAAAAAAAAAATACCACAAGGTTGTATTTAAAAAAATAAAAAAAGAACATTTAATTTCAAAGAAAACCACATAATTGTAACTTCATATTACAGATCATTACTACTTGACCATCTTAGTTCTTCCATGAGTTCCTAGTTAGTAATCACCAAAAGTTTAATTTTCAATTTTTATTTAAGATATAACATCCCGAGTAAGACTCTGTTATCTTCAATTGTAATTTTTTGAACTGAATTGAACCGAACTGAATTGTAATATAAAATATAGAATTAATGAAAGCTTCTCTTGAGAGACGATTTCTAAATAATCTAATTAAAAAATTACCTATATTTTCAATAAAATCATGAATGTTATTAATCTTTTTCCACCGAACAGCTTCCCAAACTCCTCCGAAAATGTGATGACCATTCTTCTTAAAACAGTTAGCTTGAGAAAGTTACCGACATTCAAAAACCTCCCTCTTGCCTGTAATTTATTCTCCTCCTCCTCCTCCTCCTCCTCCTCCTCATGAATTAAAATTCCATTTTAAACAAGCCTCCCCTCTCTGTTGCCTCCTCCTGTAATTTAATCGAGTGAGCCAATTCATCAAGGACAATAATAAAACACACACTTGCCTCCAACTTTATCGCCTCTAAACCCAGATAGACCAGATTCCGCTTGGTGTTTAGAATAGAATTGATTGTTGTTTATTGGTCAATTAGAAACAAGTACATAAAAGGAAAGATAAACTTGTTTCCAATTAGGTAGGGAAATTGACAACCATGGGGAGAAGGAAACTGGAGATTAAGCGAATCGAGGACAAAAGTGCGAGGCAAGTCACTTTCTCCAAGCGGAGGAATGGATTGATGAAGAAGGCCAGAGAGTTATCTGTTCTCTGCGATGTTCAGGTTGGTGCACTCGTCTTCTCCAATCGAGGAAAGCTTTACCACTACTGCAGCACTAACAGGTATTCTCCAGATTTCACACCCAAATTTCTACTTTCCCGATTTCCTTTCCGTTTAGATCTCGTTTTCCTGCCTTTTTCCCCCCTTCAGAATCAGTACAAATTGCCCTAGGATGGAGAATTCCTAAATTAGAAATATGGATGATGCTCAAATTAGCAAAACTTTCCTTTCAAACTCTATAGAGAGTAGACCACTCTCAGAGAGTGAACCAAATACTATATATGTCTCATAGTACTCTTATTATGACCTTTCAGTGTTTGAGTAGCTGCTTATTTGAGGTAAGGTAACAACTCACTTTATAACTTTTTTTTTTTTTTTTGAGAAATCTCATTTATTATGTGTACTTCTATTAGAATATAGAGCAAGTATTTAGCAAGTCTCGATTTTACTAAATTATTAAAAAATAAGTATGTGTTACGGTGAGTGTGTTAAACACTTGGATTACCTTCTCACTTCCAACTTTCAGGTCTCTTATCAATCACATTATTAATTAGCCTTCAAGCATTTCAATAATCAGGTTATTAGTCTTCGAGCATTTTATCATTTTGAGTGATCCCTGAAGTAGTTATTTATGTCAAAGATAGGCTACAACATGTGACAAACAGAGACTTTAATTACCTTTATAACACAGCACCTGTATACACATGACAAACTCAATATCCATTTTTTTTATCCCTCTCTATTTAAATGATACTTAAATTTCAACTTCATCAACCAATTTTTTGTCCATTCTTTATTTTTTCTTGATTTAAATGACGACGAACTATCAACTTTCGTACATATTTAGATGGCATTCTAATTTTCTGAACTAAAATTAAAATGCGAAGATTCTCTAGGACGAAGGTATTACATAGAATCTTATTCTCCATCCTTTAGGTTTAATTAAACAAATGAAAGGTTTGGATAAGTACATTGAATCTTATTTTTTGCCTTTTTGGCACTAGTACTTGGTGATTTTGAACAGCTCGAGATAGTGGTCGCTCCCCAAGCTTGCTTTAGAGTAAAACAAGTTTCTCATTTTGACATTTTTGTTGTCCCACTCAAATCTATCCGTCTCCATTTTTGGAAATTAAACTATATACTCTGCTTTACTACTAACCCCAAATATTCTCATATTTACAACTTTACCAACACACGTTTCTTTTTTATTCAGTTAAATAATATTCAACTTTCTACTTTACCAATCCACTATCATTTTTTATTATTTTCTCACTCAAACACATCATTATTTTGTTAACCACAAATCCAAAATGTGAAATGGATGGGGCGGAGGAAGTACTACTATAATTAATAGTAGTATACTTATTAATCACTCCGTCTCAATCTCAAATTTATGTTTTGCTTTTACCTATTTGTCTCAATTTCATCTTCCCATACTTCATATTTTATTCATCATCTCTTGTAATTTATTCATTTAACTATAATATTCTTATTAGTTACACCTTATATTTTCTAGATTATTATTTATATAATATATTCCTCCATCAGTCTCAATGAGAATTTGAGTCTCGGACTAATTGAGTCTTTAACTTGTTCATCTGGGTTTGATAGTCAGCCCGCCTAGTGTTTGTTGCTTCGGTAGCAGACTTTTATTAATGGCAAACATAATCCTATAAAGCCAGTTACATGTCATCAGAAACTGTCTGGAACTCCGGAAGTCTAAACAATGCTTTGATTGCTTATTCAGCATGTATGTATATATGTGTGTGTGTGTGTGCATAATTGTATATGCCAATATTTGTCTGAGAGCTCGTGGGCCTGACACATCATCACGTTTGTTAGATGAGCTAAAAAGCTTGCAACTTTTTGTTCATGTGATGTGCTAGTTTGACCTAGATCCTTGGACTAGCATGAAATGACAGGTTTGGCTATGCTGCTAGTAGTTCTAACTTCTAGTGAAAAAGAGATTTTTGGTTTACTAATTAAAAACACCTAAATTTTTTCTTAACTCATTTTTAACACCATACCAATCACTCTCTTAACTCATTTAAGGTTAAGAAAAATTAAATAAAAAATTAGTTTGTGAATGCATTGTAATAAACTTTTTAATTAGGCGATAAATTATGAGAAGATAAGAATAGATAAATTAGTACTGCGATAAATGGTTTAATTTTTTGGTAGGTAAGTTTCTCATGAAAGACAAATAGAAAGTTAGAAATTTATAATGACGCATTGAATGTATTTCTTATAGCATGAGAGGTTGGGGGGTCTAATATATGTGATGGAGTATAGTGAAGGTGGTGAACAATAAGAGATTAATTTGAGACTTAATAACACTTTCTTTCGAGTACCTTGCCCGGGGTTATCAACCCTGAATCGAGTTTAATTATTCTGTTGGTAAGTTTCTCAGAGTCATAAAGACAACCAAAGTCGAGGAAATTGGGGGTAAATGAGATGGTTGACTTGATAGATCATTTACCCAAAAAAAATCAGAGTCTCTGTGGTATCACGTGGAGAGCCGATATCCTAGTTCTAGATGCTATGCAACCCGTGTTAAAGGTATTTATCCCATGCATGTCTGAAAATGCTTTGAGATAGATAGCCACATAATGCTAGATCCCAATGGCATTGACAACAATGATACATCGTCGTGAACCGAGCCATAAAACATACTCCCTCTAAATGATTTATAGTCTTGTTTTTTTTAATAAAGTTGAAAGACTAGCAAAGTCGGGCACTTTCGCATGATATGGTGCCATGCATGAACCAACCTTCCTCCCTCAAAATCATTAATAGTGTCTGTTTTTTTACCACATCGTACCAATGGTAAACCAAAAGATCATCATCATTTGAGAAAGGACACTCGAGTCTTTCTAGTTGTTCACTTTCATGAATGGTGCTATAGTTCAAGGTAACTATGATATTCCGCCTCTTGATAGAAGTCATCCGAAAGACTGCATGCTTTAACAAAACTTACATTTGGAGTTGCTTGAAAGGGCTTCTCTATTCTTGTTTTTCTCGACGCTTGCATATCTACTCGAGGAATTAGCTCGGAATGACTTTTCGATTGCATGGGGAGTCGATTTTCTCAATGGTCGAATATCAACTCAAGGAAATCCATGCCTCCTAAAGCTTCTTCATCCATTCTTCTCTCTTCTTTTACCTTATAATACCTTCTTCATCATTGACCATATTGGTTGTTTCCTTTATCTCCCACTGTTACCCGTTTGCTTCCATCAACATAATTAATAAGATGAATAGACCACCAGTCACATAATTGGGTTGAATGAAGTGTTAATCCCGAATCCCGTTGCATCCCGACCAAAAAATCTTGGACAACGGGACTGTGGGAATAGGATAGCCGGACATGGCTGAAGTTCCTAATTCCAACTTCACAATTTTTATTTTTTATTTTTTTTGTCTCAGCCTCAAAATTCTCATACCGTAATACTTTATTCATTATTTTTTATATTTTTATTCATTCAACTCACACTTTGAAGCTATTCTAATTATTTGTACAATTCTCTCTTGAAATCAATGTCTAATTAAAGCGTTGCGTGAGCTAGGTCAAGAATGCCCGTGAGACAGTTTGCACTGGCGATTACTAGCAATTCCGTCTTAGAATTACATTAAGGCTTTGCATGGTTTAAGGGATTCCGAGGGAAAAGAAAAGAATTTGGAGGAAAATTAAATTCCTTGGGAAAATGTTAGAGGAAAATAATCATTTTCCCTTGTTTTTGTTGTTTGGTAATTTTTCAGATTTCCAGGAAAATAGACAGTTAATTTTGTGCCATGATTTTGTTTGCAAAATTTTTCGTGAATTTCTTTTGGCTTTTTTGAACTTTTTTGTTTTTGTTTTTCTCTTTTCTTTTTTGATCTTTTGTTTTTTTTCTAAACGGCGAATATTTAAATTTTCGAGTACAAAACCAAGATCAATATTTGACCCACATATATTTTTTAATTACATACAAATAGTGAAATTATTAAAACGGAACTTCAAATGAATTATAATGGGTGAAAAGAATTGGAAAATTGTGAGTATACGTAATAAGATTAAATAGAGTAATGTAATTTAAATTGGTTCGTATCAGAATATTTTATTTTTTATTTTTCAAAGAATCAGTAAATAGTATATATGCGTAATTTATACTCTGATGGGGGAGTATCTATATTTATCACTATATATCAACTATGGTTATAGAACTTGCTAATAAAGCAAATGTTATAAATAAAATGATTTGTATACAAATGTATAGATCAATGCTAATAAAAATTATTTTTAGATTAAATATATTATTTTCAGTAAATATTAGTTTTGTAAAAATTTTTGATATAAAGAGATGAGAATTTCTATGTTTTTTTTTTTTGTCTTTTCCACGTTTTCCAGGTTTTCCTACATTTTCCTTTCCAGTGTTTTCATTTTCCATTGAAACAAACATGGAAAAAGTACATTTTCCTTCATTTTCTTTTCTTTTCCCCTGAAATCCCTTAAACCATGCAGAGACTAAATGAACTAAAAAAACTGAAATGTGAATCATTATGTTCTATCATATTCACTATTTTTTAACAAATTGAAAGTTGAATCTGTGACGGAGGGAGTATATAATATATGACATATATTATGGCATAAACATGTAAGCTCACAATTAGTCCAATTAATGATAGAAAATCATAAATCACTCCGTAAAAGTGTGACAAACAAGAAATAAATAACTCTTACATAGTATAATGTCGTGAACCAAATCATGAAAGATGAAGTCTTAAATCAAGCAAACGAAAAAAACATCAATCACCATCTTCTTCAAGGTAAAACTCCTATCCTCATTCACTTTCATGACACCACCACTGTTTGTGTCGGTCTCATCTTCGATTTCCTTAATCATCACCCGTTTCTCCTTACTTCTAGCACTTAAACTTGTAGGTCTAGAACTAGAAGTAGAAGTGTGTTTCAATCTTTGATTCTCTTCTGGTGTTAATTGAACTTTGGGACTCTTATGCTCCAACGGCCTACTAGTTGATTCCCAAAGTTCCTCATCATCTTCTCCTCCTAGAACCTCATTCACTATCCCCTACAAAATCATCAAGTTGAATAGTATCTGTCAAGTCAAGTCATCATAACTGAAATGCCCATTAAGATCTTGGTTATATTTGATATAAAATGTCTTGAAACTTTTGGTGCTCAAGTCGACTCTTCTTTATGAATGGATGTACATTATGTAATAATTATAACTAGTAAAAAGATAAGAATGAACATTTAATAACAAATGAGTATAAAAATTAAATATAACAAATCCTATTAGCTCAGGTGCTCAAAAGTCGCTCCAGGTTCGATCACACCCGCATAAACTACGTCTCAAGACTTTCACACTAAATGCTTTCAAATCCGGTGCTTTATGTCCAAGTATTCCCCACCAAGCCACTGCAGTTGAACAAGTGGCATTAATAGTTTCATATTTACTTCTAGTGTTCCTTAAGGAGTTTAAGTCCCGAGTAAAACATAAAGCTTTACGTTCCTTTGAGATATAGATGCTTGAGTACCAAAACTATCCGTAGCAGTCCTGCACATATACAATTGTTCATAAAATATTGCCTACAACTTCAATAATAAAGCCTCACCACACACATGAAATGCATCGACTAATTATGCATTTTCATCAACGGTCGAATCTCTATAGTAGTACTGGGGTGGGGATTAAGAGATAACGGCATGGCATGTGCCATACAGTGGGTGATGACATTTACTCTCCCATCTTGAAATCGTGATTTAGAATACATCGTTGTATTTCTCTTCACTATCATCAAAATTTGCTAGATTAGCTTCGTTGCACATAACATTTTTTGCATCCCTAGTACTTTTCCACTCTTCGAAAGGTGAACATTTGCCAAATGGGCAAATCTCGTGATCCTAAGTTGGAATCCTTTGTGTGTTCTCATTATATTAAGGACATTGCTTGGTTGTGGATAAAACCCACAAGAATTACAGCATTCTTTATTACCTTATTGACTCTAGGAATATTGACTATGCTTAGCATCAAGTCGATGCAATGTGCGACATACATGGACTTGGATTCTAACATTCAACCTAAAATAATTAACATATGAAAGATGGATAATGAAGTGGAGCTAAATTCACATTCCCTATTAAAGAGTTGAAATTAATACTTACCAGTTGCATTGTACTTAGCCCATTTATTTCACCCATCTCACACCTTACGCTATCAAGAAGCTCACATATGCTTTATGCGGTTTTCCTATATGCAGAAGCATCAACACTTATCACGAACATTGCTCCAAACAAAGCGTTCAACAAAAAATTTGATCAAACCCTTAGTCTTTCTTAACTACATTCATCTTACTTAATAAAGCATTTGAAATTCACTCTTCTACATTATACGTCACCAAACTCTTGGTCTACTCCACCTTCAAAGGTGAAGCCATCATCTCATGTTATCATGGAACCTTAAGTTTATATCCTGATTGACTCCATCAATTTGAAGCTCTTCATGGCATTAAATGCAACATACCATTGTTGCAAAAGAAGCGGCAAGCATATGCATTGTTCTATCTTGAGCTTTATGCTTATTTGCCTCTTCTTCAAATCGCCTAAATGCTATACATCCCAAGCCAGGGTTGTCAATCCCGCCTAGGTGCCATGCACTGGGATGCGAGATTGAGAACACTAGTTGAATTGTTCTCTAGGGTTTTGTATATATGACATAAATCATGTCTCAGTATTTTTTACGCCCTAGCATGTCCCTTTCCTTCGAATGAACCTGCATTGTATTACCGTAAGCAAATTAAGAATTGTCCTTGAATGGATAAGAAGATACGAAACACTGGAAGAATATCTCTGCATCGTCTAAGCCACTCCAATTCCGCTAGCACACAGATTAGCCACAAGTTAAGCTCAAGGTCAACTGTAAATGCTTTCAATTCGATAGCTTTCTGTTGAATGTAACCCAACTAAAATGTTTAACAAACAAATGAATATAACACTACCTCTGTCTCCCATCATCTCGATTTCAACTTCTAGTACCTAAAGTAGAATTCCCTAACTAATACTGAACTATATTGATAAATTTTATGAACAGATTAACAAATATCACTTCGTCTATCTTGATTTTAAGGTTTCCCTTGTCTCGATTTCAACTTTTTGTACCTGCCGGTGTACTCCCATATCCCAAAACAGATGCCCTCGGGTAAGGTGTAATGTACGAAGTGTTGGACAAAGCAAGTATGTTGTAGCAAGCATATGTGTCGCCCGGGGCATAAGGGGCATGATGAATTGACGTCATCCTCATGTTCCTCTCGTTTATCACCGACAATTTGTTTAGGGTTCCAAACTAAGCAATGGCAATGGGCTTGTAGACGAACGAAATTCGTCTACTCTAAAATGACATTTAAAAATATATATTAGAAGGTAAAATGCAATATTCTAGCATTTTTTTGAATTTTACTAAATTAAATTCTAAAATAAAATTGCTAGATCATTTTCTAATATATAAATTTAAATCAAATTATGTCGCATGGGCCAACATAGAAGTAAATCATGTAAATTGGGCTACATGTGAATAAATTGGGCCATAGGTGATGGACTAGGGCTCTATATGAATAAGTTGGGCCATAAGCGATGGAGTGGGCTATGGGCTCCTACATTTAAGGAAAAGATTCCCTTTTAAACATTATAAATAGAAGAGCACCCCTATTCATTTTCCCCACCACACACAAAAGAAGAGACGCCAGAAGCTCCACACTAAGAAGGCATCAAGGCATCCGAAGTTCCAGAGCCAGAGCAAATCCGCCATCCTCCTCTCAAGATCCGCCTTGAAGTTCGAGCAAGCACTTGAGAAGTTCATCCGAAAATCCAGGAGATCTAAGAAGAAGCCCCTGCGCACTTGGAGAAACGTTATTGGAAGATCAACTGCCGCCGAAGGAAGATCAAACCTAAAGGCCCAGCCAAAGCCCGATCAACCTTCTTCAAGTTCTTCGCCCAAAAGCTGCGTTAGATCCAAGATCAAGTTCAAAAGCCCTTGGAGAAACGTTTCTTGCCGGTCAAACTTCCTCTAAAGAAGATCAAAGGTCAAATCCTGCGACGATCTAGAAGCGTTCTTCGTGGAGTTCATCAAATCCCCAAGAAGTTCGTCATCGCTCGCCTCAAACACTCTCAAGTTCACGATTCGATCCGAGATCAAGCTAAGAAGCCCTCGCATCGACTTTTGCCCGACTTTGAAGTCATAAATCCTAAATGAAGAATTTGAAGATCCAAGTTCGCCAATTTTGAAGACTAGAATCAGAGGATTAGACTAGAGAATTGTACCCGCTTAAATCAAAATCAATAAAATCATCATTTGAGCAACTTTAGTTGCCACAGGGCTCTCCCCCTTGAATTAGAACAAAAAAGGGAATCCCCCAAGTTCCTACGTTTTCTTAGGTATGGAACAAGGGCAAAAAAAAACGATGACTACCCTTTACCTCATTAAATATTCAAAATTTGGGCCTCATCTTCATCATTTTCCTCGATCCCTCATTCCATATGCCCCTTTATATTTTTTGCCACCGTACAACTTTGAGAGGAGGTCATTGACATCAACCTCTTTACCATAGCCCTTTGGGTTGTACTCATGTTCATCATCCACTTGCTTATGTAGCCCTTTTACTTTTTTTCTTATCCATCACTCTCTAGCATATGTAGCCCTTGCACCTTTTTTCTTATTCTAAGCTTCTATGTACGACTACTTAATTCACTTTGGAGCCAACATACAAGCACTCAGCTATTCTTTAACACATGCAATGTACGTAATGCTAACCTAACTACATAGATCACATTTGACCACTTGCATGTTATTAATGCATGCCAAACTATTCTATTCCCGCTTGATATCTATGTTGTTAGCTTGTTCAGGTGGCGCGTTATCGTGGCATCCTATGGGGCATCGACATGAGAAAACATGGATTATACTAAACAAAAGCTCTAATTCAATCCAAGGAAACAACAAAAACATAGCTTATGTTGAAGCTACACAAGCACTTAACCTGGTAACCAAAAGATTATGAACGGATAAGTACTGCACAAACATAATGCCAATGTAACAAGTAAAATAGAAGGTGCAACCGGGTCTAACTAGGTACATTTAGACTTTGGAAGGACTAACCATAAAATTTAGTATAGTGATCAATCTGGGGATATATCTCCATTTTCCACCAAACTGGGATGAATACCTTCGTAGCGCCAAGAACACTCCCGACACCTATTTTAGTGTTGTTAAACGAGCCGAGCCGAATATTATGATGCTCGGCCCGAGCTCGAGCTCAACCGAGCCGATCCCGAGCTCGACTCGTTTAGAAAATCGAGCAAAGAAATAGACTCGAGCTCGAGTAACTTGTAACGAGCTTGGCTCGAACTCGAAGAACTAATGAGCCTTAACGAGTCTTATTCATTGAAAATATTGAATAGTACAAAAATATAGATTTATTAAAATAATAAATAGACTTAACGAGCTTTATCGAGCCGAGCCCATAAACGAGCACACAATGAGGCTCGAGCTCGGCTCGTTTACCTTATTGGGCGAGCCGAGCTCTCGTTAAGGCTCGACTTGTATAACAACTCTACCTATTTCTCCTATACAGTTATAAAATATAGCCCGAACATCGCAGAAGTCTAATTGTTATGAATTTCATCACTGCTTTATCCCACACCATATATGTTAAACCCATCCTCCCTCCATCACTTGTGGCACCGTTACTCATAGTGAATGAGTAGTTTTTATTGGTGAAACTATTATGTGCAGGAACAACAAAAAATGTTTTTTGGTGCACCACTTCATCCACTTTCAACTAAACTATGGTCTACAATGTTGTATGTGCATTATGCTTATTAGTCCACTTCCATTCTCTAAACTCCTCTCAAATTACAAATGCATCATGATTATTAGTCAACTAAATTATGGTCTACAATACATGAACCACCATAGATTTGTGATGCACCAAAACGTGACCAAAGAACCATTTGTTTTTTAAGGCACAAACCAATATCTCCCACCTCTATCATTACTCCATTTCGTTTTTGTTTGCATAGTTTACCAACTTTTTTTAGCATGGAAATATCCTCCATCGCGTTAAACTTAGGGTCTAATCTCAATGCCGCATTCACCCAACCTGGGTCATACATATCCCCACATCTGTATGACATTGTCCACGTTAAATCTGAGTCATATAGTTTTGTCTCTTGAAAGGCTTCAATCTCAATTAAGTGTAGGCTTCATATCAAATAGAATTTTATCATACTCTATGAACCCATGATCACACTCACCTTTTGTAGTTCATCCGGGTTATTTTTGTGAAACACATTAATACACACTACCTCCATGACAACTACATACAATGATTGGCATGATTCTTGCAAACCAAGAGAATGGCTCATGCGAGTTCAAGAGACGACCTTCACTAGCCCTCAATGCATGGTGGATGTAGATTACTTAGTTCCTTCATCCCTTGTTTATGCTCGCTTGGGCTCAATCTCTAGATTGCCTATATATTTTTGGCCATAGTTGTAAAAAGCGGGGCAAGGCACACCTCTCACATGCCTAATAAGGTTGTAGTCCTGGTCCAAGAGTCAAACACCCTGTCCATTTTATCTTGTAATATAAATGTCTAGGCACACTGAAGTCGTGTGTTTGAACATGAACCGTGACACTTGTCCTTTGCAACCCAAAGGAAATGAGATATAGCAAAACATTTTTTAGATGGTTCCTTCACCAAGACACTTGTCTACGCAATACAACACACACAAATGGAATATAGCAAACTGAGATCGATGAGCTTTATATAAAAATATAACATGTGCTTTACAAAAAACAAACCAATATAGTGACATATATTCCACCTTGAAGAGTAGGAGTGCATGAAAGTCTCATTATCTTTGTAATTAGTATGATATCTATTTCAAATCGGTGCAATACTTTCCTAGGTGAATCTTAAACTCTCATCCTCCTCTCAATTAACACCTCTCCAACATCGTCTAGCATTTGCTTAATATATAAAGCTTAGCACTTATTGTTATCGTATGGACGTGTCATATAATTAGTGAATACACCACCAGCTAACGTTGTCAGTCCTGGAACGCGGCACAGTCATAATGACAAGCAAAGCCTAGGAAATTGAGGATAAAATTGGTCATTTACCCAAAAAAATTATGGGACGTGTAAGTTAAAATAAGCTTGCAATAACCCAAATAATGATAAGTCATGAATTCTTCATGGAGTTATAAAGACAAGCAAAATCTAGGATATTGAGGATAAATTGGTCATTTACTATCTCGGTCCGAGAAACACCGGAATTGTCAGGGATGCTATACACTCGGATAGACCGAGTAGGTCGTAAAGAAATATTCTGGGGTGGCGGATCACACAGGATCCCAACGGGATAGACAACAATGCCAACATCATTATTGTCATGTGGATGAGTTGATTGAACCACTTTTAGGGATTGGCTTAGCTGTGCAAGATAAAGACTCATTGTCCTAGTTGTTGTAGTGCAAGAGTCATCCAAGGCATGATAGGCATGGTGACCGTCATTCTCACCTTTACCCTTCTGCTTTGCAATCTATTTTGGTCTAAAGTTAAACGTGACAATTAAACATCTTATGGCGATGTGTAATGTTCTTATTCTGGTCTTTATCCCATCATCTTACAACATGAGATGATGATAGCCATGATTTCTCCTTGTTTTTGCATTTATCAACTTAAACCACATGCTGCAAGCTTGTGCGGATCCTAGTTAAGTTAATCTCTCGTTGGTTGTCATTTCTATATATAGCTTCAGCGAGAGCAATCGAAATGCTTTTGCATATCTAAATTAAGCTATTCCCAATTTAATGATACCCTTCGCACGTCTTATTATAACTCGTGATTCAACATGGAAAATGCTCAACATCCTCACCATCAAGCCCAAATAAAATATATCTAAAAGACTTCACATCAAAAGCCGCGCCCTATATCCTACATAGCCAAAAATGACATTGAGTTCTATAAAAAACCCCATGATCACTAAGAACAAGATTATTTCAAGAAAATGAATATAGATGGAAAAAACTCAAATAATGTTAGCGGTTTTATTTTATGAGAGATAAAGATATCAATCCTTCGATGAATATGTGACTGGGGGCGTATTAGAGAATGATTATATTTTAGTATGTAGGAGACACTAAGAAGCAACTAACTTTGATGTACTTCTACGCAAAACCACAACAATTTTTGCTTGGTACTAGAAAATGTTGTTCCAGCACCATGGCACTATACTCATGTTTAAATGTATAGTGTGTGGAATCCAATTCGCTCTTTGTCAGTAATTGACAAATGAGCACTACAAATTATCTCATCCAAACTTTGAGATACAATATAAGCAGAAACTTGTGTAGGTAAGTATAGAAACTCATAGTGTATTATAATATCCCTAGCAATACATATATTGCATGCGAGCACCTAAAGCAAATCAGTATCCGTAACATATCACACAGTCAGACATTAGACACCTACAATCATGGTAAAAGCCTCTCCTTTCTCCTAGTAAGAAAACCTTTTAATGACTTCGTTTATGTTTTACTTTTGATCTTCTTCCTTTACGTTACAGTATTACCAGTTAGCATTTAAGTTGTCTACTCCGAGCTTTCCTAGTATACTTTCTTGTATTTTAGGATTTTGAACACTTGATTATTACAATTTTTGAGATCTTAGATTTGCTCAACTTAATTCTGTGCTAATTTGTGCCAGCTGTCTGAAGGTGATGCCAACAATTTATTGAAAGTTACATCTTGTTTACATGTTCAGTGTTTCATTCATCATTCAACACGATACGCATTTGAGAACTGAATGTGAACAACATTGCACACAATGGGCACTCTGCGTTCCATTCTTCACCTTTTTTGCGCTTTCATTAATTAGTGTCTTATTTGCATCAGCTGTGACACGACCCTATGATTGAAACATCATGTTTCTTATTTTATTTTATAACAGTAACCAGCATTACATCCAACTCATCATGTACTAATTATTAATACATGGGACTCATGTATTGAGATATTGTAACACATCTCAACTATGTGAATACGACTCTTTCCATATTTTCTACCTGTATTTATTATTTATATACATGTGAATCATGTATAGAGTAATTGTAACACAAACTATTTGACCATAACTTTTTCCATACTTTTAATCATGTAATGGTATCTTGTTTGCTTGGGAATGTGCCGTCTTGTTATTTTCTTTCTAAAGTTTGGATTAATATCATGAGCACATTGTTAATGAGACTACTTGACTCCTTTTGGAAGTTGAGGGCTATGATGCCATAACAACAAAACTCTATTACTTAAGAAGCTGACTGCTATCATGGTATATAAGAACATGGTATATTGCTATCCATTTTGATT
Organism: Plantago major; assembly: GCA_026545765.1. Classification (NCBI taxonomy): domain Eukaryota; kingdom Viridiplantae; phylum Streptophyta; class Magnoliopsida; order Lamiales; family Plantaginaceae; genus Plantago; species Plantago major. The sequence continues at coordinate 75,869,397 of CM048841.1, forward strand.
TTGAAGCACATTAGCCTTTACACGACATTTTATGTATACAAAATAAGTTATAGGTAAAACATAGTTACTCCCTCCGTTCAAGAACAAGCTTCTCATTTCATTTGTACTCCGTTTGACCATAAATTAACTTGAAACCATATCATATATAAATAGTTGAGAAAACTACATGATAAGAGTGTAATAACTGCACTATAATAATGTCATATTTCTAGTTATTTTTCCGGTATGATATAAGATTGATTTGTGTTCAAACGGACTATTAGAAGAAATCAACAAAAGGAAATGGAAAGTTATTGATTGGACGGGGGAAGTATTTTTTATATATGAAAGCCTGAAACATATTCTCAACCTTTGCATTAATGCAATCCTCATCTGGTGATCATCAACGACATACAACTACTACTTAACAAGCAAAATCACCAACTACACTGAAGCCAAAGGACATTAGCTTAATATTCAAAAACATAGAAACCCTTTTGTAGTTTAATGAAATTATGGTGTTACCCTTGGTGACTAAGGCATTAGTAAGAAGTGATTATATTAGCATATTTCGGAGTTCCCTGACCCGTTGGATAATATCTAAACATTTCTATACCATTATATATCTGATTAGATACGTGATGTTCTCTTTCCATGTGGAGAATATCCGTGAGTAGCATGGGGCATCACTTGAGCACTTCAAGTTAGCATTGTAATTCATATAACTTTTGAACTTGGATCCAAACATAACTCGAGGATTTTAGGTTATTACATTCAGTTGGATAGAGTTTTTGTGGAATGAGTGGATTAGGTCATTAAAGATGGTATCATTGCAAAATCCAACTAAAATGATCAAATATGCGGTATAGTGTCATGAAGCCAGGACACATATTAGAATTACACATAAGTGAACGGCATTGAGCTATGCTAGCACGCACACAAGTGAATGGTGGTCCCGGGATAATTAGTGTACCCAAGCATTGGGAGAGTCAATGCCGTGACCCACATTTGTATCCTAGTAGGGTTGTCGTGATGATTATTGTGTAGCCATCACTGGCATTGATGAAGCGTGCAACAAGTGTGGGTGTTGGACCAGCACACGGAAGAGTTAAATATCATTACTTCCCAAATTGACTTGCCTGGCTAGCGATGTGTTGCACAATATGAGTCCACCATCACTAGGATCAGTGTGATTGTCTTCCTTGCAATTGGTTATTACCGAAAGAACCTAGCCAAATAAGGTAATGTTTGTAGTTGGCCCTTGCGAAGAACTTGATGCACTATCTCCCTTCAACCCTTCGAAATGTGGCAAAAGAAAAGGAAGGAAAAAAAAATCCATGGACCGGCCCAATCATCTCCACCCCTTAGAACTACGGAGTCACCTCTAGGGGTCACGACCGACAATAGAACCATATTTGATCAATCAACCCTAGTAGTTATTCGTTCAGGGTTGCAGTATGGGTGGGAAGAAGGTAATCAAATCAGCCCTAGCTTTTTATGGGCTGAAAGCAGATGTCATATATGCCAGGATGATATGAGGTGTTGGGAAGTTGCTCTGCTATGTTGATTATTTTTCTTCATGATAAAGTTGTTTCTTATGTGCTATAGAAATCTTTCTGCTTCTTAGTAATGTTCTTACTCACCCTGGCATTATACTATTCTCAATACTTCAATATGCTTGTTAAAGGTACTTGTCAGGAGCAACAAATATTTAGAACTGAAGCCCCTCTGGCCACTCTTACCCCTGAACCTGTGTTGGAGTCCCCTGGTGCATTTGGATGTTCATTTTCATTAACTTGATAGGGGATATCAAACTATATGATTAGACAAACATGCCAGGTCATTGCCTCTAAACATGCATTCCTGGTCAAAGAATCAAGTAACCAATTCTAGACCAAATGGTTACACCATTTTCAGATTAACAACCATGGATCTTGTTTGTATGATTTGATGCCCTATACACCATACTGTCCCCTCTGGACACCCACTGTGCGAGGAATATTAATTTTCTTCTTCCACCCGATGTTTTCCCTGAGAGTGGGGGTTTAGATGAGAGCTGGAGTGCTTGTGTGTAACCCTCATCTATTCTTTCACTCATTAGATCCATACTTCCCCGTCACTGAGGTCGACATGCATGAACCTTGAATTATAGTTTGTGTTGCTTTTTAATGTGCTCTGTGGCAATTATTAGTTCCCTTCTACTCTAGTTCAATTTCACGATATTAATTAACTTCAAATTGAGTTTTATTAACTTCAGTTTGAGTTCTGAAAAAACTCCTGGGTTTAACTATCATTCCGCTTTCACTTTTAGGTGAATTATAATATTAATTTCACGATATTAATTAACTTCTACTCTAGTTCAATTTCACGATATTAATTAACTTCAATTTGAGTTTTATTAATTAACTTCACTTTGAGTTCTGAAAAAACTCCTGGGTTTAACTATCATTCCCCTTTCACTTTTAGGTGAATTATAATATTAACTTCAATTTAAGTTTTATAGCTAGGATCTGCAGCATGCTTTACAGAAGATGCTTTTGAAGGTACACTTACTACAGGTAGCTGAAAACAGTCATCTCAGCTCTAGACTGGCAAATTAAAACCAGTAGTTCATCTAATTTTCTGGGGGATTCGCAAAAAATAACTTATGTTGGGGGAAACTCATGTATATTATATGCATTGTTGCTTCTACGCTATTGACGAAGATACTTTAGTTATGTAATCAATTCTCTGACTTTTAAATCAGACCATCACCTTAACATTATGTATCTCCCTTCCCAAGATGATTGTTATGCCCTTGCAAAGGTGTTCTTTGTGGGTGCACATACTAATAAATATTTATTGTATTTCAGCCTTCCTGAGATCCTGCAACGGTATCATGGTTGTGCTGAAGCGGGACCAAGTGCATCCGCTGCTGATATTGAGAAGCAGGTAACATTGTCCTGTGGGTCATATGTGTTTCACGTACTAAAGCACTGAAGCTGGAATCAACTTAACAAAGATATCACACTGATTCTTATGGGTAGTATTATGGCAATACCCCGGAAACTATAACAGAAACTCGTGTCTGTCCATACTCTCTGACATCATGGTACTCGTTTCACATCTGCATGAAAATTTCTTGCTCATCCTCTGATCCTCTCTGTAATCAATATATCTAAGCAGTTGAATCATGGACTTGCGTAATATTGTGATGTTTTTAGGCGTCATAACTGCAAACAATTAAGCATACCTATCCTTCATCACACATTAGGTAATGTTGATCATGCTTTTATACTAAAATATAATGTTACTATACATAGTATGGTTTTTAAGTTCCATGAAAATGATCCCGCCCGACCATTTGTTTAAATGTGATGTTCTAGCACAGAAAGGAAACTGTTACACTAGAGCAAGAAGTTTGATTGTTAGTTGCTAGTATAGCAGCTACTTGCTACTTTATCTAGTGCACTAGTGTTATGGTTGTGCCCATATCTACTAACTGACCGTCTCTGCAGCAGGAACCAGGCCCTAAATATGCAGGTTTCCTCACAAGGGAAGAGCTACTCGAGATTGTGGAAAGGCACACATTCAGTTCTTGTTTTGATTCTTTCTTAAGTCTTTGTTTTACTTTGATCGAGCATTTTCTAAATCTCTGTTTCAGGGATCTTGAGGAGCCATGTGTTGATCAGCTTACTATTACTGACCTACAACACCTGGAGAATCAACTTGAGGCTGCTTTATCACAGACAAGATCAACAAAGGTTCCATTCCACTTTCTCCTCAAGTAGTAAAACCTCTATAAATTAATAATGTCGGATCTGAAAGATCTTATTAATTTACCGAGATATTATATAATTGATAAATTAATCATTTATTAATTTAGAGAGGTTTTAACTATACGAACTTCAAAGTTAAGCTAGTTACAATGAACATTGGTTACTTGCCGATGAAAGTAAGTTTTAACAAAGTTATTTTATGATATTATGAATGTATGCTTACATAATAATTTGATTTAGAAGTTTACATGATGCAAAGCAAATTGACTCAAATAACACAAATGATGCAAATTTCAGAAAGATACTCTGTGAGCTTGAGCAATTAGTCTCTCGTACGAGCTATCGATATAAAATAAATGTAAATCACTTGCTAGATTTTTTAAGTAAAAACAGAGAATTTAGAAGTTCAAAGCTTAATAAATTATACATGGCGGTGCTATCTAAAATCTGCAAGATGCAGCCAAGTATGATCAATAATTTTGGAACCGGTTACTCGAAAAATGGCATGCCACAACTCTTCATTACTTGTTGTAGTACAACAGCGACACAACTCTAGAGCGCAAAAGACAGATTTAAAGTTAATCCAATATAGAACTGAAGAACTATAAAATCAGGTGACATTGGATTCGTTTATTTACTAAATTTTGTTACAATTTTCAAGTGTATAATATATACATATACTTCCTCCATCCCATAGAAGTTGTCCACTTTTACCACCTTGGACCTCCCATTTTGTCTACTTCATTTCTTTGCCATTTTAGGAAAAAATTCATACTCCCTCCTCCCAGAGAACTTCTACGTAAGGGTTGGCCTGCAATTTTATGTGAAAAGTTCAAGTAATACTCCCTCCCTCTGTCCCCCAGATCAAATTTGTATCTCTCCCATTACAACTGTCCAGTTTCCTTTTTTTGGCAAAGTCTTATTACTCAATTTTTTCTTTATTTACATAAAATCAAGGTTGTCAATCGCAAATCGCGTCAAGGTCGCTTAGGCCCAAAAACCGGATCATGGATCGCGTCACAAGTGATAGCGAAGGAAAAAAAAAACGCAAAATTTATAAAAAAATATATAGGATGAGTTAAAATTAGTGTAAAGACAAGCAAAGTAAACTAAGAAATAAATAAGTCTCATACATAACATAAGTCATAATGTCATAACACAAGCAAGTCTCATACATAACATGATAACACAAAGCAAAGTCATAAACGAAAGTCGAAACACACAAAAGCAAGAAAATAGTTGGCCTTTGTTACTTAAGTGGGGGGTAAAATTGGAATTTTACCCCCCAAATGACGCCTAGTATGATTTAACTCCAAGCTATCGCTACCGGGATGGGATCTGAGCCCATGACCATGAGAGTAACTCGTCAGTGACGAGGTCTTTCTTACGCTTATCGCTACGGATTGACAACATTGCATAAAATTTCATTAATTAATTTATTTAATTATCTAATTAAATACCCAAATCATATATTTAACATAACAAATGTAAATATAAATCAAATAAACCCAAAATTAAGTTTTATGAATATATTTCTCCTTTCTCCTTAATCTTCGTGCCCAAAATCAAATAGGGTCTGGGACGGAGGGAGTAAGATATTAAAAGATGGTAAAAAGTGTACTTTTAGTTGCAAAATGTGTAATTTGTTTAAATTGAGATGATTATTTGTTGGGTGAGTGGTAGCTTCCTTTTATAGTATAAGGGGTTATATACTTTTAATTAATCTTGTATTTTAATATATTTTAATCGATTTGAAATTCTGTGAGACGGCTAAAATTAGCAGATGTATGAAGTTCTGAGGAATGAAGGATATTCCCCACTACTTCCAATAAAAAGTAACTTAAACAATCAAGCTAACTACTAATGAAGTTATAAAGTAATACTCTCACATGTGCTATATAGGTTTATAATATCACTCTCCTTATCCTTATTTTGCCTGTCAAATAGCAAAGTGGACAACTTGTATAGGACAGAAGAAGTATGTTTGTTTTGTGATTATCAATTTCTTTCTAGTTTCATTGGACCAATAGATATACACTATGGTTTCAAAAAATTATTGTTTTATTGATTGCGGTCTAAATTTGAACTGGTAAAGTTGGAACGGGACAAATTATTAATTTGACGAGTTTTTAATGTAATTGTATCAATTTGGAGCATCAGCCATCTCTCGTTTGCTATAGTTCATTTGTTATATCTATCCCCAGGTCGTGCATTGCTATTGTTTCTTTCATTGCAATTCCTGAGAGTTGTCTCATAACCCTTGTGCTGTTGCCAGTGAAATATTTTTCTAAAGCCAGCATTTGTATTTCCCATAGGTAAACTAAAAATCTGAGATCAGATTCTGCTATTGGCGATGCCAAATTACCACCAAAACCTCCTTGAAAGGTTAGCATGCCTATAAGTTTGTGTATCCACGCTAACAGAGCTGTGGTCATATACGAACAGGATATGGTAGCCTCTTTTTCAGGTAGCTTTTGAATCATTGATGGTTGAAAGAACCATTATAGTCTATTGAGATGCTTGAGAATCTCAATTTTGGTAAGAACCCCCAGGTGAGAAAAGAGGAAACATATGGTTATTTCGGACTTCTCTCTGACTTGTCGGTGGTACGTGCCGCATACAGAACAGTGTTGGACAATTGGAATGCAGCTAAACTGGTGAATTTAATATGACACGCAGCTAACCTTTTAGGATTGATTGATCAAGAACTTTGTACTTGATAGCCTTCTCATTCTATTCTGTCTTGTCCTGAAAAGGTGCTTATGAACAACCTGCAAACAGGAAAAACGTGCATGCATGTGTCCATAACACACCCTTAATTATTTATAGATCTACATTTGTTTGTCTCCCGCCATGCTGTTTGTATGCCACCTAAAATCAAATTTCTTACCATGGTATCTTTTTTGCTCTTCGCAGACGCAGTTGATGCTAGATTCTTTATCGAGCCTTCAAAATAAGGTATGCAGTTGAATGTTTTGTGTTACTGCATGAGCATAGCAACTAACAGAACCGATCAAATAACTCTTAACTATTCCCCAGGCATTATGTAGGAACAGGTTGCATATTATAATTATAGTTGCTGATCCCAAAATGAATTGCCCGCCGTATCCTCGTTTTTCTCTTCATAGTGCACGGTGTTACTGTTCTTAACTTGACACAATTGAATAACCATCTATGCTTCCCTTGGCTAATCCTAACTCAGTGGCTAATCAACAAAAGCAAGCAAGGTTCAGAAAGAAATGAAAAGAATGACCGATTTGTGTTTAGGGGTGTTTGCCTAGTCATAAGATAACTTCCCCACACCTTATTCTACGTTAGGCATTTAAGAGTACGCACAGGCCTCTTGTATACGAAAGTCAGGGATCAAGAAGGTTAAGGCCAAGTAGATGTTAAGGAGTGAAGTAAAAAGATGTTATTTGGAAATCGGAATGACTCTTGGTGATTGGTAATCTCAATTTATGAATCTGACCCAGGTCTGGGTTTTAGGACCATAAAAATGAAGGGGATAGCAGTATGAAATAGCAAGTAGAAAGGAGTAGATACTAGCTCAACTCGGATGACTCCCATATAAGTAGATGAACCCCCGGCATAAAAAAGACAGCTAAAAACTGTTAGAAGTAGAGAGTTCCTCTCCTCAGCTTAAAGAGGGCAACTGATCTTCCTCCTAAACTTACAGTTCATACAGAACAAAAAAAATCAGACCTATAAGTGCCTCTGCTGCACGAGCACAAGAACTGCTTGATTTATTTGAAAACTGAATTGATGTCTTGGCTGCTAGAAATTAGTATCCCATCTATTTATCGTAATAGTCGCTCTGCCTGGATGAACATTGTCATGGCTGCCTTTACGACTGCAGTGTCTCCATAGATCCTGGGGAAGATAGAATACTCTTTTGATGTCTTTAACATTGCAGTGGAGTCATAATTCTCAGTGTGGAAAACTGGAGATCCTTTTCAGTGGAGGTATGAGAATCCCAGAAAAAACTAGTGAAGTAGTGGTCGTTCTACTTAAGTACAGCTCTGTTTGACAGAATCACCCTAGACTAGGTCTGCTCTATACATTCCTGCACTAAACCAAATCTCCCCTCGGCTGAACTTACGTTCCGAGTGTTTAGTCCTCAATATACACTTATCCATATCCGTCTGTTTATGAAAACGAGAGGAAAGAAATAGTAACAACCGTAGCTCACGGTTTTGAATGGGAAAACCACTGTTAACAGATCAGAAAACTGCATAAATAGGTTCTTTTTCTCTGCTAAATGGTACCTACAGGCTACACACCTCTATCTAGCTTCACGTCTAATTCGTGAAATAAAAAAGAATAGGACAAGACAAGAACTAGAGGAAAGCTATAAATAGGAGTTTTTTTTTTTTTTTTGGAGAATAAGCTAAATACTACTGGAGTTGTAAGAAAATTGAGTGCCAAAGGAAGCACCAGCTTCTCAACTGCCAGATAATGTTACGGTTTGTTTGATGTGAGGTTGGAGAAGTTATGGTTTGCGATTTGATGTTATGCCAACTTATAGAGCTCTACAGTTAATACTGTATGAGTGCTTGTAAGTTGCAGGTAACATCTAAGTAAGAAAGATAAAATGTAAGCAGTGTATGTAAATCTGTTGTACATTATACTTGGCCAGGAAGTATTTGGATCAAAGGCTTACAATTTAAATCAAATCACAGTCAACTCAGAAAATTTAACCTTTACCACATCAATAAGCATTGTATACTTGCTGCCTTATACTGGTTATACAAATTGTATGTATTGGCTATTGATGATTAGTGACATTAGTCGATCCAGGGCCGTCACACAGATTTCAGGGGGCTCTGTGTCACCCTTGAAACAGGCCCTGAATAATAGTATAGCAAAAATTTATACTATTCATGTAAGATTAGCACGGACCGAAATGAAAGTATCTCTAACTGATAATGATAGTATACTTACTTGATTCTGTAAAACAGGAAAAGTCACTGGAAGAAGAGAACAGGCTTATGGAAGAAAAGGTGATACAGATACTCCTGCACCTGTAGTCTGCTTGTTAAACAACGACACGCCTAACAAATTCATAAAATATAGTACTACTATCGTAACTTATCATCCTTTGAACTTACAGATTGCTGGAAAAAGAAGAGTCCCCCAAGAACGACGGAGACTTGCAATAGATCTCAATGTTCTTGCTTGCGACGAAACTGGTGAAGGCAAACAGGATCCAATGTTGGATGCCAGTTAACTCCCGAAGGTACACTCGTATAACAGACGAGCAGGTCGAAAACCTGTCAACAAATCGCTAAGGTCAGCACCTCTTTCTTGTGAGAGGGCCCTAACTCCATTAATTAATTATTCACATTGAACTCCATGAAGTATTCAGGATACAGTAAGTAAACCTGCTTGTGTGTATAATACCATACCATATGCATTAATTGCTAAAAATAAAGTGGCGTAGTAAGCAGTGGAGTAAACTTTGCTACTACGACACTGGAGTATTATGTACTAAGATAAAAACACAGCATAACACAACAGCACAACACATATGGTTGAAATTATTGAACCTATATATGCAAGTTTGAGTACTGTTTGTCATGGAATCTAAAATAAAATGAAGTGTAACTCCTCCTCCATGCACAACTGAAAACTCAAATCAGGAAAATCTAGTTCTGCTTAATCCAACTTATCCCTTTCCCCTTCTATTTATTACTGTACTACTTATAAACATGATGATTCTTACAAGTGTTATGTAATAACAACTTCCTGTTGAATTTTCTTGTAACTTACAAGAAAATAGAGCATTGAAATAAGTCATGTAACTTACAAGAAAATGGAGACATTGGATCTTATAGTATATATATATATATATAACAAATATGTATGCTCTGTTATAGAACACAGAGCATAACCATTTAAGGAGCATAGAGATAGTAAGGATTCTTGATTTAATCTGTTCACAGAATATATATAGACAAGGCCAGAGATTCTTCATGTTGAAGGAAAAGCAGATAAAGACTAGGTGACCTCTGAGGTACGTAGAAGCAACGATGTTTCCTGCTAACAATTCCACCTGGCAGCATTGAGTGAAGTAAAGGACCAAATTAATTAAGAATTGTTGATTAAAAAGTTGTGAGTTTCGTGTTGTTTTCTTATTGTTTGAACAAGTAAACATAGGATCCTGGTTAACCACTAGATAATGGACACATCTGGGAGACGAAAACTGACTTAGAATAAGAGGTACAGATTTGTCGCTCTGCTACATCGTCATCTGTCCAAATATCGGCCATGTCCGGAGGGATTTCTTCTTAGCTACCTATAATGCCACTACCGGGAAGCTTATGCTTACATCAACTTTCATTAATTACTCTAATTAAATAACACTAACTTATATCAATTCTTAGATTTAAGCTTGGATGGCTTGGGCCTTGGAATATGTAATCAATGTGAATTGTTTCAATTCGGCCTGACAAAGGTAAACTCTTTATGTACACATTTCTCTAGAAGACTAGAATCAATCAAGATGCATGCATGAGTGGAAAGTTTTGACAATCATTTAGACCGGAATTTAACTTGTGACTGTAACTAATGTGGACGCTATCAGATTTATAGTGGTTGCGTTTCGAGTTTTCGCAACTACTCGAAACAATATTTCAAAATTGTAGATTTTCAAGTTATTTTCGGTTTGTTTTTAATAGATTGAACATGATTTAATTTATTTGTTTCCTGCTTATTTTGCTTTGTGAAAAATTATCTTGTATTTCCTCCGTCCCAGTCAAAGCTTCCCATTTTACAATTTTAGTTGTCCCATACAAAGTTTCTCCTTTCCATTTTTGGTAATGAGACCACCTATACTACCTAATCAATAACCTCATAATACATTCTTATTTACAACTTTACTAACACACTATCTCCTTTTTATTCATTCTTTATTCTTTCTTTATTTAAATAATACTCAACTTTCCAATTTATCAATCCACAATCAACTTTTAATCATTCTTTATTAGATTTTCATTTAAATAAAATCCAATACTCCCCATTTCCTTATTTGATTGACCAAAAAACCAAACAGGAAGCTATTCTCGGGGACGGAGGAAGTAAATCTGATACGTATGAGCAATGCTGGTACTTGGTACTCTCGACATTGTTTATCAATGTACCAGAATGGGAAATCGTACGCTATGCGACACGAATATTCGAGAATACACACTTTTCCTTTACTTAACATTATCCTTTAATTCGTCGGGTAAATACCATTCTTCTCTTTATATTCTCATTCTCAGGGATATTTTTTCTTAGAATTGTCTTTTGGGCTCAGCCTCATTGACTCTTCTAATTGACTCTATACCGAAATCCATGTAATCGTGTAAAAGTCGGAGATCGAAACGGAGGTACCTTACTTTAATTACTAGGTAACTATGCTTCAAAAGTATATAAGGGTTGGAAGATTCCACTTAACATTATCCTGTTATTAACCAACTCACCTCTACAATCAAGGTTCATCCGGGACAACTTGAAGTTGACTTCTGTCCAATGAGGTTACGGGGTCGAGGTTACCACGACACCCTTGTTAGTAATGTTCATAATTCAAAGAATATCTAATTCAAACTAAAGTTACACATAGATTCGTAAACGGAGGTACCTTACTTTAATTACATAAATATTAAAAATCATTCTTTTTTTATACTTCATCCGTCACTTCTTTCAAACTTCTCATTTTTATTAAAAATCATTATACTCCTAATAAGATTGAAGGAAAATGTTATTTAAAGAGTAAGTCTCCTGAGATACGGTCTCTAGATATTTTATTTAGAAATGGACCTATATTTTCAAGAAAATTATCGATGTTATTAATTAAAACACCTATGTTCTCAACATTGGTGTTATTTCATATTACAACAATGCTTATTTCGTTAACAACATAGACGTTTTGATTAATAACATGTATGTTTTTATTGATAGCATAGGCCGTCTCTAGATAAGTTATCTAGAGATCGTCTCTCATGAGACTTTGTGATATTCAAATAGTCTATTATAGCACTATTTTTAATATAATATTTTCTTCGGTGTGATTTAATAGTAATTTGCAACCGAGAAAAATTCAACGAAAATAAAAAGGAAGTTTCGAACGTGGTGGACCAAGTAATGTATTCAAACGGAGTGTTTGGTTACACGTTTCGAAACGTGGTGGACCAAGTTATCGTTTCCATTTCCCTGACAGAAGTGATATACAAATTCCATATAATTTGCAGGCGTTTTATATATATACTTAATTTTTATTTTCTTTTTGGTCAAACTCTTGTCTTATTCATTATTTTTGTATCATTCATTATTTTTTAATGAAAATTCATATCCCCTTATAGTATACTAAAATTTACGTAACACACTATGCATGTTACTGCATTTTATTTTAACGTTCTCCTTACTCATATAACATCGATTATAAATTACAAAGATGACATGCATTTTACCCATATAATTTGTGTGCTCGAAGTGAACCGGAACCATATTGTATGTTCTTCTCTGGTTCATAAAGGAAAATGATCAGCTTAGTAAGCAAGATTGGATTAATGAACTTACACAAGAATCATAGTAATTTTCATGCAACAAGATGACAGCTTCTCAATTAGTCCATCTAACAAACCTATTACTATTCACTCATCAAATTCTCAATTACGAAACTGAGCAAAATATTGTTCTCGCGCAACAGAAAAACAATTTGAATGGAATATTCTCAATTAACCGAACAAAGTTTATTACGGTACACAGTAAAATCACATGTCCTCCCTCCACGACCACTCTCACCCTCATCAAGAAAATCACTAATTCACTCATGAATTCCATTGTGCTCAAAGTTTGTAAATCATGTTCCCTTCGACTCTTCATTCTCAGGGACGGAAAATTAGACCCTACACCCTCTCACTGTAGCAGTGTTCCCTACGTGTGGGATCCGCTGCTACAGTGAGTGGTGAGACCATTGGGGAGGGTGTAGGGTCTAACAAACCCTCAGGGACCCATATATAATCCATTGTTACATGAAACTGAAACAACGATGCTTCCAAAAGACGATCAGTGATAAAATAAAAGTAGTTAGTCCATATGCTTGCAATGTTCTAACTATTACAAATCTCACACCAACTTTGTCATCATGAATTGCATTTTTACACACAAAGATGACAAGCTTGACGAAAATCATCTAACCAACCAAACAAAGAGCAACTAAATCCAATGAAAGAAGTAAGAGATACCCAATAATGAACATCACATCATACATTACATATCAAAGCTAAAATTGACTCTGCAGCAGTCTATGGTCTACCTCCCAACTAAATTTTACGAATTGAAAACGGTTGAGAAAGGGAGATGTGAAACAACAACTATAGTGAAAATTGTAGAGCATCAAGACTAAAATTGAAAGAATAATTATCTGCAGAGAAGGGATGGTCGATGCATAACCTGAATTAGAAGAGTAAGATGAGCTAGTGCACATGGAATCCGATTGGGGTAGAGATATGTAATAAGCTCCGTGGAAGAAGAAGAAGATTCAGAGACGGAAGAAGGTGATTTCGGAAGGAGAAGAAAGTGCTTCAGATCCAGACGAAGGCGATGGAAGAAGAAAGAGGAGATGGAACAAGGAGAAGAAGGCGATGAAGAAGGTGAAAGGCGGATCTGCTGAGCTCTAACAGCGAGAGCCTTAAAATCTCTATGCACGTGCAAATAGGTGTTCTCCACGCGCCAAAGTTTTTTGGTTATATATACACACACATACCACGGCGTCCTCGCCTGTGGTTAAGTCTACATACTGGGCCTCGTGCAGTTCTATGAATTCATCACGAGCCTGTACAGGAGTTTTTGCTTGTTCATCGACAACCTCTTCTTGGTACGAGTTGGTAATTGAGTCGTTTTTTCTCAACGTACTCCACTTTGGAGCGGGCATGTATAGGTATCGCAGCCAACCTGTCCGCCTTATCACGTTTCATGCTTGGATATTCAAGAAACACCACTTGGCGTGCTTGAGTCGCCAAGATAAATGGGTCGTACTTACGGTACCTCTTCTTATGGTTTATGTCCACCATTTCATACTACTCATTCTTCCTCGTACCAAGTGGAGTAGGATCATACCAGTCAACATCAGACAGAAAGGTTCTTTTCAAGGGCACACCGGGATATTCAAGGTGCACAATTCGTTTAAGCTTCTCGTAGAAATCATACAAATCAGCTGCTCCTTGATCTTTCCCCCTGACACACACCCCACAATTGCTTGTAGCCATGGACGTGTTAGAGTCATTCGTGTGAAACCTAAGGCCAATTCCTGGTCTATAATTACAATTGCCCAAATCCCGTAGAAATCATACAAATCAGCTGCTCCTTGAATTCCATTACAATTGCCCAATTCCTGGTCTATAATTACATTGTTAATTATAACTATACGCATTACGTATTTTCTGAATTACATGCATTTTACATTTAAAATTTAATTTTATAAATTTTAAATTTTCATTTAACTATTAAAATTACAAATTGTAGATTAAAATAGTAGTAATTCTTTCTAAGTTAATACGAGCCAATTATACTACAACCACCAAAATCACTAAATGATCTCCAGACACTCAACCAAATCTTCATAATCCTACTACATGTACGAAAATATCAAATTAAATACTCTACATACTTGCAAACATCCTAACATGATACTAACAATTCAATTTCACAATAAATCTATCAATTGCACAACCTCAAGCTTAACCCACTACTTAATATAAGCTAAACTAGCTAGTAGAGACTTCCCATTAACATACAATTGCTCAAATTAGTCGAAATTACAAAAAATCTCAAATTTAACAAAGTAAGGGTTTTAGATTAATACCTTCAATTAATAAAAATAAATAGCCGAAGAAGAATGAAATTGAATGGCCACCCGAGTTCCTTATTCAACGAGTTTTGAAAAGAGTCCAAGATTGGTCGGAATGGTGGAGTTTTGATCGGAGTTGGAAAAGGGGTCAAAATGGTGAAGAAGGGGAGAGAAGAATTGAAGCAGAAGAGAAATGGGGGAAGAAAGGATTCTGCCTGTTATTTAACAGGCTTATCCGTCGCTAAGTTTAGTTTTCCTTTTTTTTATTTTATTTATTTAGTCCTACCCGTCTCTAATTAGCGAGGGATTAATTAATCCTTCGCTAATCAGAGACGGATAGTTTATCCGTCGCTAAATAGCGACGGAGGCTATCTGTCGCCCCTGTCCGTCGCCATATAGCAGAATTCTTGTAGTGTACTCCCTACGTCCAGACATTAAATATATTCTTGCTTTATACATAATTTATTAATAATTTATTAAATATGATGGTTTATTAGATATATGAGATGATCCGGTATAAAGTAGTTGTAATTAAGATACTCCATACGATAAATAGAAGGGATAATTACAAAAGGACTCCCAGTTAGAAGGGTATTTTTCACATTGATACCTCATAAAGGGACAATTATATTTGGATCCATTTTTTATTTTATCAGTTCACCAGCTTAATTAAGTTTTTGTAAATGAAACAACCAAACATGGCCTTATACATAAAATTTAGAATAAATAAAAGATAAAATATAAAAGAATTAAGTAAAAAAACCAATCATCTTCTTCCTTCTTCCTCCTCCACGTTCCTCCAACTTCTTTCTATTCTTCTTTATCTTCTTCTTCCTCCTCCATTCACTTTTTTAGTTTCTTCTTCTTGTTCTTTTTTGTGGAAAACAACACCAGCAGCTACAGCGGAGCTGTAATTATGCTCCAGAACGGAGCTTTAATCAGCTCTGATCCGGAGAGGAATTCAGCTCTAATTGGAGCTATATTAAGCTCTCAACTTCCTACTGAATCACATTGCCTTGAGTCAGATAACGTTCCATACCCGGAGCATACAACTCTAGATATCAACTCCAATTCGGAGTGGAATTCAACTCCAAATCCGGAGCTGATCTTTATCTGCTCCGGATCTGGAGCTGTATATAGCTCCGATTGGAATTGCCATGCAACTCCGATTTTGGAGCTGTAATAACATATACAACAGAGTTGTATATGCTCCGATGCCGGAGCTGCATTTTAGCTCCGACCGAGCTAAATATACTCCGGTTGGAGCTGATTTTAGCTCCGATTGTAATTAATTGGATTTGATGCTCGTCCCAATCCAATTTATGCTTCGATTTCAATGTTCAGAGGATGAATTTGATCTTGATTTGAAGTTGGAGAGATTTTACAAATTGAAATAAAAGTTTGGGAGCTTATTTGAGCTTTTTCAAAAAGTTATGGGTGACAAATAAAATTTTAGATATCCAGGGACTTGGATTGCAATTTGTCAAAATGTTATTGTCTGGTAACATCTAAATCCAATAATCTGAGAGGGGTAAAATTGACTTTTCTAGGTTTCAACTCAAATTTGGTCAAGTTTGTGGACTGTTGTTTTACATCTAATAGGATCAAATCATAATTGTTCAACTAAGCGGTGCTAATGTGTAATTAAAAAATCTAATAAGATTTGAAATGTTAGTTTATCAAATAGGATTTGAAATGTTAGTTTGCCCTAAATAGGATTTGAAATGTTAGTTTATCAAATAGTGTGAGTCTAATAAGATACCACCCTTAGGTAGGGACCTAAGAGACCAGTTTATATTAGTTACAAGGGCGCCCTAGTTACCCGTCCAAATGCAAAAGCTAGTTAACATAAATCTCTCAACCCACAAAAGTTAGCACTAGGATCCAAACCTATGTTCATATAGTGTTGATACTGTTAGAATTCCACTCTCATATCAATTTATTAATGTTTTTCTTGACAATTGTGGTTCAAATTCGAATCAGATCTGCAAATCGCATAAAAAATTGTTCAAATGTTCAGGATAATCTATTTTATGTTTTTGATTATATCTGTAATGTTCTTAGTTATATGCAGGATGTTCAACTAAACATGGTACAAATGTAACTACTGGGTATTAAACAAATTTGTTAAAATCAATTGTTTATTGAACATGATAAATGTTCGTACTCATATATTTGATGTTGTTGAAATATTTAATATTTTGATGATATATCCGACGTTGTTGTTGATGATACTTGATTTTGATTACATACGAAAATGATCTATGAAATGTGTTTGACTTTGTGGCTTATACCTTCAATGCTCTCAGTAATATGAACGTATGTATATACACTTCACACACATGGTAAAAGAGTAGGCTGTGACATGTGCATTATTAACAGCATATGTTCTGTATTATCCATTTGATGTTTTTGGGAATGACTATAATGCTTTTAGTGATGCATGTAATATTATTAGTGATGTTTGTAATGTTCCTACATATAATATTGTAAAAATGATGTTTGTAATGTTGGTTATGATATTTGTAAAGTCTCTATTGATGTAAGCAATGTTTTCAGCTATATATAGGATTATGTAGGATGTATCACGAATACATGATTTTGCTTTGTCTTAGCAAGATTGAATACCAATCCAAGAACAAATGGAACAAGTCACTCAAATGAAAATGTCACAAACTCACAATACAAGGATAAAGGGGAACAACAATACAATCCATGTCAGTGCGTATAAAACCCGGAAGATCAAGTTTAAGTCAAGAAAAGGGTCCAACCCTAACGTGAATTCGAATAAATCATTTGTCAAGATTAAGCATGTTCATGATTGTATGATCCAGATGCAAGGGAAAAGAAAGTAATAGGGAAACGCAAATTAAGAGAGGATGTTGAAAACATTTGTCAGGAGAATACAAGGACGAAGCAAGATGAGTACACAAGTTTGAATACACAATAACTTATAATAGAGATTCCACAGTGCGGAATTATAATTACATAGTCTTATAATAGTCCACACTATTAAACAGAATTCATCTGTCTTTTATCAAATAGAAACACACAGCAAACATTGGAAACTTGAAATTTCGGAAAAGATCATCATCATAGCAGACACAAGATTGCATTTTATTCCAGATGATGAGTTTATCAGGGAAGCCAGCCTGACATGTAGTTGTTCAGGCTGGGTCCTGCTCCTCCAACTGTAATTGGATCAGCCTGAAACCTGAACAAATTACAGCATTGTTAGCAAAGTAGTAATAGACTAGTGCTTAAACAATTTCATTTTCCGGTTTATATACAACTATAATTACTAAATGGTTCCAAACCATATCAAGAGTTTGCACTAAAGAACTGTTAGTAACTGGCTCATTTGTATTCAATTATCCTTTTAACAAAATGCCGTTTCAGAATTTGGTAAATGCAACGTTGAATTGCATACTAACTTTTCTAGTCTTATGATCCCCCTATGATTGCATGATGCATCCAAGAATTGCATGCATATAAACATTGGCATGGTAATTTCAGGGGTGGTCATCGTAAAAAGGTATCATGACGATGAAGAATGTATGTGTGTGATTGTCCGGATCAAGAAACTTTGAGAAACTTACCCAATGTGTAGAGTGGGTTCACATTCAAGAGGATGATAAAAAGCTTGATCCTGTGGCTGATGAGTAGGCTGTCTTCCATAGCCAACATCTTGAGCATTTGGGTTCCACTGGAGACTAATTTGACTTCCTTCCATCAACTACAAAAAATGAAAAACGTCAGCCAGATATCCTTTATTAAATTCAGAGTTTCCGATCCAAAAGATAGTCAATATACTATGTATGTAGTACTGATGTAATGCAGAATACTTCTTGTCTAATTAAAGTTCTTTACACTGCCATAAGTTCTCTATGGCACTTAATCTTAAGTTTGGTTTAGGAATTAGTTTTTTTTTCCTCCGGCTGGTTCATATTCTTGTAATGGTTTTTGGAGTTGGTTTGCTTTGGTTTAGTAGCTGCCTGAAAGTTTGTACCTGTTGTTGTATTCTGGTTCTGGAGTTTACACACTGTGCTTGGAAGGCACAGACTGTAGGGTTTGTAAATAGAGCATTTTTGGTGCTGAAATTATATTCATCAATGCTATAATTTTTCATTTCCTAAACAAAACTGTCAACACCATATATGCAGAATTACTTGAGCTAAAGAAGGACCATATTTACCATTCCAATTACATAATGCAAGGTTTATGCCATGCTTCTATTTGTTAGATTCATGTAAAGACTTGTACTGAAGTTTTGTTGCATATTTCATATATTTAACGCTATAGTCACGTGAGGAAAAGAAGAATCGTACCCGCTGTTTCAAAGTCTTATTAGCTTCATTAAGTGCATGCTCCTAACAATACAAACGACCAACATAAGATGGTTGAGTTGCATAATGTAAACAATGGGAGGTAGTTAAGGACATCGATTTACCTTCCTAGTGAGATCACTGAGGGTGTCCAGCATAGATTGGGTCTGCAAACAACAAGGTGGAGTATGTACCATGAATTAACACATAAAATGTAGAGTGTCATATAAAACATACAAACAGATAACGGAGGGCGTATCATCAAATGCAAGGGAAATATTTGAGTACGCATATGGAACATTATAAATCATATAGGTGATCAAAATTACCCTTGTTGATCGGATCTGCTTCAGCGACATGTCAAGCTGCCTCTCAAGTGATTCAAGGTCCTTGCTGTTCAGAGGGCCAAGATCCTCACCAAGAAGATTCCTGAAAACGAAAATATTAATTAGTCCAAAGCATGGACAAACTCCAGTGACTAATATCTTTTTGCTTCTTTTGATCTTGTAAATGTTTAGATAGGGTCTGTCTAATGACCGACCTCTGAGAACGCTGTAGGGCTTCATAGCGTGCTTTAAGCTTCAAATACTCCTGCTGACTACTCAGCTCCTGTGACCATATTCACCAAAAGATATAAGAACAATACTCCCTATAAAAGGAAAGTTTAATGTATTATCATGAATTGAGTGGCATAAATTTTGTTAAAGACAGGCTTAATCCATAAAAAGAAAGGTTGCTTTTCCAATTTCGCCCTTAGTTTTTGCTTTCTCCATGGTTTACGCGACCCAATCCCACATCATCAAGTAAAACAAAACACAATGCTCCTTCAAGATCTAATTCAATTAAATAATGGAAAAAAAATTCATGCTTGTTTCATTTTAAAAAGTTACACCACCCTTGTTGCTACAAATTTGTGCATGTTCCACAAATAAATTGTTAGTGTTAATGCTCTTTGCGATCTTGTGAAGTTCAAGATCTTTTCATATCGCACTCAGAAGTGAATGTTGAGATAAGATCACAAAACACTCATAAGATCTCATGAGGTGTAAAATAGATACGGGTTCAATGAGGCGTTTGTAAAACCTCATACTCCACCTATAAATCGTGTCTAACTACCATAATGAACAAATTTAAAGAGGTTTCACTTCGGTGACTGTTAAAACATTGTGTTCAAGTATTATCCATTCAATATTCACAATGGTTATCAACCAGTTGTACAAACTTCATAATCACCTGTCATTTCTAACACAAGCGAAAGTAAAAAAGAAATACAGATGTATATATTGATTGACAATACCATAATTTCTTCTTCATCTTTTAATCATAAATGTTGATGATAAACTCACATAGTCTTGCAATAAAACCAATATAGTCACTTCTTTTCGGCATATATACTAAGAATAAAGCCGAGCCAAAAGCAACAAATATTCTTAATCAGTGCTTCTACACAATGAGCATAGGTTTCACTGTCCTGAAATCATGGAAGCTCATGAATCAGCTTGAAAATAGTTTTCTTTGTTTATTTTTTCCAGAATTTCTACAACGAATCCATTTAAGTTTTTCATTAAGACTCTGTTCTTTTCAACTGAAAACTCATTTAGTTCAGTTCCATTCAGTTCAGTTCTGCTTAGTTATATTTTATACTACAATTCAGTTCAGTTCAGTAAATTTCAGTTGAAAATAACAGAGCCTAAAGATGCCAAGGGCACATAAATTACCAGTGCCTCCCTAGTGGATATGTTCGTCTCCGGAGGACCGTAGTTGCATTTCTGATACCTCTCCAGTGTCTTGAGCATGCTGCTAGAGTAACAAAACAAATGTACTGATTAAGCAATTGATGAAAAAAACAATTAATATTGAAAAACCACACAAGCTAGACTGTTTGAGTGTAAAAATCGCAGCTTTAAGTTGAAATGACTTGTGCTGATGAGCTTATTATCTATCTGATGAAGATCCATTATGTTATCTCACTTTAATTTCAGTATAAAACGGTGTTCTGCAAATTGTCCATAGGTAATTACACTGCAACTCTGGAAATAATCAAGTTAGTATCAGCTTTTGAAAACAGGCACTTAACTGGGTAAAAGACTGATGTACTAAGAAAACAAAGCTCAAATCCAAAATGTCTTATCAAAAAAGAAGATAATAGGAAAAGAAGACAGAAGCTTTTAATTATGTTTAGACTAAAATCACATGACAACATATGAAAGATTGTCATTTTCTTGCAAAAAGCACAGAGATCTGAGAGAGATTAGAAAGAGAAAATGTCAGTATTTGTTAAATTAATGTTTGGGATTAAAAAATTGAAAACCTAACCCTAATTACTAGATCCAAGAACATTTACACCTCTGCTCCAGAAATCAACAAAGAACTAAAAAATGAAAAAGAATTGAATGAAGTCTTAGTCTTAATTAAAGTTTAATTGAGAAGATCTTCACTTTTTTTTCCGAAAAACAAGATATAAATATCATATCAAAAGAGAGGAAACACAAATGAAACTATCAAAACCTCTTAGGCCCGAGCCGTCGTCTCGCTAAGGTATGGGCAAGCGCGTTACGATCTCGAGGCACAAAATTCAAACGAAACGAAACAAAAGATCTACTTAAAGATCTTCACTTAAAACTCACAAATGGACTAGTAGATAAAAGAGAATTCCTCAAACTAGTCCCTCTTTAAGATTTTGCACAAAAAGCTAAAGAAATCTGAATTTTATTTCCTTGTTTCTTATTTTGAACTTGTTTTCAACATTCAACCAATTCAATTGTGAAACCCATGTTGTCTTCCATGAAAAAATACAAAAAGGGGTGAAATTAAGTTGAACAGTGAACCCTAAATCACTGAAGTTTGGCTCAAAAAACAGTATTCATGCAGATCTGAGATGTAGTACCTAAATCTCACAATCAACTCAAGATTTCTTGGAAAAACTTTGAATCAAAACTCTGTCAACAAAGACACAAAGAGAGATAGAAAGAGGAGGAAGAAGAAGAAGAAGAAGATCAGAAAGGAAAGACTAATTTAGTAGAGCATGAAGAACAATACCTGGAAAAGTTATGAAAGAGTTTAGAGTGTTCTCCATATACTCACTCAGAAACCAGAAGAAAGATTAGATCGGAGACTGAAAATGGTATATTTTCAAGTGTGGAGAAAGAGAGAGAGCACAGCATAACATGTACTACAAGAGACTAAAAATCACACATAGTAGAAAAGATACTGAAACATGAGAATGGAAATGATCTTCTTTTTATGTTTTCCTCTTGCAGATCTAACAAAGCCACAGCCACACACCCCAAAACAATCACCAAAACGGCAAAAAAAACCTCAAACATCTCCCAAAAACCAATAAAAGATAACTCCTTTTCCTTCCATCACCAAAAAAGATTGAATTTTTAAACCATCCCAGATCTCAAAACTAACCAAAATTTAAATGGATATAGCACAAAACAAGTGATACTAATTAAAAAATGGTTGGTTTATTTTAGTATAAGAAAGAAAAAAAGGGATTAAAGAAATACTAAATGGTGAATGAATTGATACCTAGAGCTACTGCAGAATTCATAGAGCTTTCCTCTATTGGAGAAGATGATGAGAGCAACTTCAGCATCACAGAGAACAGAAAGCTCATAAGCTTTCTTCAAAAGCCCATTCCTTCGTTTTGCAAAAGTCACTTGCCTGTTGATCTTGTTCTCTATTCTCTTAAGCTCAACTCTTCCTCTACCCATCTTCTTGTTGTTTGATGATGATGATAATATCTCTCTCTATTACTCAAAGTTACTATCACAAAACAAACACACAAAAATTCAATCTTTCTGAGCTTTCCAGTACGTAACTTACCTTGTTCATATATATAGACAGATAGATATAGATAGGTTTACATACATGTATAAAGTCAGAACTCAGCAAAATATATTGCGCTAGCTTAGCTAGTACAACTACTAGTGCTATGCTGAGCATTATGCCATTTTATCTCTAGTTTTCACAATTATCACTTTCTTTTTCTTAATCTTTTTTCCCTTTTCTTTTATGTCTTAGATTTTTTGGACATTGCTTGATATTTGTCACCATGACACTTCCTATGATGAGGTTACGGGTTCATCCGGAACCGTTTAGGAAAACTAGCTCATAAGTTATAAACTTTCTCACGGTTAATTACGTCGTCCAAGTTGATCGGGTAGCTGATTTTTATGGGGTGTTTGGTAAATTCTTCGCATGTTTCAAGGGAAAGCGGATCAGGGAAATTATAAGAAAGACACAAAATCATTTGTGGTAAATTTTGCTTAAAACATGTAGCTAGGTAGACTAATGATATTAATTCTCAACATGCAACGAGGTAAGAAATATGGTTTAGGCCTGGAGAATAAGAAGACCATTAATAAAGTTGAGATTAGTTTGCAAATGGTGTTAGTCCATAGTTGGTAATCATCCATTATTAATTTCTTTACCAAAAAGAATAGAAAATCCTTCTAATTACTCTACTTTTACAAGGCATATTATGACTAGCTAATCCATAGTTAATAAATGGAGCAAATTGTTTAACCAAAATTACTCAACATGGTTACTAGCTTAATGAGTAGTTTCTTTAGTATATGCCAATAGTTATCACCATATAGCTAGAGTATTACTGTAATATTATAAGGCCTGTTTAGTAAGTGTGATTAAATGTAGTTACATTTATGTGTCATAATTCACAGTTGTAGTTTCAAATTGCTAGTATATGTGCAAATTTTGAGTAGGTCCATTTGGTTGAGGATTAATCTACAACAATTAATTATAGGGGATAAAACCTCTTACCTTCTTTTTTGTGCTTGTTTATGTAATAATTCTAACTTAGATATGTTGATATGTGGTTATACTCTAGTAGAGGCAAAAAGGCATAAATGGTCCTAAAGTTTGGGGGTATGGCGTACGCAGTACAACGTTTGCCTGCTACGGCAACTTCAGTCCTACTATTTT
Source organism: Plantago major (assembly GCA_026545765.1). Classification (NCBI taxonomy): domain Eukaryota; kingdom Viridiplantae; phylum Streptophyta; class Magnoliopsida; order Lamiales; family Plantaginaceae; genus Plantago; species Plantago major. Next base: position 75,893,240 of record CM048841.1, read on the forward strand.
AATTTTCCGGCTTAAACGATCCTTTCGGCGAAAATTCGACATTTGATGCTGAGTTGTCTGCATTGTCATCAGGTCAAACCCGACTTTGACCTCCACATAAGCAACTTCCTCATTAACAGAATTAAGAAAACTGAAAAATAAAATGCAAAAAATGAAGATAAAAAACAAAAGGAAAAATAAAATAGAAAATGTAATTAAAAAGAATCAACTCATCATATTTTCCCTCTTCTCCAACCCCAAATCAACTCATCCATGTCTTCTCTGGCGATCCTTCCGATCTCCGGCGACTCTCAGCCGCCAATCGCCACTCCCGCCTTCCGCTCCTTCATCTCCCGCCTGACCTCCACCGAATCAACTGCATCTCTCTCCTTGCCGTTTCCCTCGCACTATCGCTCCTCACGCATCCTTTCTCTCTCCTCGTCCTGTTCTCTCTCCTCGCCGCCTGGCTGTTCCTCTACCTGTTCCGTCCATTAGATCAGCCTGTTGTTGTTGGAGGCAGGACCTTTTCAGATCGGGAGGTTTTGGGGATTCTCCTGGTTTCTACCGTAGTTGTGGTGTTTTTGACAAGCGTTGGATCAGTGCTCATTTCTGCTCTGCTCGTTGGTTTGGCTGTGGTTTGTGTGCACGGAGCTTTTAGGATGCCGGAGGATTTGTTTCTGGATGATCAGGAGCCTGCTAATTCTGGTTTTCTGTCATTTCTAGGTGGCGCTGCCTCGCAGGCTGTCGCGGCTGCTATTGCCACGCTCGTTTGATTTGCGGATCTGGTCACATCTGATTACTTAGAGTTTAATTGTTCTTCAATTTGATTGTGATACTTGTACCATTGATGAGATTAGGCTATTTGTATCTTGGAATTGGTTGGTTTAAGGATAGTATTTTTCCTTTTGTTTTTATTTTCATTTTTTGAATTTTATTTTTCAGTTTTCTTAATTCTGTTAATGAGAAGCTGCTTATGTGGAGGTCAAAGTCGGGTTTGACCTGATGACAATGCAGACAACTCAGCATCAAATGTCGAATTTTCGCCGAAAGGATCGTTTAAGCCGGAAAATTAAAATAGTAGGACTGAAGTTGCCGTAGCAGACAAACGTTGTACTGCGTACGCCATACCCCCCAAACTTTAGGACCATTTATGCCTTTTTGCCGAGACTCATCTTGTAATGGTATTATTGGTAAATTAATGGAATACATCGATTTTCTTAAAAATACTACTTATATTATTTAGAACATATGATCGTTGCACATAAATTAGTTCGGTAGGTTCTTACTCTACATATATACACTACCATATTGTCCAATTCTAGCCTGTGTCGATCTGGTCCAGGCTTGGACTAACCGAATGACCTAAAGTAGTTTGTGGCTCCAAAACCATGTATAATTGAGTCCCTAGCTAGGGGTCTATAGGGTCTGTATTCCTAGTATCGAAGACTCTACCCCAGATCCTTCTGTGAACATCCACTACAATTAGAACGATACATAAAACATTAGCATATCTCTATGCAAGGATGACACGCACAAAACAAGGAATAAATGATGCACAATCTATCTTTCCGTTGTGCTCTATACTACCCACTCGCGTTCACCCACCAAGTGCCTCATATTATCATACCCTAACTGCCCACTCGCGTTCACTCACATTTCCTCGTAAAATTTCTCTGGATTGATAAATCTTGGGAAAGGGTGCAAAATATTTTGTACTAGTACGTACTTGCAGTGTATAAAAAGGAAATACATACATAACCAAAAGAAGGTGAGTTATGGAAATGAGGAAACGTATGAATGGAGACTAATTAAGGATGTTTTTGGTGTGTAGCCCTTTAATTAGGTATGGGTCTGTTTTTGGTGTGTGAAAAATTGATGAGAATTTGTGAAAGCAAAATGTCCAATTTTCGAAGTTGATGTTTTGCCTTGTCATTTTCGTTCTAAATTTGCAAAAGTAAGTAAAAACGAATCTGATTAAACAAAATACTCTATTAAGCATTAATTGGTTACAATGTGTGCACTCACACGTTAATTAGCGCATAGTTTTCAACAATCTTGATGATTAAGCCTTTTGCAATTATGGAATTAATTATTTCCACAAAATTAAGGAAACACAGCTAAGAGATATTAACACTGGACCAACATTTTAGTCGATAAGTCATAACAGTTTATAATTAGTGAAGTTAAGTACTACTAGTAACCATTGAATCCTCTATCTAAATGATAATACTATAAAGTATAAACCTTAATTTTTTGAAAGATTTTGTAAAATTATAATTAGATGCGGATCCAATTAATATTTAACCACTCTTTTAAGATCTTGAATGTCGCATACGTACGTATTATTCCCTCAATTACGTTGGATTGTATACGCAAATTTTTGTATCGAGTTTTAGGAGGTTTGTAGTATACGATATAATCCATTCATCTAATTTTCTTTTTCATTTTTGTCTTCTTCCGTTACCATTTCTTTAAAACTTTGCGTACTACTTTATTATGTGTCTAGTCAATCAAACACATAGTAATACACTGTGTTGATTTGTGGTCCAATAATATTACCTAAAAGTCAGTTAATTAATGAATAACCGTGTCGGCCCACAGAGGAACTAAGCGTGACAAATGGTATCGAAATTCAAAACCAAACCATTCCAAAATTCCACAAGTATCGACGTTTGTCTAGGCAAGACACGACCTGGACATCAGACAATTTAGGTTATGTTCTCTTCATCTGAAAAACCATTTATTTCAGTTTAGTTTAGTTTAGTTCATATCAGATCTATTCAGTTCAAATCAGATCAGTTTTGCTTAATTGTTTTTTATACTACAAATAAATTCAGTTCAATTCAATTCAGTTCAGTTCACTTCAGGTGAAGAGAACAGAGCCTTAGAATGGGAAAATGTAGTGCCCCAAAGTTTAAGATATCTATTAAGAAGTTGAGAATGCTAACAAGTGGAGCCGGGATTGAAAATGACATTTGACTAAGGGGGCTTTAAGCACATTTTGAACTATTATATACTCCCTCCGTCCCAGTTTCATCTTCCCTCATTCCGTTTTAGTCCGTCCCAACTTCATCTTCCCACCCCAAATTTGGTAAGTTTTGATTTACATTGATATTATAATCGAATAACCACCCAATAAGTCGCCTAATCACTGAATAGTCCAAAAAATCACAAACCTAATTTCATTCATTCCCAATTCACCAACAACCCTACTACTTCTCCAATCACAAACCCTACGCATCTTCATCTTCCGTCCTTCCCAATTCACCACAACCGGATCGCGACCACCACCACTTATGCTCCTCCTCCAATCGCCGCCACCACCACCACCTCTTCTCCTCCAATCGCCGCCACCACCACCTCTTCTCCGATCGCCTCTGCTCCTCCTCTTCTCCTACCATCGCCGCCACCACCACCTCTTCTCCTCCTCCACCTCCACCACCACCTCTTATCCTCCAATCGCGACCACCACCCCCACCTCTTCTCCTCCGACCGAATCTGCTCCTCCTCCACTCAAAAACCCTACTCCTTCCCGTTCTCCAGACCTGTTATTTCTCAAGAGCGAGTTTAATCCGAGAACTATACTTTGAAAAAAGTAGCTTAGCTGTCCAGGCTGCCCCAAAATCTTCTCTTACCATTATACTTTGAATAAACTACAATTAAATAACAAGTTGTATTAAAACCCGTGCCCGGGGCCACAAGAAGATCAAACGAGGCGGAGGGAGTATATTATGATGTTGCTATAAATTAAGTTCGACTAGTGCTATTTTGCAAAAAGGACTGATATGTGAGTATTTTTTTTTTTTTTAAGGTTGTGGCTATAGCAATAGCACAAAGCTACCTCCAATTGCTAACCATACCATCATAGACCACATTTTCTCTAACAATTATGAAGTTTTTCAATACTCGCAAGAGTGATGACAAAATATGTGGAAAAAAGACATGAGTTTGTTTGTGAGTCCAACATATTAATCGATGATCATCACCAAAGTAGCGTGCTATGTGTTACACCATTATTTTTCGTAGATTATAAAAAACACACAAATCTAGTTGCATTTTTTTATTTTGTCTGCAAATTGTAGAATTTGATCAAATATCTTGTACCAATGAGATCAAGATCACTACAAGAAAACTTGGAAAAAACGACGTTATGGGGCGACGGATTTTATCCGTCGCCCCATAACGACGGATCGGTAAACTGGGCGACGGAATCTATCCGTCGCCCAGTTTGGCGACGGATAATAGTTATCCGTCGCTTATTAGCGACGGATAACTTATCCGTCGCTAACTTGGGCGACGGATAACTATTTATCCGTCGCCCAAGTTTGACTTTTTTTTAAAAAAAAAAGAAATTTTTTTTTTTTTAAAACTGGGCGACGGATAGATTATCCGTCGCCTTATAGCGACGGATACCTATCCGTCGCCATTTGGGCCGACGGATCGATTCTGGGCCGACGGACACGTGTCCGTCGGCCCAGAATTTCCTAATTTCACCGGACAGAGAGGCAGAGCCTCATTTTCTTCATCTTCTCCCTTCTTCTTCCTCATTCTCTTCTTTTCCTCTCTTCGGTTTCCGGTGAATTGTTCGTTATTCCGGCCAATCTTGGTGCCTAATCGAAGCTAGTGGGACAAGGAGTTTGTTTCTTCGATCAATTTCAGATTTCTACCGATTAATCAAGGTATTTTGGCTAAAACCCTAGTTTTTTAAAATTTGGGGATTTTGTTTATTTTGATTAATTTGAGCAATTATATCTATATATGATAAGTATGTAGTAGTTAGTTTAGTTAATTTGATCAATTATATGTAATTTGTTCAATTTGATAGTTAGTTTAATTAATGATATGAATGTATGTAGTATGTTAAGTTTGGTATGTATGAATGTATGTAGTTAGTTTGATTTGTGTGTTAAGTATATATAGTTAGTTTAGTTAATTTGATATGTTTGTTAAGTATAGAAGTATGTAGTTTTGATTTGATAAATTTGTATGTTAAGTATGTAATTTGATATGAATATATGTAGTAATTGATATGTATAGAGTAATTAGTTAATTTGATATGTATGTTAAGTATATAATATATGTACTAAGAGGTTGAAATGGTTATTATATATGTCCAATTTTGTAACACATGAACACTTAATTAATAATTAATTTATAAGGAACATATAATAATTAACAATTAACCTCTACAATCTTCTTATCCAATTGGAATCGATCTAATAAATTAAATACGATCTAATCAATTGGAACGTCTCGTGTTAAAAATAAAGTAAACAATGAATTCCGACCGTTCATGGATGTACGATCGTATGCGGTAAATGATGAGTTTCTAGGAGTTTCAGTAGAAGGGTTAAAGGTTTCATCTCGTTTGCCATGGGACATCCGGTTTGTGCAATTGGGGGTTGATAAAGTGTCCTTGCACATTGAAACCTAAGGAAACAAGCAATTTATGACGCCTACCGCAGATTCGAGCACTTATGACGTTATGGATTCATGCCCGAGTATCATGTATGGATTCATCACGGTGAGGAAGCACCGTCCATGGCATACCTCCGATGGAGGGAGAGGCGGGGTTTGGGGCCTATTGAGTGCCTTTCGCTTGTCGGAACATGTGCATGGTGTATTGGGAGGAGGATGTAGATCTTGGAATGCAAGTTACGTGGTAGGGAGCGCCACAAGTGATGAGGAGGGGGTGCATGAGAATGAGGAGTTTCATCCGTTTTGTCTCTAGCTTGTATAACTAGTAATCATTAGTTGATATATATATGAAACCAAACATTATGGTAAAATTGAAGTCGATGTAACTTATATTATGTAATGCCTTAACAATTGATCAAGCTAATATAACTTATATTACGTAGCAATTGATTGAATTATTGTGAAATTGATTTATTACCGTAAATGAAAGACCTCGATCTAATGAATTCAAACGTGTCGTTATTATCTAATTATTCAATGAATACCGATCGTGGATGGATGTATTGTCGTACTCTCAATGGCGAGTTCAATGGAGTTTTCCGAAGGGGTTGAAGGTTTCATTGAATTTGCAATGTCAAATCCGTCTTGTAAAGGATGGGTTGATAAAGTGTCCTTGTGCAATGAAACAAAGGTAAACAAGCAATACGTGACTCCTAAAGTGGTAGTCCAAGACTTGAGGAAAAATGGATTCCTTCTGCGTATCGTATGGAATCATCATGGTGAGGAAGCAAGACCGTCCAATACATATGACCAATAAGCATAACGTGGAAGGAAGAGAAAAATGAACAAGCCGGGAACAATCCTAATCAAGGCGATGCTATTCGAGCTCGAGTCGAACAAATGGTGTACGATCTTTCAGGGCGGAGTTCAGGACACAACCAACACGAAACCGAGGTGGAGGTGGAGGAACCACCGAATCCGAGGATCGTTGTTCTTTGACTTGTTAGAATCATCAAGGAAGCCGGTTTACGGGGTGTAAGCTCACCGAGTTGTCTTTGTTATCTCGGCTAATGAGTTGTAAGGCTAATGGCCAAGAATCAAACGAGCTTCAATGAATGGGTTGACGTAATGTTGGACCTTTGTCCCGAAGAAACCTAGTTCCACCAACTTTACCAAGCGAAGAAAAAGATGCGGATTAGGTCATCAGTGGTAACCATGTATCGTTGTCAAAATGTGCATGATATATTGGGAGGAGGATGCGATCTAATAGAATGCAAGTTACGTGGTAAGGAACGTACAAGCGTTACAAGGAGGGGGCAAAGAAACGATAAAAGAAAAATCTCTCACATAAGAAAATGTGGTACTTCCTCTAGCACCTCGTTTGAAAAGATTGTATGCTTCAAGTGCTTCATGGATAAAATGCGGCACAAGGAGCGAGTAATCTCGGATAATGCTGAAGGTGGTAGAATGGACCATCCAGCAGACTCACCCGCATGGAAATCGTTTGACAAGACATATCCAGAGTTTGCAGCCGAATCTAGAAATGTACGTTTGGGACTTTGTACGGATGGTTTTAACCTGTTCGGTAGTGAACGTAAATACTCTTGTTGGCCAGTTATGCTCACACCGTACAATCTGCCCCCCGGTGAGTGCATGAAGGAGCCATTCATGTTTCGATCGCATTGGTGCTGGGCGAAAGATCTGGATCGATGTTGGATGTTTTCTTGCAACCCCTAATCAAGGAGATTGAGTTGTGGACGGATGGTATCCCTGCATATGATGTGTCGACAAAAAGAACTTCACCTTGAGAGCAGCTCTTCTTTGGACCGTGAGTGACTTCCCTGCGTACTCCATGCTATCTGGAAGGAAAACAGCAGGGAAATATGCATGTCCACATTGCTTGGAGGATACAGATGCATTTAGACTGAAGGGTAGTGGAAAATTTTGTTGGTTTGATTGTCATCGTAGGTTGCTAGAAAGTGACCATCCGTTCAGGAAGAACAAGGATCAATTCTTGAAAAATAAAGTCGTCAACAAAAAAAGCCCCGACAAGACTTACCGGTGCACAAATTCTTGCGGAGATTGATAGATTGGGTCTTATGAAGGTGACTAAGCTTGGGTGGATGAAGCATAACGTGAAATTTGGTATAAAATGTGGTTGGAGGAAGAGAAGCATTTTCTGGGACTTGCCTTACTGGAGCAGTCTTCTTATCCGTCACAACTTAGATTTCATGCACATTGAGAAGAACGTGTTCGAGAACTTATTCAATACACTTTGCAACATTGAGGGAAAAACAAAGGACCATGCGAAGTCTAGATCCGAGTTGTCGACGTGGTGTAAAAGGCCTGAGTTGACAAAGAAGGATGAGAATGGTAAGTGGCCGAAAGCGTGCTACACAATTGACAACGCTTCTAGGTCAATTTTGTTTGATTGGGTGAGGGCATTGAGTTTCCCAGATAATTACGCCTCAAATTTAGAGAGGTGTGTGGATTTGAAGAAGACAAAGGTTTATGGGATGAAGAGCCACGCCGTCATGTGTTCATGGAGAGGCTTATCCGGTAGCATTTCGAGAGCTTCCGCGAAACACGTATGGACCGCTATCACCGAGTTGAGCTTATTTTTCAAAAATTTAGGCACAAGGTGGTTCATGATAAAGTGTTGGAAAATCTTGAAAGGAACATACCATTGATTCTATGCAAGCTCGAGCGTATCTTTCCACCGAAATGGTTTGATTCTATGGAGCACTTGTCGTTCACCTTCCTCATGAAGCGAGACTTTGGTCCGGTTCAAGATCGATGGATGTATCCATTCGAGAGGTACTTGGGAAATTGAAGAAGTATGTCAACAACAAAGGTAAACTGAAGGTTCGATTGCCAATGCCTACATTCGAGAGGAAACGCAACCTTCCGCTTACTTTGATGAACACGTCCCTACGAAGACAAGAAGGCTCGAAATGCGCATACATTCGTAGTTCAAGCGGATGATGAGTTTTCCCTATCTGTCTTCGTGGTATCGGAGACCTCTTGGTGCAGCTAAGAAAGAATATCTTACGGATAAAGAGTTGAAAGCGACTCAATATTATGTCCTCACGAATTGTCTTTGAGGTTGACCAAAGATATGGTACTATTTGCGAGGTCAGAAACCATTTATTTAAATTTTAATATAGCTACGCAAGTCTCTACTTCAATTATAGACTTATCATCGAGTCAATGTTTGCAGTTTTTTCAAAAGCGTTGTTTGGAAGAAAATCCTCAGATGACAGAGGATACACTAGAGGAACTACTTGACTCAAAAATTCCTCTGAATTTCCAGTTGGTTAGAGTATGTCCGAATCCTATTAACAACGCCATGCATATACTTAAAGGCTCTCGCAGGTCCATTCAAAAGGTCTACATTCTGTGTTATAGTCAATGGCCTTAGGTTCCACACGACTGAATGTAACACGGCCATGGCGACAAGCAACTCCGGGGTGTGTGTTAATGGTGCAGAAGAGTATGGAGACGCTACTTTGTTTGATTTCCACGGCAAGCTAAAACGAATTGTGAGGATTGAATATTCTGGATTGCCATTTAAACGAACCTTCTTGTTTGACGTTGAGTGGTATGATCCTAATCCAGGAGGTACGAGGAAGAACGAGCGGTATGAAATGGTTGATGTGAACCAAAAGAAGAGGTACCGAACCAAGTATGAACCATTTATTCTGGCGACTCAAGCACGACAAGTGGTGTTTCTTGAATATCCAAGCAGAAAACGCGATAAGGGGGAATGGTTAGCTGCGGTACCTATTCGTGCTCGCCGAAAGTGGAGTACATTGAGAAAGACGACTCAATTACCAACTCGCATCAACAAGAGGATGTCGATAAACAAGCGAAGATCCCATAGAAGCGGATGATGAGTTGTTTGATGCACGAGGACCAATATGTAGTCTTAGAGGACGGCTATAATGGTATATTATGTATTATGAGTAATTATATGTGTTATTATAATCATATGTATTATAACTCGTACTAACACATTTTTATCAGATTACATTTTTTTGCAGATGTCATGACAGAGGCCGTCCACCCATCGGCCCCCCCCCCCACGCAGCCGGCCGCATGATAGTGGTGGGTCGGGGACACCGTCGATGTGGAGGGCTCAAGATCGTGACAAGGTCTCGGATTCCCGAGACCCCGGCAGAGAGAGAGCGGTGGCTCTACCAACAGCCCGGACACATCTTTGGAGGAGGACCACCACGATTGTCCCTACCGTGTTCGATCCAAACAATCCCAACGTCACGTGGGACGGCTTACTGTGATTTTCCCTATTGGTCCGCCAAGTAAGTATTATACATTCTTCTTAAATATGTAAAACATAACCGATAATGATAGTTGACAAGTATAAATTGTTGTACTAAAGTAATGCATATTCGCTTTCTTGTATCTTATACATTGACAACGACTTATGGCCTCGGAGGTGCACAACAAACTAGGTGACATCTTCCGGAGCAGAGAGAGCCACCAGGCAAGGGTGGTGAGTGTTGGAGCCACATCTCGAGCGCATGAGGCCGAGTACTTGATGAGCCGAGGTAAGTTAAAATATGACATTCATTTGTTTGTAATTATAATCGTTTTAATATGAGTGGTATGTTAGCCTTGTATGTGAGTGGTATGTTAGCCACTTTATTTGGGTGATATGTTAGTCACCATTGTGTTAGTAAATTTTAGGACAATGTGAGTGGCATGTTAGCCACTGTATGTGAGTGGTATGTTAGCCACTTTATTTGGGTGATATGTTAGTCACCATTGTGTTAGTAAATTTTAGGACAATGTGAGTGGTATGTTAGCCACTGTATGTGAGTGGTATGTTAGCCACTTTATTTGGGTGATATGTTAGTCACCATTGTGTTAGTAAATTTTAGGACAATGTGAGTGGTATGTTAGCCACTGTATGTGAGTGGTATGTTAGCCACTTTATTTGGGTGATATGTTAGTCACCATTGTGTTAGTAAATTTTAGGACAATGTGAGTGGTATGTTAGCCACTGTATGTGAGTGGTATGTTAGCCACTATATGTGAGTGGTATGTTAGCCACTTTATTTGGGTGATATGTTAGTCACCATAAGTGTTATGTTGTTAGGACATGTATTGACTTTGGATGTTGTATGAAATTGGGAATGTAGAAGGAGTACTTCAAGAGTTGATCCACAGTGTCCGGCGTTTACGACTGTGGATCCAAACTATCTGAGGATATGGTCTGTACGTGGAAGGCCATTCGGGATCGGGGTGGCCCAATCCCTCCACAGGTTGATGCAACGGAGTGGGCCCTTTGGGATGCCATCTGGCGCCAATCGATGTCCGACGTTGCTTGACCAACAAGCGTAACCGGCATCCCGATCGACACGGCAGAAGGGCCGTTCACCACCTTGGGAGGCGATCTACTGTTACTGATTATTATCAATCGGTGCGTATATATGTGTTTTTGCAATCTAGCATTACGTAATGCATGAAGTCTCTGCTGCTCTATTACTTGTAGATGATAAATTGTTGACTAGATCTGGTTTGATTCAGGTGGCACGGGGGGAGGTGACATCCAAGTATGCCATCTTCAAGAAGGCCAAGCGTATATGGTATGGACCGACTGCCGGGCCTCGTCTATTGCGGTATGTTTATGTTGCTTAAAGTTCATATTTGTACACTATTACAAGTTACTTTTTAAAAACAGTAACTGATCATTATATCTGCTATTTACGATTTCAGGCTGAGGTTGATGCTCAGGTGGCGAGACGGGTGATGTGTTGTCAACTGAACAAGTTGACAACATCTTCCTAGAGGTCAACAAACCGGACAAGAAAGGACGAATATATGGACTCGGAGCCTCGGTTTGCATCTCGCTAGTCCGGCGTGCTCTCATCATCATCCCTGATCCAGACGTCCGGTTTACACACGGACTGTGTCTCGGAAATGGTGCGATCAGTCCGGGAACATGTTGCTCGGCTAACTCAAGAGATGGAGCAACAAAGGGACGAGATGGAGCGCCGCGACAGAGAACGAAGGGAGGAGAACGAGCGCCTTCGGTTACAGATGGAGCAGTTCATGTCCCAGTTCCGCCATCACCCACCCCCCCCCCCCGCAGATAGCTAGTTATGTTTCTGTATGTTGGGGTTTTTTTAATATTTACACTTGTTTGTATAATTTTCTCCATTCAATATTACTTTTTTATTCATTGAAACATTTTCCGTATTATTGATTTATTATCGAACATTATATTGATTAAATAGGTGAACTACGAAAAATAGGGATTAATATGAAATAAATAGTGACGGAAGTAGTGACGGAATTCACAGTGACGGAATTAGTGACGGAATTTCAAATTCCGTCACTAGTCCAATTAAAATATTTAGCGACGGATAGATCCTATCCGTCGCTAAATTTCGGAATTAAAAAAAAAAAAAAATTGGTCAATCCGTCGTCCAATCCGTCGCGAATTGGACGACGGATTGTTATCCGTCGCCACAGCTCCAGGGGGGCGACGGATTTTCTATCCGTCGCCCGATCCGTCGCCAGAGCTGGGGCGACGGATAGCTGGCCTGTAGCGACGGATCTATCCGTCGCTACAGGCCAGATTTTTTGTAGTGGATGTACTTGAACCCATATGATTCGGAGCTAGCTCGGGTAGGTTAAGCTTTTAGTCTGTGAGTGAACTAGTTAAACCAACGGTCTTAACTTAAGACCGATTGAAGTATCATTTATTTGGGTACATATTTTAAACACAGGTATTACCCAGACAAAACCTGGAACCATAAAATTAGAACTAGCTGGTACGTACATTTTATTTATACACTAGTAGTACTTGCAAATAGCCAAATAATAAAAGTAGTAATAAATCTATGTAGTATTTTCCGTGGTAAAACATTGAAGGCATTTTCTTGGATACATTTGTAACCTAATTCAGGAAATTACATTTACACCTTTCTGGTGTGAAAGTTTCACAGAAAATTAGTAAAAATTAATTCCTCACTTTGACAAGGACCTTAACTGATGGCCAATCAGCTCTCGATAGGTTCGGTTTTAATCCTTGTCCCATTCTTCCTTGTAATAATGTTTTATTCTATGAAGGACCCATTATTTAATGTTTTGTAATTGCAATGCATATAAGTATCGAACACTTAAAAAAAAAAAAATTGGATGGTGTTTAATCATAGACCTAAAGTCATCAGATTAAGTCAAGAATGGATTAGTACACACTAGGAGTTGTGCAGTGCAATTATTTAATAAAATATGTGTATGGGAGAGTGATAATCCGACAAAAAAAATGTAGAGATGTCTGGAAAGTACAAAGATCGGATAATCATAGACAACTCTGGAAAGTGCACGAAACCTGACGAATCTCAATGTTGTGGAAATCTTGCAATAACGTCTCTAGTTTGGTTTGAAGGTATTGATGTATAGAGCATCCATCATGCCCATTGTACTATCATCACGTATCATTAATAAAAGTTATTTGTCGTATAAAAAATACGCTGGAGTCTAAGGTAGAACGAACTTAGTCAAATGAGATTGCGAGTCATGATCGGAACTCGGAATGCAAAGTCTTTCAAGTCATGAAATACAAGTCAAAGTTATTTATCCACATTCACACTTTATTTGTGAAGATACTCTTCATGCTAAAAACCAAGTCTTAAAGTTATTTGATTGTATCATATTAAATCATGTCACAATTACAATATGTTTATACACCAAGGTATAACAATATAACACTAATTATAGGAGTGATCATGTGCATTGGAGATTGATTATCAGGCAAGTTATACTGATAATAGAGTAAATGAATGTATTTCACACCTCTATAAAAATTTCAGATTTTAAATGATGCTAAATGTCTATTGGTTGTAGAAAAATCGATCTGCTTATTCCATTTGAAATTTCTTCAAGCGCGTGTTCAACTCAAAGAAAAAAAAGAAACAAACAAACAAATAAGTGATACCTGATATTGTTGATATTACTCTCTATATTTTTAAATTTTATTTTTAATTGTCCCAACATTAAATTTCTATATTTTAAATATAAATATATCTATCATATTTTATTCATCATTTCTGAAATAGTAACTGGACCGAAATTTGGTATAAACTAGCCTAAACTGCGACTTGGTGTGACCAGAACACAGAACTCTGGCGGCAAAGATTCGATGTGTTCGACACATCGAATCGACAATGAAAATGTAAACATAAACTTATCCTAAACACAGAGATAAACAGCGGAAATAAACAAGACATGGTATAAGTTTCTAGCATATTATATTTCTATCATCCACCGAGCCTCATGGCGAAAAATATCCACTATACGTATGTTGATAATGAATACAAAGAACTACTCTAGATCTATTCTTGCTAATATCTGTAGATGCAAAACAACTAAGCAATCGTAAAGAGCTACCTCTGCCAATCTACCTATCAATCGTTGAATCACACAGAGAAAACTAGATAGAAAAAGCTTAGAAAACGTTGATAGAAATCGTGAATCTAAGAATGTATAAACTCCTGATTTTTCTTGCTTGATTCTCGTATCTATCTTGATGAGCTCTTGATGTATATATAGCATCTAAAAACGTCTAGAGCACATCTGATTTGTCATAATCTTCACAGCTTGCAATTTGAGTCCTAACCGACTTATTCTCCTAGTTCTACTAGAACTCAAACTCCCAATCCTTGTTGACTTCGACTTGTAGATACTCTTGGATTCAATGAGATCTTTTGGCCTAAAATATCTACACATATATATCTCCAAAACTGTGGAACTTATTAGGAAACCGAATAAAGGTAAAAACTATAATCAGATTACATACGCAAAGTGTGATAAAATATCCAGTGTTTCCAGAACACTGAAGAAAACAGTGTTTCCAGAACATTAGAATATAAACACTGTGTGTCTTCAACACACCCAGAAATCTCACACTTACAATCTCCCCCTTAGTTTTTGCATTTCTTCACATCACCTAAAACCTGTCAAAACAAGTGCACAGTATATACAAACTCCCCCTAAAACCAAGAGAAATTACTCCCCCTTAACATCATGATAAAATCGTAACAAAAATGACAAAAGATAATATAGAATCCTAAATATTATAAGCCAAACATTCAAACTTCTCCCCCTTGATGTGTTGAAAGCAAAACCTCCAAATTCTCGTTCATCAAGTGAGTAGAGGAGAAAACACGATAATATGAGTCATGTAAGAAAGTAAGAAACCTAAACTCGACTTGAACAGAATAAGCAGCGGAAATAAACAAGACACAAAGATAAGTTTCTAGCAGATTATACTAAGTTGTTGCGGTATATCATATTTATATATTATATTAAATCATATAGGCTTTATAGAGTATTTCTTATTAGTATTTTTAGTATTTACCTAAGTATTCCTATGCTCTTCTTTATTAGTGACAGAGTATATTCTTTCCCAACATTTACTTAACGTATATAAATATAATGATTTTATCTAAGAATTGTGCCTAGCAAAGTATAATGGCTTAGGTTGTAAATAAAATAAGAGATAGGGTACATGCACTTAGTAGTAACGTAGTAAACATAGTAGTAATAGTTGAATACTTTAAGTTAAAGCATAAGTTGTTATTAGTACATTGTATAGTATATAAAAAAAAGTGTAAAGAGGAGGATATTTAAAATTAAATTGACTAGATTACGTAGGTATAGTGTTGTATTTACTGGCCTTGTTGTAAAATATTACCTGAAATTATGAATTCCACCGAGCTTCATGGCGAAAAGTATCCACTATATGTTTGTTGATAATGAATACAAAAGAATTACTCTAGATCTATTCTTGCGAATATCTCTAGATGCAAAACAGCTGAGTAATCGTAAAGAGCTACATCTGCCAATCTACCTATCAATCTCTAAAACAGACAGAGAAATCCAGACAGAAACAACTCAGAAAAATGGTTGACAAATACTTGAATCTATAAACGTGAACTGTCGGTTTTCTTGCTTGCTTCACGCGTAATTTGTACCGAGCCTCATGGCGAAAAGTATCCACTATACGTTTGTTGATAATGAATAAAAAGAACTACTCTAGATCTATTCTTGCAAATATCTCTAGATGCAAAACAACTAAGCAATCGTAAAGAGCTACCTCTACCAATCTACCTATCAATCGTTGAATCACACAAAGAAAACTAGATAGAAAAGGCTTAGAAAACGTTGACAAAAATCGTTAATCTAAGAATGTATAAACTCTCGGTTTTTCTTGCTTGATTCCCATATCTATCTTGATGAGCTCTTGATGTATATATAGCATCTAAAAACGTCCAGAGCACATCTGATTTGTCATTATCTTCAAAGCTTGCAATTTGAGTCCTAACCGACTTATTCTCCTAGTTCTACTACAACTCAAACTCCCAATCCTTGTAGATACTCTTCGATTCCATGAGATCTTTTGTCCTAAAATATCTGCACATATATATCACCAAAACTGTGGAACTTATTAGGAAACCGAATAAAGGTAAAAACTATAATCAGATTACATATGCAAAGTGTGATAAAATATCCAGTGTTTCTAGAACACTGAAGAAAATAGTGTTTCCAGAACACTAGAATATAAACACTGTGTGTCTTCAACACACCTAGAAATCTCACACTTACAATTTCATATTTAAAATTATTTTAATTGTTTATATAGTGTAATTCTATAATTCGTGACGAATGAATGTAAATTTGAGTTTGGACCGGAGGGATAATATTGAGAGGTTCATGCCATTAACCATTAACTAAAGGCCTTAAGCCATGTAATAAAATGCAGTGATGCAATTGATTAGATAGGTAACTTATTAGTCATTGTTTAGTGGGTCTTCTATTATCAGTCAGGGTGTTGCGCTGACTAACGTTAGTCACTTATTCTAAGTCATTAGATTATATATTTAACGGTTGAGATCGTTTGACAACTACATATTGTCTTGGTGTTCTTAATTGATGTTCTTTACGTCAGATTATTCTTTCTTATCGTTCTCTACGGTTATACAATTGAATTTAAAATATAAAATACAATTATCAAATTGAATTACTAATAAACATGAATTTAAACAAATGAATTAGAATTGTTTAAATTAAAACAACTAACCATCCAACCATATAGAAATCTTTATATACATATTATGCAATTAATGATATCATCGATCAAGTATGTCTATTGCAATCAACAGTGTGCTTTCACGAGTAGGTATTGAGTGTGTAATGATATCATCCGGTCCTCTTGACTCCATAGATCCTTAGCGTTCAAGGATCATCATCCCCACTATTTCCGAAGAAAAGTATTTCTTCTCTTCATCCTTTGATCTGAATGGGTCAAATTGACTTTGATTCGTGATTTGAGATCGTGAATTACGAGTGGGTGTTGAATATTGATGCTTAAAATTGAACTTCCGAACTCAGATCTGTTGAAATGATCGAAAAATAAAATTCCAGAAAAATTGGTGTAGTTGCAGGGACTTAATTGAAGGTTTTAGAACCTTGAAGAGCCACCACTTGAGAATTTGATTGGTCTGGGGACTTGGAATGCAATTTGCAAATAAATTGTGTAATTGCAGACCATTTTAGAAGCGTAACCCCTGGAGAAACTCAAATTCTCAAACGTTGGCCCATTAAGTTTCTGAGACATACAATTTGGTCCCTGCAACTAAACAAAAACTTTGTTTTTCAATCTAAACGCAATTTTGAGTTCAATACCTTGAATCTAAGGCCATGAGTTGGAACCGGGGAGACAAATTCGCGAGCTTGTTGTTTTCACTCAAAGATCGAGTCATTAATCACCAAATCTAGGTGGTCAGTTTCATAAAATTGAGATAAGGGATCATGAGATTTTGAATGTATGTGCAGAATATGTGTTATTGAGATTAGGGTTCTTGTCTTCATAAGATTTGGATTTTCAACAATTGGGAGTGTTATATTGGTAAATGTATAATCATAGTTGTATTTTCAACAATCGGGAGTAGTATTTAATTATATTTTTACTATAAAAGGAATTTATTATAGAAATAGTTATTACTAAATATAGTAGCAAGTTGAAGATTAGGGCGACAGAGAGCGATAACACATGTCATGCATCGACACCCCAACTGATAATAGTCAGAGCAACATCACGACTGACGATAGAAAAAGAAAAATTTACTACGTAATTTGTGATGCAAAAATGGTTACTTGTTGGGTCTAACTGGCAGCAGGCGTGAAAGTAATACTAAAAGGGTACGTGCCATGCCTTGGATTTTTTTGGTTAATAACTTCCTCTGCTCACAACCAAGTAAAGTAGTTACCCTCCTTCCTTGGAAATTTACTCGAATCTTACACTTCTTTTCATTTTCACATATTCCTACCTAGCGTCACTTAGATTTTTACCTCTTAAATTATTGTTCTCATCTAAAAACTTAGATCCCGGAGTTAATTTGTTTTGAGTTATAAGAAAACACGTCTTGATTTCGACTACAAGACTCAACTTTTGGTGGATGTGTCAAAAACTCGGAAGCAAACTAAAGTAGGGGAGACATTTTGTATTCCCCATTGAATTGATGGTTCGATAGAGAAAAATAAAAAACCATATCCGCTATTTATAGGGGGGAGTTAATGATCCTACTAGACTGATCTATTGATCGAAATTACATGAATTGAGAGACGTTTAATTGAACTAAAGCAGAGCCCTAAGCTAATTAGAATTGTCTTGCTCTGATTACGGAGTAACGGGATGCCTTCTTACGACTAGGTTTTGTACTAACAATATGATTTTGGAATCTTCTTGTGATCCGGTGTGGCTTGTATTGATGCAACATTGTATTCAACTCATCCTGCTTCACTCTTTTGATTATATGTGCAAGTTATTCATGTTTCGACGTTGTGTCCTTTTCTATGCACAAGAACTGGTATTTCTTGACTGGATGATGATTGGGTCATGTTCGCCGTCTTCCCCATCTTATTTCAGTATTTCTTCATGGATTTCAACACTCTGTTTAGCACAATATTATGCACGCTTAGTTGGTATATGATCATTTGATAATCCACACTAGACATCTTATTAAAGGAATTGTTTGATTTGTTTTTTTTTTCTTTTGAAGAAATTAAGAGTATTATTAATCAGAAACATACCCAGTGCATAAGTAATGCCCTGAGGTGAGAGAACAATCAATACAAAATCCAAGACCACAAATCTCAACCCATGCTAATCAGGACCAAATGACAGGAACCAAAAATAAATTACAACCTCACTCGTAAAACCCAAACCACTTAGCAGTAAGTGGCAGAGAAAAAGTACACCCCGCACGAACTCCTTAAAAGTATCAAAATGAATGTAATATTGGAAACCCACTCCGTCTAGTATGTCACAACATCCAAGAATGTTATGCAACCAAGACCACTAATGGAATTCCAAACTTACGATAATCTGAACGACCAAGATAAACACAGTGATGGTCCATTGAGGCATCCATAGAGTAAATTAAAAGAATGATACGAAATGCAAATCAATACTACAAAATGTAAAAGAAGTAGGCTTAGGGCTATGGAGGTAAAAACGAGTTGGCCGGTGAGCGGCCGGGAACCCAGGGTTGGGGGCTCTCAGGTTTCTCTCTCTAGGCATTTTTTTGTTATATTTTTTTGATTTGTTTTTCTATACTATTATCTGAAAATTATCACCTCCTGATTTCGACTATTTTATTAACTAGCTACCAAAAAACTGGTTGATTTAATTTATCAGCTACGAGTAATTGATCAACTCAAAGTAGTTTTGATAAACATCTTACATGGTGTGTGTCAATCTTATCAGTGTTAATGAAAAAATGACATAATGAAATTGTTATATCTAAACAAAAATTGGATGTTGATCGATTTAGTTAGTTGCGTAGTCAATTAGAAATTTGCAAATTATGGTCAGTTTAATAGCGATCATCGTGGAAAGTACTTGTAGATCAATTAATGGGTTGAACTAAACTATTTAAAGAGTGTTACTCCAGCACGGTTAAATCGTGAACAAACACAAGGTTTTAGTTCCAAAATATGTCTATGTTATGCGAATTAAACTTACAAATCATTGACCATTTTATATGGTGAAGTAATTCCATCTGGTCTATGTGTGGAATGAGATCTAAGCCGGTTAACGATGTTGAAGTGAGTATTAAGTGTTCAGATTTTAACATAGATCACAAACACAGTGATAAAATAAAATAATACTATAGCAATAAGTTTTTGACTGTTATGAAGTGTAACGATCCGACCATTAATCGATCGAGCCCTGACTCTTTGGACCGACGCGGTTACTCATGGACAGCTCTCCAGGTGATATACTGGCCCCATTGTACCAACACATGTTGTAATAACCCGACCACTAATGTGTTGAGACCCGATCCATTGGACCGGCGAGGTTACTCTTGACTGTCTCACACACGTCTCGTTGGTATAATATTATCCGCTTTGGGCCTCAGCCCGCACATATTTGCCTTTTGAAATCACCTAAAAGGTCGAGAGTGGTGGTCTACCTATATACCTTCCACCCCTTTCGCTCTGATGCGAGATGTTGGGTATTACAATCCCCCCCCCCACCCAACAAAAATCATCGACGTCCTCGTCGAGCTTCAAGGGGTTACAATCTGTCCCGAGACCAACCATCCGTGTAGGATTCTATAGAGGTGGCCCCTACGGGATCAAGAGGTGACTTCCAGTACCGCCCATACGATGCACAATTTTTCCCGCATGGCACTTAGTTCCGGATAGACACGCTATGATACCGCTTGTAACGACCCGATCACTAATGTGTCGATACCCGGTCCATTGTACCGGTGAGGTTACTCATGGTTGTCCCACGTGCATTTCGTTGGTATGATATTGTCTGCATTTGGCCTGAGCCCGCACAGATTTACTTTTGGAATCACCCAAAAGGTCTCATAGGAGAGTGGTGGTCTGCACCGATTTAGGTTGTTGGGATGTTACACATGACATGTCATTTCACGTGCACTTTGGCCTCACTCGTGTGCGAACCAAGAGACTTCCTGGTCGGCCACTCATCCTAAAATTGATCCAGAGCAAGCATGCTTAACTATGAAGTTCTTATGAATGTATTCCCGACAAGAAAGGTGCAACTTGTCGGTATGAGTAACATTCTCAATCCCTTTAAACTCTCTGAAATGTAAATTGAAACTTTGGGGCGTTACATGAAGGGTTAATAATCATTTGAATTACTTGTATCAAGGATATGTTTGACAAAACTAACTGTTACGATGATTGAATACTGATAAATGAGAACAATATTATAAGCTGATAAAATCATTGATAACGTAGTTGAAATTTGAGACTTATGTGAATCAACTTGTTTGATAAATTAGTTGATAAGTTAGCTTACATTTGATTTAAATACGAAATAAAACTTACATGATGTCTTTTTTTTTTTGATAAGTTATCTAAGACTGTTTATCTTTAAACTAATAGTTGATGTGAAAGATATACCAACTTATGTACTGATGTGGGGTAAAACCTAAAAAGTCAAAGCAAAAGTAATGTTGAGGGGTGGTGAGCTTTATGAGTAGTGAGGTGAGCTCGAGTGGAAGTAGATTAGTTCGCCAATGTCCTAGAGATTTTCAAGGTCCTATGCTCCGAGATTGAGCCCTTCCAGTAAATGTAGGTCCGTTACTAATGCAAGGTCCGCCACTCATCATAGGTCTTTCGTGGAAATGTGCTTAGTCAAGGTCCTTCTGGAAATATATATAGTCCGTCACTAAGGAAAGGTCCGCCACTCATCATAGGTCCTTTGTGGAAATGTGCTTAGTCAAGCGGTCCTTCTGGAAATATAGTCTGTCACTAAGGAAAGGTCCGCCACTCATCATAGGTCCTTCATGGAAATGTGCTTAGTCAACGCCCTTCTGGA
The DNA here is from genome assembly GCA_026545765.1 of Plantago major. Classification (NCBI taxonomy): domain Eukaryota; kingdom Viridiplantae; phylum Streptophyta; class Magnoliopsida; order Lamiales; family Plantaginaceae; genus Plantago; species Plantago major. The sequence goes on from CM048841.1 coordinate 75,914,526, forward strand.
AATATAGTTTGTCACTAAGGTAAGGTCCGCCACTCATCATAGGTCCTTCGTGGAAATGTACTTAGTCAAGCGGTCCTTCTGGAAATATAGTCCGTCACTAAGGAAAGGTCCGCCACTCATCATAGGTCCTTCGTGAAAATGTGCTTAGTCAAGGTCCTTCAGGAAATATAGTCCATCACTAAGGAAAGGTCCGCCACTCATCATAGGTCCTTCGTGGAAATGTGCTTAGTCAAGTGGTCCTTCTGGAAATATAGTCTGTCACTAACGCAAGGTCCGTCACTCATCATAGGTCCTTCATGGAAATGTGCTTAGTCAAGGTCCTTCTAGAAATATAGTCCGTCACTAAGGAAAGGTCCGCCACTCATCATAAGTCCTTCGTGGAAATGTGCTTAGTCAAGCGGTCCTTCTGGAAATATAGTCCGTCACTAAGGAAAGGTCCGCCACTCATTATAGGTCCTTCGTGGAAATATGCTTAGTCAATCGGTCCTTCTGGAAATATAGTCCCTCACTAAGGCAAGGTCCGCCACTCATCATAGGACCTTTTTTGGAACTCGGGGTAGGACCTCATTTGGAACCCGGGGTCGAACCTCATTTGGAACCCCGTGTTGGACCTCATTTGGAACCCGGGGTCGGACCTCCTTTGGAACCCGGTGTAGGACCTCATTTGGAACTTGGGGTAGGACCTTATTTGAAACCCGGGGTCGGACCTCCTTTGGAACCCGGTGTAGGACCTCCTTTGGAACTCGGGGTAGGACCTCATTTGGAACCTGGGGTCGGACCTCCTTTGGAACCCGGTGTAGGACCTCCTTTGGAACCTGGGGTCGGACCTCCTTTGGAACCCGATGTAGGACCTAATTTGGAACTCGGGGTAGGACCTCATTTGGAACCCCGTTTAGGACCTTCTTTGTAATAGATCTCATAACACACTTAAGTCGATTTAATCCGTCAATCCTTAGGTCGGACTTATTAGTACATATCATTATCTAAGGGTTATTTTATACATATTCGATGTGAAACATACTCTAACTTATTTATCTAAGGGTTATTTTGTTGTTTAATGTATCTAGTCACGGGTAAAATTAGAAGTAAAAAAAAAAAAAGGAAAGAATCCAATCAAAATCATTGCTCTCCTAGCTAGCACAGTACAAAAGTTGAACTGAAGTACAAGATACTGTGGAAACTCAAAACCTAGGTCACTCATTATGTTACATTTGGACACACACTCACATCAGGTTCAAAACAATTGACCAGTGACCAACAAAAAAAAATTGATTCGTTTTAATTAGTTAAATTTCAAGAAGATACCCTTGGTATCAATTCCATTTGGTTGTACTTATGAATTTGAAAATTTCGTACTTATTGTGGTTTAATTTGAATTCTGTTGTTTGCAGTCTATTTACGTGTATATAGGTTTGACTACTAGTCATATAAAAGGTATCGGTTGCAAGTTAATACACAAAAAAATCTTTAAGAAAAAATGAAAAAGGTTATGGGACCATGTTGAAGATGGAGCACATGGGTTCACCATACAAAGGTAAAGCTCAACACTGTAAATAGTGGCCCATTGATGCAGAGGTATGAGCAGAAGTAGCATTGATATTTTGGCTGAGCCAGTTTATTTAGAAAGACAGCTTAAAAAGATAAAATTTCAGGATTACATTTATGGTAACCTTATTGTGCTTCTTACTATTCAGATCCTCCTACTTCAATTCATTGCATGCCTAGAGTTTTTTTTTCTTTTATTTCTTATTCAGTTTTTCAGAATTACTATTACCTTATTGCAGAAGATAACTTTTGCTCTTTGAAATGATTGTGCTGTCACATTTTCTAGTAGTGCCTGCCAAATGATGAAATGAAAACATTTTCTTAAGTTAGGCCTATGTTTTTAACATGGTTTAAAATCATGCTGGCTTCGAACTAGGATGAAGCCAGAATCGGTACATAGAAGGGTATTCATCCAACTAAACTCGAAAATAATCTTATAATAAGTATATAATCTGCCAACATGATGTCATACTATAGCACTTAAATCAGTTTTCTACTTTCCTTTACAATTATTTATTTTATTCATTAAAATTTAATGAATAAGACATTGCATGTTGTGCACATGTAATTTTTAGGTCATTTTAATACAAATGGTCAAACTTAAGAACGGGGCAGTTGTTCGACTAACATTAAAGTTATATATTAGTCTTTGATTTTGTGACTAGTAGCAATATTATTTGAAATTGACCCGTCAATTTATACATATATTACACGTTTAGTTCACTTCTCATGCACCAAATGTGTAATACATCTAACTTTAAAATATAGCAGCGCACTATGATAACCTATCAGCATCAATTGTGGAATCAATGCACTTCATGTAACATGTTTCGACGAATCATAAAACACCTTTATATCTCACTTTACATCTCAAAGCTTGAAGGTAAAGAGTCAAATTGATTCCCCATCCACTTTGTAGTTGAGAGAGAAACCTTTGAAAAAGATTTTATAAGATTGTTGTTATGAGGTGAAAATTGAAAAATTGAGGGGTGTAGTGATTGATTGTTTGAAGAAGTAGGGGACCAAAATGAAGGGGGTGAATGAGGTGGGTCAGACAAATAACCT